>JAQJVL010000094.1:0-542500 GCA_035578905.1 Stictocephala bisonia | reverse complement strand
TTAGCTTTAACCGAACGGTTCCGGAAGTTCTAATTTGGAAATGTAAAAAACGCTGAAGAATGGAACACAAATGTTGGATTTATTTTCACAATTATTTAGGATTAGACTATAAAATTATTAATGTCAGGTAAATTTGATGACTTTTTAAATATATTTTCCTGTAAAATATAAACATATTAAGCATTACAAAATAAACGTGTGGTTCTTATAAAGTTTCCATTAATTTATTAATTGTTATCATTTTTATGTTTATAGACAAACTGTGAGCATTTTTTGTTTGTAATAAACGTTTTATTTAATTCCTTACCCTTCAATGGATTCAATCTAAGACAAACCCCTTTACACTTAGTACAAATGTATAGTTATCTATGTCGAGCCACAAACCACATCGTTTGTAGTAAAATATAATATACCGTAATCAAGCCAATTATCTTCCATTTAATATTAAATTAGATTCCATTGTGTGCTCATCCATTAAAATTTTGATTAATATCTTTTATACAAGAAGTACTGAAATTTATTACTATACTTTTTAAGATCGTCAATTTAAGTAAAAAAACATTTAAATCGTATCAAAAGTTATTGTTGTACGATTTTTTAGAGTAAATCTCGTTTTTTTGTTATTTTTTTTTAATTTTAAGTGTGAATTTTGTGTAAAGAAATCATGAAATAAAGTTGAATAAGAACAATTTATTCCTTTAAACATGGTACAATGCATGCAATTGGAAACGTCAAAAAAATTGATTAAGACTACACTTAACCTAGCAGGTTACAAGCAATTTGTAATTGAGTATCTGTCTTTACCTATATTATTAAAAAAGCTACTTACAGTAGTGTTCGACAGGTCGAAAAACTCTTGGAATGAGTATAAAGGATTGGCCAATAATGAATGAATACATCATTGTGGTAGAAGTGTGGATTTATAAAATAAATAGATTCATATTCGAGTTTTTATTTGTTATGACCTTTGCTCTGTTTGAATGTTCGTTTACTGTTTCGTTGTTTTATTTTGTCTTGTTTATTGCCACTTTTATTTTGTTTTCAAGTTAAGTGTTTTCTTTGTCTAGATGTCACGCGAGGTGAAGTGTCAGTGAGTTCGGCATGTTCTGTGACAGTGCGAGAACTTACATCTGCCATACTTCCTTGTCCGACTGTCACACAGGGGTTCAGAAATTCAAGGTAGGAACACTCTGATTCGCATAACTTTATATAAAAGAAATCTAATTTAAATCTTGTTTAGTATTTTATTAATTTTATTTCCATATAGTAAAGATAATTTAACTTGTTATGCCCTAAATTATTTCTTCAGACATTGATTGTTCGTATTTGTGTGAAATTAATATAGATATTTAGACAATGTGGTAGGTGTATATGAACGAATGTAGTCTTTGTTAAAAGCTGAAGCTGACATTTCCTTTTGAAATGCCATTATAGATAATAATAGATAAATGAACTGTTGGTAGGAAGAGAATTTGTTTTAAATGTGATTAGTTTCACAATTAAAACCTATTGGTAATAGGCTGACTTTAATCCACCGTGTTAATACCCAATTGATTTACTAATCGTTCGTCAAATCAGATTAAATATCCCTTCTTGCTCTATACTTATTTGGTCGTATCTGTTTAACTTATCTTTTGCCGTTTGTTTCATTCAACACGGTCAAAGCCACTGCTAAACTAAAGAGCAAATACATTCGCCATTTACAGCATAATTTCTCCTTGTTCAGTTCCTGACATTTTTAGCTGAAATGTTAAAACATAGTAATCATTGCCATGAGTTTAAAAACTTTTGATACAGTCCGTCAGAGGTTGTCCATTAAAAGTCTGTATAGAGTATTACATTTTATTTAGTAAAGTTGGTTTTAAATTTATTTATTCAGACAAATTCATTATCCAGTTGTGTAATTATATCCATAGTCTGCCATAATATCTCGAGTTTTTAAATACTTTTATTAATAACATTTGTTATGTTTTATTTATAATAACATTTATACAATATGATTTATATACTGTATATTCCAAAAAAATTTATTTTTTTATTCAAGTTTAATTAATTTTCGTAATTAATCTTGCATTACGAATTAATTAATTACGTAATTAATCTTGTAGTACTAGTACATAGTAAAAAGTATCTCTTACTATATTCAAACTATTTTATAGTAGCTATTAGTTAGCTGAATACTGCTTGAGTCAAATATACAAATTTGAGGAGTTAATTAGACGGTAAACAAACTGTGTTTGCTTCTGACTTTGCAATGTATAAGGTATTTAAGTGCTCGTATGTACTCACTGCCGGAGCGTGTACTCTATATTGCACACTATTTAATTCATCGAGTAGGAAGTGTACGGAACTAGATCACGTGACCCTTGCAGTACAATATCGGTGACGTCACTCATGACTCAACCAGTTACGTAATCCTTCCGGCCAACTCGTTTCCCATTGTAGCGAGTATCACTTTGTACAAGACTATATTCTTTGGCCATTAAAACCCATTGTGTCCCCGGGGTGTTGTGTAATTCTGTGTTCGTGCCAGAATGATGTCAACTTTGTCGAAAGTTTAAGACTCCTCCCAGATTTATTTTATTGTACAGTACTACCAACTTTACGGTATCGATTCACTTCACGATATTGCATGCGTAATGTATCCGTAATATTGGCTTTCTTCTTTTTTCCTTAATTAACAATCATAATCATTCTGTCTTCAGCTAGGTCCAACCGCTGTCTTCAGCCAATGATTTTGCTCTCTCCTACCTTCCTCGGTTGTTATAGTGCCCATCATCTTTGTCCTCGCCTTCTCCTTCCTTTCTCTTTCCGTTCTATAACCATTTTCAACAACCTCTGATCATTGTCATCCACTTATCATACATCTTACCCAATTATTTTCCTTTCTATAGTTCTTATAGTCTTTACTGTAGGTCCAGAAATAATGTACACTCGAGTTTGAAGGTTGTTTACTAAGAAACTAAGAGACCAATGAAAAATACAATCACACCATTGTCTTCCTAGTTTGATTTTACTTTATGCCATCTAAATTTTTTATTTTATTACAAGTTTCAATACTTTTCATCAAAGCTGGAATAATAAAAGTTGACGTGTGTATATTTTTTTTCATAATTCAATATTATATAAATGTATACTAAATGTGTTAATGGTTTTATGTTAATTTCCATTAATTACATGAAAGTTGATTTACGTAAACCAGTGCAATGCTTAGAACTGTCCGATATTGGTTTTAATGTTAGTCGAATGTAACGTAACGTGGTCGTAATTTTGTTTGCAAAATAATGATTCTCATATTTACTGCATTAAATATAACATAATGCACAGCGGAAATATCATTAATTATAATATATAATAACTATATATCGGTGATTTTCCAATTTTCCAAATTCCAATAACACTGTTCTCTGAGACCCAAATACTGATAACCGTCAATTGCAGGAAATTCGTTATTGTAATATTTCAGTACTATTCTCTAAAGTGTTCTTGGAATCCATAAAAACGATTAAATGATATTGAGCTAAAATACAGTTCAAATTTTATTGTGAAACACAAATATTTATATGGCATTCTTAAAATATTAAAAAAGCTAAGTATGTATTTGTGTGTCAGATCCAATGGACATTAAAATGTAACAAAAAAAAACATTATGTAGAATAGCATGGAAGAAATCGTTAAAATATATGACATTCAAAATAAAAGCAATTCAAATTCAAAAACGTCCAAAGAGTTAGAAAAGTATATACCAACACATCAAATAAGTGTATATGGCAAAATCTTATGAAAATATATACTCTTTTGTTTATTTAAATACATCTAAAATGGTAAAAATAGTTTTATTGCATTTTTAAATTAATAGACTATACATTTCGGGGTTTACCAATCAAACCCATAAAAACTAAAAAGTGAAGTATTAATTTACGATATGGCTTAAATATTAGTGTGTATAATGAATAGGTTATGCTATAGTAAACATAGAAAAACATGTACAAATATTTCCGAACAACAGTATTTTTTTTTTTTTTTTTTTTTTTACTTGAGGCCAATTAATAATAATAATAATCTTTATTGATCTCAGAAAATAATACACATAACATTTACAAACAATATGAGAAAAGCCACCACATGGGCTACTGCCTGTGGGTGATGACTGATTAATTTGGGCAATTAATTTATTATTTAATTAATTTGGGCAAGCGATCTAAGGCGTCAGGACTTTGAACTTTAATTGGAGATAGCGCTGATTCGAATCCGGCCTAGACTCTAACATTTATCAGTAATATTCCTCTTCTACTGTACTGGTTCGCCCCCTTACTCTGTCTAATAAGTTCCTCACACAGATCAATAGTATTTGAGGAATGGGCAGAGTAAGGTTAAGATGGAGATCGGCCTCTCCTTTAAAAATACTAAACGATTAACTTAAAAACTATAAACTTCTCTGCAGATTTAACACTTCCATTATAATATTCGTTAATTGTATCGATAAGGTTAAGTTATCATTTCAGATGTACAAGTGTAATTTAATATCCTCACCGATATCAAGGAATACACATCTACACCATCCAAAAACCCTTGTCCGCCGTTTCCATTCTCTCTCATTCTCACGACAGTTTGTAATAGTCCCTCTCTCTTCAGTCGGCCGCACTGCCCTTTCTGTCATTCTCTGTCTCAGTCTAGGCTGCCACGCAACAAACTCGACCTAGCAGCGGCCGCGCCAAGATGGCAAAATTACAACAAAATTAGACTGACTTTTTAACATTAACTTTTCAATTCTGATATATGTGCCTTCATTGCCAATATCCATCCGTTATAAACTTTTTTTTATAGAAAACACATTTCAATTATATGATTTATAGCATATATGATTTTTTTCAAGCATAAATATCTATTTTCACAAGTTGTCTGCTTTGAATTAATCTAGAAATAAATAATTTCAGTACATTAGTGTACTTCATAAGAAGGTAATGTGAAAAAAGTAAAATGAACAAGGAACTAATTAAACTAAAATAAGTAGATTACAATAGCCAACGTAAACTCGGTTTACAAATAAAAAACATTTTAACTATCACAGACCCGAGCAATATACAAGGTTTAACGTCACCTGTAGGTCTCCCGCCAACAACATGATGCAACCTAATTATGGGCCTTTGACAAGCGGAAACACAAGTTGTTTTAGTTGCAATTAGCGGCACGGGAGCGCTGCCGTCAGTCGATTGGCTGCAGTTTTACCCCTTCACAGGGGCACCACTTAATGGCCAATTAAAAAATATTCACCACAGCTATGCAATTACATGTATGATTGTGCAAGTTGAAGATAAACATTTTATAGAAATATCGAATGGAATGTATCACTTTGATAATTTTTACTACAGAATTTAGGATTATATGCTGGGCAGATAAGACTCTATTCACTTTCCACACCCACCTTCCCAATCTACCAACACTATTTTTGAATTAAAATTATTTTAATTATTCCTTTTTTAAGTTGTCTAAATATTAAGTGTAAATCTACCAAAACAACTATAAACATAACGTTTTGTTCTAGTTATTAATAAATCGGGAAAGCTAAATACAATTAAAATAGTGTTAATCCACGTATCTAGTTAAGCACTATGAGGAATATAGTTCTACATTTGATCACACCTGTTGCTAAGAGTAGTAAAGAGCCTACCTCACTAACAAACAATGTCCAGAGTCTCTCCCCTCTCTCCCCTCACTGCCCCGCCCTGCAAATTCTACAGAATGAAATAACATTCTCATAGTACACTCTATCATTGAATTTTTTCATATATTATTAACATACTTATTTAACAAAAGATAATTTTACAAATTTCAACTCAAAATATTAAAAATTTGTCATTTATAGAAAAGTTATTGGCAACACTTTAACAAATATATTATTTTTTATAATTACTCTAGACTAGGTTGGTTGGGTATCTTTTGTCTAGTATGTTATCAAAATGTTTATAAAATATATCACATGGTTTTTTTTATGAATAATGTACAAAAAGCCAAATTAGTCAGTTTAGGTAGACATATCTCCATAGCAACACATTTATTACTTATAAGGAGACTAACAATTGTATTCAAAAATTCGTATAATAAATCCTTATAAACATTATAAATAGTATTAAATAAACTATATAAAACAAAAAATGCATGTTCCTTGTATTTACAATGACTTGTAGTTCATTAAAGCACATTTAACTGCACACTGTTGTACTGAAGGCATATTTCTTATTGATCAGAGAGGAGTAAATTGAAACAACAACTGTCCCAAAACGATACCTTGTGGTAGTCCCCCCTCGTTCCATGTCACGTCTTTAATTGATGTGGGTATTCTGTTGATTTGGCCAACAACCGTTTATTGTTGTGAAGCAGGTTAGGAAGACGAATACAAGTAATACTATACGAATGCCCTTCAGTAGTAGGTTGGGTCTTGTTGATCCGCTGGTTAAGTCTTCTTAGAGTGGTATCAGCACAAAGTTTAATAGATGATTGCAAACATCCGGCATTAATCCACCCGTCATATTGTCCATGAACTTCACCTAGCTCAGAGTTGTCTCGTCCAACCGGATTCCGAACCACCTTTCTTCTATCGCCTAGTCAACTATAATTCATCAGTCAGTGATCTTTATAAGGCTACTGACTTTTCAGCTACTATAACCATTAACTAAGGTGAAAAAATGTTCCTGTATTTCGTACAATCTTATAATTTTTACATGAAATGTAAAATAACTTCACAATGTGACGATATTGTTTCTACAAGATCACGCACTTATCTAGCCTTCTATATGTATAAAAGGCAAAGCCCTCATTGACTGACTGACTGACTCATCACTGTTTCTCTAACCTTATGTCCTAAATAGGAAAACTAAAGTATTTTCATCTTGATCAAAAGGGTACTCCTAAAGGGTAGAACCCACCCCTAAAAGATTGTTCCACAAGGATAACATTGGGTTGATTTTAGTAAGTTAATAACAGATATTTTGTAAATAATCAAACGTTTTATTTTGTATGATTGACATTATACTATTTTAATTTTTAGGTGTATATATTCAAGGTTTAGATCAAGGTGTAGATACTATTAGTTTAATCTTCAGCTGTTAAACAAAAACAAATGAAATGAACACGTTTGAAATAGGATTAGTAATATCATTGGGTATTTATACTAGTAAATAGATACAACGCAATTAGTGTGAGTGAGTTACTGTAAATAAATTTAATATTGTGATTTTACATTACTCAGGTAATCTACTATCATTTGTAGTCAAAAGTCTCTTGCTGAGGCCGAAGGCCGAGGTGGATCAAGCGCAGCGAGCGTCGGGGTTGTACAGGCTTTTCTCCTAGTATATATTTTTGTATTTAAAATTATCTGACTATAACAATCTTTTCTATAAAGGTTAGATTATACTAATTTCTGGTCTCAGTTAAGAATTTGAAAATGGTTTTTAGTCAATATTTATGATTTTCTTTGTATCACCTTTGTATTGGTTCGTTAATATATAATCGGGTAAAGGTCACTCAATGATGATTTGGATCAGTCAAGCTTCTTTCCTCAAACTGTAGAAAAACTTATTTGACGGATGAAGATTAAAAGTTATGCGAAGCTTTGAAGAACATTACAAAAATTGTTATTTTTAATTTTCTTTAAACACTACAAGTTAACATTCATTTTAACTTTGCATTTCCTCTCGCTCTGTGAGTGGCTTATAAATTATTCGTTGAGAAAGTGACTTGATTAATTTGCAGTCATGGAAAAAAATGTTAAATATTACAGAGATTGAATGAAATATCATTTGTTCTGCTGATTAATGGCTTCTTGTTTGCACTCGATAATAAATAAGTATTAAGTTAATAGGCTATTTACCTAACAACAACAATTAATAAATCACTTTTACTACGAATCTTTCAGAAATGATTTTGAAGTGCTACATTCTTCATTTTAAATCAGTCGGCGTGGACAGCAGTGGAACTCAAGGTCTCCGGTATCCGCACATCACGGCAGCCCAAGGAAAACGTCTTTATTGAATCGTACACAATCAGGCGGCTCTGTAGCCCATGTTTTATTGCCAAGGTCACTGTCATTATCTTGCAGTTTGCGCTCCACATCTTTCACTCACACCGTACTTGGCTCAACGATTCCTGAATATGTGTGACTTAATGAGACAATTATTCAGATTTATTTTCTGTTATTGCATGTATCCTTAATTAAATTAGCAATTGGAGACTTGAAACTCAACATAACCATCTACAGAGGATGTTATCTTCTCCTTGTTTTTTTTTTTCGTTCATTGAATATGTATATTATCACATACAAATGTGTATTGTTTAGTCACAATGTGCTTCAAAGTTGGAGTATTGGCAACAATAGTAGTTTTTGTTTTAAGTACAACTTGTTTAGTTTCTTTGGTGATAAAAATGTAACAAAAATCTTAGAAAACGTCATGAAACTATTCGCTGCTCCAGTCCCAACATACTAGGGGGAGGGCTATAAATAAGTAAATAATTATATTACAAAAATGTCTTTGGTTAATTTAACTGAGTCCTAGATACTGTATCTGTATTTCCTCTTTTAAGAGATGTAAAATAATCTGATTCTTTCACATTTACAGTAACTTGCACTTTTTTAGCCAACCAATAACTGAAAACCAAGAAAGCACTTATAATTCCAATTGAAATTTAATATTATTGATTTTATAGTTGAAATGTTAAATTAAGTTTTCCCAACCTTTTTCACAACCATAAACGATCTTAGACCAAACAAACATAATACCCACATCAATTAAACTCGTGACATGTGACGAGAGGGGACTACCACAAGGTATCGTTTTGGGACCGTTGTTGTTTTAATTTACTCCTCTCTGATCAATAAGAAATATGCCTTCAGTACAACAGTGTGCAGTTAAATGTGCGTTAATGAACTACAAGTCATTGTAAATTCAACGAACAAGCATTATTATTTCATAGAGTTTATTTAATACTATTTTAAATTATAGTAAGAATTAATTATACGATTTTTCTATACAACAAGACCATGAACGTATACGTATAGGTGGATGGAAGACTCCAGTACGTCGACGTTTGCGGTTACACGAGATGGGGTGTATGTCGTAAATATGTCAATGTGTAATTTATGCCATATATATTACACGTATACGGCTAGGTGGGTGGCTTACTAACGGCAATCATATAAGGTTGTGTATGATTACAATGGACGTCATACAAGTGTAGATTTTATAAACAAGACAGCTTTATTGGAGGTTGCATGGGGTTCCATCAACGTCATAGAGTGGGAGTGATTAGGGAGGCTGTCAACGTAATGTGTGGGAACAATGTCAAAATTTAATATATTTGAATAAGGATATTTGGGAGAACCATGCACTAAGAAGATGTATGAGTATGTAGGAAAGCTGTATGAGGAGACAGCGTTTGTGTGATAGGGAGTCTGTATGAACATGGGTATGTGATAGGGTGGTCTGTATTAGGGGTACAGCTTGTGTGGGTGATAGGTTGGTCTGTATGAAGATGGGTATGTGATAGAGTGGTCTGTATGAGGAGTACAGCTTGTGTGTATGATATGGATAATTGTATGAAGGGGGAGAGCATGTGTTTTTGATAGGGTGGAATGCATGAGGGGTGCAGATTGTGTAAGTGACAGGGTAGCCTGTATTAGAGGTACAGCTTATGTAGGTGATAGTGTGGTCTGTATGAGGAGTACAGCTTATGAAGGTGATAGTGTGGTCTGTATGAGGAGTACAGCTTATGAAGGTGATAGTGTGGTCTGTATGAGGAGTACAGTTTGTGTGTATTATAGGGAGAACTGAATTAAGGGGGAGAGCATGTGTTTGTGATAGGGTGGTCTGTTTGTGGGATACAGCTTATGTAGGTGATTGGGTGGTCTGTATGAGGAGTACAGCTTATGTAGGTGATAGTGTGGTCTGTATGAGGAGTACAGCTTATGAAGGTGATAGTGTGGTCTGTATGAGGAGTACAGTTTGTGTGTATTATAGGGAGAACTGTATTAAGGGGGAGAGCATGTGTTTGTGATAGGGTTGTCTGTTTGTGGGATACAGCTTATGTAGGTGATAGTGTGGTCTGTATGAGGAGTACAGCTTATGAAGGTGATAGTGTGGTCTGTATGAGGAGTACAGCTTATGAAGGTGATAGTGTGGTCTGTATGAGGAGTACAGTTTGTGTGTATTATAGGGAGAACTGTATTAAGGGGGAGAGCATGTGTTTGTGATAGGGTTGTCTGTTTGTGGGATACAGCTTATGTAGGTGATAGTGTGGTCTGTATGAGGAGTACAGCTTATGAAGGTGATAGTGTGGTCTGTATGAGGAGTACAGCTTATGAAGGTGATAGTGTGGTCTGTATGAGAAGTACAGCTTATGTAGGTGATAGTGTGGTCTGTATGAGGAGTACAGCTTATGAAGGTGATAGTGTGGTCTGTATGAGGAGTACAGCTTATGAAGGTGATAGTGTGGTCTGTATGAGGAGTACAGCTTATGAAGGTGATAGTGTGGTCTGTATGAGGAGTACAGCTTATGAAGGTGATAGTGTGGTCTGTATGAGGAGTACAGCTTATGAAGGTGATAGTGTGGTCTGTATGAGGAGTACAGCTTATGAAGGTGATAGTGTGGTCTGTATGAGGAGTACAGCTTATGAAGGTGATAGTGTGGTCTGTATGAGGAGTACAGCTTATGAAGGTGATAGTGTGGTCTGTATGAGGAGTACAGCTTATGAAGGTGATAGTGTGGTCTGTATGAGGAGTACAGCTTATGAAGGTGATAGTGTGGTCTGTATGAAGAGTACAGTTTGTGTGTATGATAGGGAGAACTGTTGAGGGTGATGAGTTTGTATATTAGATCGTGAGAGGGCAGTCACAACTGTTTGTTATGTTTATTATAGGTGTTTTTCTTCTTTTGTGAGTTGAAGGGCAATGAAAAAAAGTTAAAATTTTTTCATCCGATGTTTACTTATAATTCCCTTTTTATCACTTTTAAATCTGTAAAATACTTTTCTTTTACAGAAGCACGTTTAGGAAGTAAATCTTCTCAAGTATTTCACGAACATTTGAGATATTTGCCTTTGTTTAATCTGTAGCTGCTAAACCATTTTATTTTACAAGTTTTCTAAATTTGGACACTTAACTCTCGATGTAATGTGTCCAAATTGAATTACAACTGCATCATTGTTTTTGGCGAGTTGGACGACACACATACTCGGTAAATGAAATATTTACAAGTTACTTATAGCACTAAATCTCATCTGCTGGCCAATTAATAACATATTATCAGTATCATACATCATTCATCAAAGACAAGCGAACGGGTCCCTCTGTTATCCAGTTCGAAACAGCTTCCTTTTCTGTGTTGTCATCGTTGATCATCAGTACTTTTTTCTAATCTCATTGTTTAAAAAGTCGAATTTTTAAAGGATATTTTGTTTTGCAACACTTTTTATTAATAATTAATAAAGATAACATGGTTTATTATTATTTTATTTCATATTTATGTAAGATAATATTCAAAATTCATTAACTTTAGATTCATTATTTACTTTTTATGTATTGAAAGTGTTTTAAATAAGTGATGATGGAAATTTATAATGCCTGACTAATGATATTGTTGTAAACTTGATAAAAGTTGTTATGGGATTGTTTATTTAAAGTATTTACGAACATGAGTAAATTCACATAAATTAATACTAATGTATACAGATATTTATGAAATTGATCTTTTGACTGTTTGATTATCTCTTTGTGTTTGTATCCTACACCTTTTTTCAAATAAATGTAATTGTTATCTATTTACCGTTAGTTGTTTAGCAGCACCCCTTGTTTGTACAGTATTTGCAAGTAATTCTGAGGAGGGTTTCATTTAAATTGCACATCAGGTTTGCGATGATCAGCAAGATAACTGGCAAGTCAAACAGAGGCGGAGGGGTGGATGTTAAACATCTACCGAACACCCACTTTCACCCCCCGGAGGGGTTTTGTAAAACTTGCTTTATCAGATGGAGGGAAATTCGAACTACCAAACGATAATTTCAAAGTAATTATTAACTCAACTCCAAGTATATAAGCTGCTACAAGCGTTTATCTCCATCTTTCTCTGAATTCTTCATATTCAACTGACAATAGACAATGTGTATAGCTATTGTTAAAGAAATTACAGACGTAATCAAATGTTCTAATTAACTGTTATTGAAACAAAGTTTCATTGTTTTGGGACATAAATGTGAGGGTTGTTAATTTTGACTTTATTACTTTATTGTTTGTATTTAAATTACTAAACGTTTCTGCATTGTTTTCTTTTATTATATCCAGTACAAGTAAAACGTCACACAACACAAAATTGTTTACAATATAAGCACAAAATGCACAAAAATATTACAATACAAGTACAAAATGTGAGTAATATAGTATTCACGCTCGCCTTCCTCTTTTTCGAATCCCTCTGGTCTGAGGAAGGTGAGCGTAAATTATATTACCCACATTTTGTACTTGTAATATATTTGTGCATTTTGTGCTTATATTATAATAAATTTTGTATTGTGTGACGTTTTACTTGTACTGTATATGTACCAACACGTATTATGCTAATTAAAACACGATTTTATTATATAATATAATGCACTCATTTTCTTTGCGTAGCTTCGAATTATCAAAAAATTTATGAAATTTTTCTTCTTCTTCTTGCTATTTTTCTAGCAATCAAAATACCGAAAATTGCTAAAACATTAATAATAAAGTGTTTGGGAGATTGTAGGTGATATGTTCCATGCTCGGTTCTCTTAATACCGACACGGCGTCCACTCAATGGTTGTCATCAATATAGACACTGCTAGAGAAGTCTGGAGTGTCCGTGTTGAATGGTAGTCAAGGTTCGGGTGTTGTGTAGAGAAGAGAACTAAGTGTCAAACTTGTCAGTTAGCTGAAAAACAGACCAACACTACGTGGTTCGGATTCCACGTAAAGCTGTAGGTCCCATAGTTTCCCTGGCTAATGGGCTATTAATAAATAGTCCTTTCTGAGCTAAGTCGAACTCAGATAGTAACAATGACTACACTCGTTCATCTACACTCATCACACTCATTCACCCCTCATATTCGCCCATATATCTACGTTCAGCGTCTTACTAATGAATAATAATTATTTAAGGAAAAAATGTTTTCAGATTTACGTGATAAGAATATTTTTAAAATTATTTTCATACTCGTTGATTCCTTGTAGAGATTTGGTAAGGTTGAGATAGTCAATAAAATATTACCAATTGTACATACACGAGCCATATCTACGTATTCCCTATTAGATCGCATATAAAACATGTTATATGGTTAGATAACACCTTGTTTTATTTTTCCAGGTTGGAGAAATAATAATTTAAAAATATTTAGTATTTCAAGTTAATTTTCTAAATCGGAAACACTAAAAATGTATAAATTATATTAATTTTAGCAAATGGTTATTTATATATTTCAGCATATCCTCCCAATAAGACACCGAATTACTTTAATCTTTCATAGACTTAGGAATAATCTATATTAAAATAATCACTAATATTAAAGAAGTTTTTTGATTGGATGGCCAGAGGAGAGCCAGACATGAGAGGAATATACAGATAGAGATGAGGCTTAAATTTATCTAACAACTTTTGACGTACACCACGTGGTTTGGTGTCCACTACAAGCTTTAGATCAATGTTGTCTTGACTAAAATCAAGTAGTCGATATTTGATACTAACAATAATACATATTCAATTACATTAACACTTCACCGATTTAATACCTCAAACTAGCATTATAATACGCAAACCACAGAGAAAAAAGAATCAGAGGTCATATTTTTACTGTAGGAGCAAACACCTGAGTATCAGTTAAATTACATTTCAACTAATATACATCTTTATATATATCTAATAAATATTATTACGGTTATCCATGAAGTTTTGGAGGGAAATAAGGGGAAGAACCAACGACGCAGTTGGCCTTACCGTCCGCCTGGTGACCTGGACACCCATTCAGTGCAATATTGGATGCTAGCCTACCTTTATACCTTTCTTCTTAGTGCACTAACACATTTATGAAACTAAGCCGCCTTCATACACTTCGCACTGGCCTCACACTCGCCAGTTTGGTTTTAGATGGCCCATACAGTGGTGGGCCCTATTCAGTGGTATTGACCCACTTGCCAACAAATACACGCACACTGTGATTGACCCACCTACCCACAAATACACGCACAATGTTATTGACCCACCTGCCCACCCATACATTTACAGTGGTAATGACCCACCTACCCACTCGTTCACGTATAGTGGTATTGATTCACCCACCAGCCCCATACCCGCACTGCGGTGTGAGACTGCGGCGGTCTTTCCTTCATACTTCATTGGCCCGTACGGTCATTCCTTCATACTTCATTGGCCCGTACGGTCATTCCTTCATACTTCATTGGCCCATACGGTCATTCCTTCATACTAAGTAGTCCCCCCCCTCACTCATCTTCTTATTTCCACTTGAAGACACTATTTATATTCTGACTATCGTAAAGACATAAAATCAATAAATAATTGGTTTCTATAATACTACATTCTATGTAAACGTTTAAAACCATTTACTACTTGATTCTTTCCAATATTTCCTTCAGGTTAAAATATGTCAGAAGCATCAAAACCGTGAAGATAAAACGTTCCATTTCCAAGTTAAACTATTGATGAAGCACAATACTCTAAGTTTCTACCGAAGTATGTCAAAGTTGTGAGCCTTTGTTAACTTCACTCTGAGCAAAGACGAGAGGGGCTTTCTCGAGCCTGGTTTGATGGTAACTTAAGGAATTAATCACTACTGATCAGTTTAAATTATTCTGAACAAGCATTAAATATATTAAATTAAGTATATTAAACGTTAATTCTAGCAAATCATTATATTAATATAATTACCATAAAGTACCGCCGATATGGGTGAAGTTTGCCTGACTGCATCAGTAATTAAACAGATTATGTTTTCTACGGTAGAAAGAAGCACTACGTCGTGTTGGTATGATCTTAATTTAAAAACAAGTTTGTGTGACTAGAATAAGACTATACTACACTGAATAAATTGAAACTGGAATGTAACGACAAAAACGTTACAAATCATGTAGGCCATTTTATTTGTTACGTTTTATAGAGACACTAATTTTCTCTTTAAGAGGCTACGGTGGAGATTCCATTAGACAATTCTTTACTCAGTCTTTTTCATTGAGAGCTACGTTATTTACCTTAGTTTTTTTATTTATTTTTTGTATATATGTACGAGTCGACAGCCCTGTTTCGTTACGGCGGTTCTCTACACTTGCTTTCCATTCCCCCGTGATTCTCCCTAAAACATCACATCAATATAAAAACTCAACCTGCTGCCATTCTCCTAAATAACAAGTTTCAAAGTCTAGAAACCGTGTAAGTCTTAGGGGTTTTGGAAAAGGATTGCAATCATATCAAAGCAAGTAGAAGTTACCCTAAACATTTCACAATGAAAACCAAATTAGTCTAACAGTTGTTTTAAGTTTATTTTTAATTTGTTTGGGACCAGCTGTTTGAAATAAATTATTTAATTAATTAAATGTCAGTGTTACTCTTATGAAAAAAAGGAAACGTTGAGGGCCTTTTCTACCTCTTAGGAATGGATTTTCGAGAAGTGCTTTCTTAGTGGATCCCTATGATACAAAAGCTAATTTCAGTGCAAATTTAATTAAATCTGTTCAGTGGTTCCTGAGATTTAGTTATGAGCGAGTACGTAGTTTTTGGATTTGTTATACTAAAATGAATTGTGTACGTATAAAATACGGGGGTTGGGTGAATGAGTCAAGGCTATGTGTAGGGAAGTAACAGGATCTTGTTGCGAGTTGTGGGTGTGGGGTGGGTATAAGATACTATAGCTTGTCAATGAGGTCGTTAGTTTTTAGAATGTATCGCCATAGTTTGACTTGATGTGCTTGTTTGGACGTAAATTTACCTTATTTTTATGAATGACGTACATATCTTATACATTAAAGTTCCGATATTCCGAACCTCGCTATTCCGAAAATCCGTATATTCCGAACTTCCCACTAGACCGTACTCGGTTCGGTTCCAATTAGTCCAGAATAACGGGACTCTACTATATGTGTATTGTACTTGTATATCTATTGTTGATTATTATGAGATAAGTGTTCTAGGGATCATCTTCGTATTTACTACATTTGGTCTAGGTAACATTTGTAAGAGAGTGTGATGTAAGTTACGTGTTAGCTCCCGTGGCAAGTTTCGCGGAGGGCCCTTGTCGTCGTAAAGCTGAAAGCCTTTACAACAGCCATGGGTCGCTAGCTGTACTCTTGTGCGTAGTTACACTTTGTAGGCAAGTCGTAGTAATGAAATGAGCCGCCGATATGGGCAAAGTTTGCCTGACTGCAACAGTAATTAAACAGAATATGTTTTCTACAGTAGAAAGGGCCTCTACGTCGTGTTGGTGCTTGCTTTGAAACTTGACACGGCTGAAGTATACTGTATATACAGTACACAGTGTGGAAACAATTATGGAAACACTTTCACAACTTTTTGATGACTTCACTTTTAAAAGTGATATCTTGTACATGATCATGGTTACAAAGATCATACTTTTTGACGCCATTAGGGACATTTAATCTTTTTAGGGGGCAGCTCTCGAGCATTGAACGAAAATCTTCAACGTAAACCTAGGTCGAGTTTGGTATCAAATGAAAGGTGTATTCAAGAGAAATTAATTTTCGCAAACCGGACTTCGAAAGGTCTATCCTTTCCAGAGTAGCTGTCATTTGAATTTCAAAGTTACTAATCTGAACAATATTATTTCTCCACTATTTAACGATTTTAAGTAAATTATTCTGATAAAAATTATACTTTATGGAACACAATTATTTAAAAAAAATTAAACTATCAAATTATCAATGGAAAAAAATAACATTGTTGTGAAAGCGTTTAATATAATTTTCACCCTGTATATGCATACATATAAATAATATATATACATACATATTTAAAATGATCAGCTAGTATAAATACGAAGGACACTTAACCATAGAACTTGTATTTCAAGTGTTTTTTTTAGTTTTTTTTCAACATTACTGGAGTTTTTGAATCCTTTCATACAGTACAGTCAAAATTATCTACTAATATATTCAATTGTTTTTTTTTTTTTTTTTTTTTTCTTAAACAACATAACAAATCCTAATATCTTATAAAAACACCCCTTCAAAATATTGTCGACTATTTTTCAAAAATCGTGCACTGGTTGTATTGGTCAAAGAATAAAATAAAAATTATAAATATGATGACTTGGCAGGATCATTTATTTAGAAATGAAATCTAGTATTACTACAATTATTTCCTTTATTAGTTTCCAAATCGATTAAAAATATAATTAATGTAAGTTAGGACAGTTTCATCTATTATCCTTTTCAAAGATATCAATTACTAGTATATCAATGTCAATTTCGTATTAAGTGAACGCTGATAATTTTAGAAAAGTAGAATGAAATAAGTTTGTCTTTTCAAAACAGTGTGTGAGGAAGAGCCAGTGGCCGAGCTGTCTAGTAGTAGTGACTTTGTGTCTGAATTAAAGATAATAGTTTTTTTAATTAGCATAATACGTGTTGGTACATAAACAGTACAAGTAAACGTCACACAACACAAATGTATTACAATATGAGTACAAAATGCACAAATATATTACAATACAAGTACAAAATGCACAAATATTATGGTAATCGATTTCGGTGAACCACGCTCACCTTTTGTGAATCCCTGGTCTGAGCAAGATGAGCTTGGTTCACTGAAATCGATCACCATAATATTTGTGCATTTTGTACTTATATTGTAATATTTTTGTGCTCATATTGTAATAAATTTGTGTTGAATGACGTTTACTTGTACTGTTTAAAGATAATGAATGTTCGATTCCTAGTTAGTTTTTTCTCGACTGATAGTTTTTATCAGTACTGTACCGTTCACGTTGTACTGTACTGGATCTCTCTCTCATGCTATGTTTGAAGTTCCTCGTACATATCAATAGTATGTAAGGAATTGATGAATGTTGAAAAATAGATCGGATTCTCCTAAAAAATAAATAAAAAATTAAAAAACACTTTATAGCTCTATTTACTGGTTAGTTTACCTATATTTGATTTATTTAAAAATATATTTATGCAATTTCTATGTTAAAATTAATTTTCCAAAGTATGCCATGTTTTAAATGCTATACATATAAAAACTTAATTATCTTCCCCTTCCATTTGTACGTCTTAATTTTGCCTTAATTATTCCTTCAAAAAAGCGTTTCAATGTCTATTACGTGTTTCAAAAACCAATTCTAGCTCAGAAACGTTATGTAATATTTACAGATTTTCTAATTTAGAACGTCTTAGATCCTGGGAACCATGAGATACACATGTCGTAGCCATTTACTGTGAATGTCATGAAGAATTAAAATTTTCAGGTTTTTACATTTATTGTACCAGCATTCAGACAGGTAAAACACTTATGAAATTTAGTTTCTTGTAGAGAAATGTACAATCAGTTTAGTTAACTGGTTGTTGCACCAATAACATTTGTATAAGTTGACGTATTTGTGAGTAATAATTTAATTTCGTAATTATTTTGTAATTTGGTGTTATAATATATTATATCTCAACATTTTTTGCACTTAGACAGAATGTTCTATTTTAAATTTTTTACTCGTAAATCAAATACATTTTAAAAATATTTTATGAAATTGTTTTATGTCATTTATGTAATATAACATATGTTTTATCGATTCTGAGTATGGAGTATTTAAACTAGAATAGTGACTTACTTGTTAGTTGTGGCTGAATTTTTATTTGAATACGACGAAAATACTCAAGCAATAGTTATTTATATATGTTTATAAATCTACCTTAGGAAATACGGATTGATACACGTCCGATATCTACAACAGCCGGTCGTTTACCAGTTTCAATTACGACTCCGTGCGAAACGACGATATAATTCTCGTTTGGTCTGTCACGTGATGCCATAGACGAAGGACGTGATACAAACACCAGATGTACGTGCGAACAATTCCCACACGCCCGGCAGAGGCACGTTTCATATGAGCTTGTAGTTCTTATATCGGACACCTACATGTATTTGTCTTGTCAAAATACGTATTTAGATGGTATTAAATAAGATTCTATGGATATGAATCAAGTGTATATGTCTAACAATAGAATTTGAAATCGTACAGGTATAAATACTACACCTACTGTCGGCGCAGAAACATTGTTTGTTTGGCTTCTAGATGTCGTAAAATTAATTAATTGGTCTTGTTGTATTCCTTATGCAATTTATAGTTAAGATACATTAACTTCATATTTGTTAAAAAATGTAGTGGTTTATATCGATTTAATTCAATTTACAGTTATTTTTTATCGATTTAAAATCACCGCATTTACTTGCACCTATGAATGTAATGTATCGCTAGACCAAATTAATTTTACGACCTCTAGAAGCTAAGTAAACAATGTTTCATGAAACTGATAAGAACTTTTTTTTCTCTCGATAAGTTAAAATTCTACAACTAACAAAACTTATAGAAAACATTCCTATCAACAATATATTAAAATAAAAATACTATACATTGACGGGTGTTTGAGTAATAACGGTGCAAACTTGAAGTACAGTGAAAACTAGTTAAAATTACGGTAATTGTTTGTTCCAAATAGGATAAAAATTATTAAAACTTGTAATAAATATTAAATGCATATGTAAAAACGTACAATTAAACGAGGAAAACAATGGTGTGACTAGATTTGTTTAGGCCTCTTAGTTCCTTGGGAAACAACCTTCAAACTCGGGTGCTCATAATTTCTGCGCTGCCAGTAGCTACTCTCTCACGCCATAGAGTAAACAAATAAACTCAGTTTATCTGTACTCTGTACCCACACGAATCCTAATACTTTTTCTGGTAAGGTAAACAGTTGGAATTTATTAGAACATTTGGCAGAAATTCTATATATTGTTCGCCTTTTTATGAAGGTAACTTTTTTGGGAGGAAATGCACTTTTCTAACAATAGTAGAAAATCCGGAATATTAAAATTTAGCATATAACACTTTACGTGTATGGGTGGTTCAATACCTCTTTAAGAGTATGGATGGGTCAATATCACTCACTGTACTATATGGGTGGGTTTGTCAATCTTATTGTTATTGTATGGGTGGGGAGGGGGTTCAACTCTGCTGTACATGTATTAGAGTGCATTCATATTCAATTGGCGGTTCAAGGACACGGCTTCTACCGCCACTTCCTCGTCCCGCCTACCCCACTACTAGGCAGCTATTTCCCAAGTGGCGCTACCTACACTATTCCCAGTTGGTTACAAGACATCCTTCCACAAATTTAATGTTTGTTTTATGAATATTGGTTTTGGTTTACGGAAGTAGTGACAAATTAAAGACTATAAATAATTGAAACTGTTTATGCTGAATGTCTTTTGCATATATTTTTACCTTAATAAATATGGGTTGCCTAATTATAATGCTGTTATAAAGTTAAATTTAACAATACGTACAAAACTCAACATTCAATGTATTATCTTATTAATGAAAAAATATGAGCGGCAATTTAGGTATCTACTGCTTTTATGGCTTGTCTCCGAAATGAATCAGTGGAATGCTAAATTAGCGTCGTTATATTTTAAATATAGTTTTATTGTTATATATTTTTCTAATGTTCTTTAGTCAAATTAATTTAATTTGAAATAGGTAATGTCTACAAATTGAGATATAAACCATGAAACATTTTACAATGTGATGTATATAAGATTAACACGAATTAATTATAAAATTATTCTGTTTAAAACATATGGTACTAATTTAGGGCAAGATATATGTATGTTGTTACTTGCACGTACACGTTGTCAGAGTATAACCTTGAACGAATAAAAAGTATAATTTTTGAGAGACATAAACCGTTTATGTCATTCCCAGTGACTTCCACCGGGCGTTCTGCCTTCAGTCCACTCCCACGGTGAGGTTAGTAGTCCATTTTTTACACCTGCTTTGCTTTTCTCCACGACTTCACGAGAGATCAGTTTTGTTTTACTGTTTGTGTCTTGTGTACATTTATTAGTTTTCAGAGGTGTATTGTATTACAATTATGGCAACGACCAAACGAGATTATAGTAGTCAAACGAAAAACACAGTGTTTGCAGTTTACAATCACCTGAAGGATCTTGTCGCTACAAAGCGTAATGCAACAAAACAAGACGTTTTTGGAGATACTCAACGATCTACTTCCCTTCCTGAAAATTCTTAGTGAAATTGTAATACGAATATCTCTATATGGTATTTCAACTTAATGATATGAAATGTTTCATTTTCAATTTACAGTTGTCTTATTGAAAAAAATTAACACATTATAATAATGTTTATTACTTCACATAACGAAAGTTGAAAAGTGTTGATGTACTTTTTTATCACTGGGCCTCACCGACAAGTTTTAAAACTTAATGAGGCCAAATTAAGGGATTAATTTTAAGGGGTTAGTTATTGTTAATGGTTTTAGTGTATGAAAATAAGTATAATAACTCTAGGCTTATGTTTTATTATTTTGTGCAGTAAAATATAGTAAGCTTACTTGGTATAGTACTGACATATTTACAACTCACTTATTTCTGGGCCGATTCTTATGACATTTGACCGTGTTATGTATATTTATATAATAATTAGGATTTTTTATGTTAATTCTGTGATAGCTGTACATTTTAGAAGTGTTGTTACGCTCGGATAGTGAGGAATGGCGTGGCAGGGGAATGCTTGGCGGTGGTAGAGGGGATAACGTGTTCTGACCTTGAGCCGCCGATTGAATATGAATGCACTCTAATGGGTGTGTGGGTCAATACCACCGTTTGTGTGTAGGTGGTTGGGATACCACCGTTTGTGTGTGGGTGGGTAAATGGGTGGGCCAATACTTCTGTATGTGTACGGGTGGGTGGATGTATCAATACCACTATACGTGTATTTCTTTGCAGAAATTTTAATTTCTTTAGTCTTAAACCTTTAGAAAACTTCAACGACTGTTTCTTTATTTATATCCATTTCTGGTGCCAAGAAATCTATTGATTGTCCTTCCTCTGAGGTAAAAAATTCAAAAGTAATTAATTTTTAACTTTCATTAAAAAACATGAAGGTTTACAAATCTCATTATTTCAGTACAAATCGAAAATGGCGCCTAAAATGTATGCTTCTGATATAAAAGTAAGACAGTTTATGGAACGCGGCTCTGAATGTAACAAGTTAAAAGAATGACAATATTTAACGATAATTTCATATTCTCATATGGGGTTTTGATTTAGAGATTTACTTCGTCTTCATGTGATTATTACATCAGTTTTTCAAAGGAAAGTTGTATAGTTGTTTTTGGTAGTTTAATTGTACCATCAGACCCAAACTCTTATTTCTGGTCCACTGACTGGTTGCAGTTATCATATACCAAGATGTCCCGTAACCAATATAGATTTTTCCGCTGGTCAAGCAGCAAATAGTCTACAGGTAGAAAAAGACCCATTCCCACCTGTATTAACAGCTAAAGATTCCAACTTTAATTGAAGCTGAAATTAGTTGAAGAGAAATTTTTACTTACAGTAAACGGTTCAGAAATGTTATTTAGTTTATGCAGCGACTTACATTTTCCGCTTTGTTTTTCTTGGCAACCGAATCGAAACAAACCAGATGACTTACTCTTAGCAAATTTGTATCAGAACTTGTTTTTTCCTCTCTTAACATCTATGATATTTTGTAGTTGCATTTAACTGGAACTTCTCATTTGTTAACGTTCATTTTTAGTAGTAATTTGGAACAGGATTTGTTTTTTACGTTTTTGTTCTTAAATTCGTAAAATTATTGGTTCTATAAGACAGGCCTCTCGCCTCACTATGGACGGCAGTTCTTGCAACTTCACCACCTTCTGTGTACCGGTCTATTTTGCTGAAGATATTTTCCATATTACCTGGCACAACAAACAACTACACATGACCATTGGAGATTACGTTCATAGATGGGGTTTGAATCTGCAATTAGAGTTTGCAACTCCGTGCCTACTTTATACACTCAGACCCACCCCCCACCAAAACTGGAAGTCTTGCCATACTGGGGGATGGCTAAAAACCAGACAGGCGATAGGATCACGGACGGCAGCTGGAGAGTTAAATCACAACTCGTCAGCTGAGCAAAAAACTATTTATTACAAAAGAAACAAGTTATTTTTGGCAGAAGGCCACAATATCAATAACACTCAAAATAAACAAGAAATACATAAATAAACACTGAAGTACAAATTACACACAAAATTAGCGAAAGCTACAAAAACCAAAAATGACATTACAGACGTGACTATCTGCAGAATTACTAGAAAGACAATATTTTAGGGAGTTTACATAGAAAAATAAAAAAATTGAACAAACCAAATAACCGGTAATTTAGACCACATCCCATGATTCCACTAGGCCAGGGAGTCAGCCAGAATCCCTGGGCAGCTTCGAATTGAAGAAAGTTAAAACGTTAGTAAATAATCCCCTTTTGGTGAAATGTTTAAAAATTGAGCAATCAAAAGAAAATATAGCACGTTACCGGTTTATCATGAAATATTTAACAAGAAACGCTATACCAAAAAATAGATACACAAAAAACATAATAACTAGGCCTAAAATAACAGAGATAAACAAATAAAAAATTTAAAATTAACCAACGATAAATATTTGGAAATGACAGACTAACAAATTAAATAATATTTAACGGTAACATAAAATGTCTTTAATATATATATATATATATATATATATATATATATATATATCACCTTTAAATAATAAATAGGCCCTATTATATTATTTGTCTGTGGTGAAATACAGAGTTTATAAACATTCTTGGCCCTTTTTCTTCCTTGGCCTAGGCCTATTATTAAAAAATGTTCATCCCCCAGCTCAGCCGCTGGGAATAAAATGGAACGCACTGGCCTGAGGACTGAACACTCCCATAAGCTTTAACGGGGGAAGCGGAGGCGACAATTGACTTATAACATGGTCCCCAGGCCAGGCTAGCACAGTCGAGATGGCAGAAATTCGGCCGGGTGGCAGGCTAAGGGTCAAACGTACAACTCAAGGACGCTGGACTGAACACAGTACCACAGCATCAGCACAGAAATAAGCATAGCCAAAAAAGAAACAATAATAGCACAAAATAATAATATAATAGATAACACATAAATACCTAATAAATATAAAAGTGCAGGCATCTGCCAAACAAAACAGGAAAAGACAAATGAGAACATGATTGTAGCAAACAAGAGCACAAAAAGATTAATTTTAGGCTACAAAAATTGTCTGTTAGAAAAATTAGGTTTAAACCATATTACATAATTAACAAATTATAAAAAGAATTACGTATATAGAAAAGCAAATGACAAAACTGAAAATCTAGGCTATTGGCACAGAACAGAAATATGCTAAAAATGAACATCAAATTATAAATCATCAATAAATAACTAGTTAATGCATTTGACAGACTTTATGAAACATAGAACACAGTAAATTAAACATAAAACATAATTAATAATGAAATAAATGACAAAATACAAAATTGAGCACATGGTTTCGAAACTGATTTACGAACAAATCCATAGAAAGAACACAAGAATCAATCTAACAAACTGAAAATTGAAAGGTAAAAATAGTTATTAAATTAAAAGGTTTTCACCAAAGGGGTGATTAGGTAATTGAATTTAAAACAAATAAATCAACTTACGTTTAGAGAATTTACCAGACATAGCTGCTAGTTCGGGTTGGTGAAGGAGACAAGTATATAGACCGGACAACCAGACAGACCGAGAGCTGGAATCACGGAAAGGCCAGAGTCCGAGCCAACGGCCACGCAAGTAACAAAACAACAGCGCAAGCACGAATCTCGGGCAGCCTGACAAACGAAAGAGAAGAGTAACAAAAGACCCGGTACAACACGTGCAAGGAGAATGAAATGTTTAGCATTAGCCTATACAAGTTGATATACTAAACTTGGCAGTAAATCTGGGACTAAAAATAATTCGAAAAAATTAACAATTGTTGTAAAGAAAAATATATTGTTGTAATCAACTAGGCTTTTAATGGACATCATTGAACTTAGACGGACTTTCTAAAATAATAAGAGAAAACTGGTGAAAGGCTAAGTATGCATTCTTGAAATATTCTCCAATCACAGACAGTATCATTAATTTTATATGACATTAAAGTTAAGTTGTCACAGCTTTATCAACTTTCACTGATTCAGCGAACAGTGTGAGAGATGATGGCTCCGAGTGGCGGGAGGGCAAGCCTATCCGAATATGGCATGCACGCCAGTCATGCACGATTGGCCCCACCGTCATGCATGGAGTCTGTTCGTCTGTCTGTCCAGGAACATTCAAATACCTCTCCTTTGTATCGGCAGACCGGAAGATATCGCTAGGCCATGGCCGAGACCCGAGACTATATTGCTTTGGCAGGTGATCGATCCCCGTTCAACCACAAATTACATGCTTCGAATCGACATTTCTTTCAAATGACCATGATGTTTTTATACACAATATTTGATAGGAGCACTCTTTGTTAAGCTTTTGTGACATTGTAACTACAGAAAAAGTTTGAAATACAAGATTCATATTTCATTAGTTAAGTTTTATTCCATATTGAACCACTATATATGATTATCAGTTTTTATTTACTTTACATTATATTTTAACTTTCAGCTAAATACGGTTGGTAAAAGACAAGCTGAGCAGTTTTATATAGTAGTTGGTTAGTCGACCGCTATACTAACTAGCGATAGTAATGATATCACAAGTATAGGCCTAATGATGGCGACCATGACAGTTTTAATGATAGGTTTAGTCTTGTTATAATTTATGGAATAATTATTGTTTATAAAAACTAATTTTTATCAGAAAATATGATTTATTTTACGACTATCATTCCTTCTTGTAGTAATAATTATGTCTATGATAATCGGTGTAGCATTATTAATAATTGTGATAAATAAAATATGTATAGTCATAATACGTAATGAAATTAAAAAGTTGTGTTAGCTAAAATTATAACAGAATAGGTGTAAAATATAATCTCCTAATTTAGTCTTATGAACAGTTAAAATATTTTGAAATAGAATGCTATTTATATATTCTATTAGTCTCCAAATATGTGTGACTAAAATTAACTTCAAATTTGGTGACAGTAATTTCAGCAAATTCAATAACAATATTCTGTATGATGCCATTGCTTTACAGTGGGAACGAGCGCTAGTCGCGACAGAAGGACGTGGAGCAGGACAGATGGGAGTGTCTCCTGGCCAAGTTCAAGGCTGTGTTAGACCACTGCTTTATAGGGAACGAGTGCTGTTCGCAAGAGAAAGGATGTAGAGCAGGACATATGTGAGTGTCTCTTGGCCAAGTTCAAGGCTGTGTGAGAGCACTTGGCTATAGAGGGAACGAACACTGTTCGCAAGAGAAAGGGTGTGGAGCAGGACAGATACAAGTGTCTCCTGGCCAAGTTCAAGGCTGAGTGAGACCACTGCTTTATAGTGGGAGAGTGCTGTTCGCAAATCACAAGAGAAAGGATCTGGAGCAGGACAGATGGGAGTGTCTCCTGGCCAAGTTCAAGGCTGTGTTAGACCACTGCTTTATAGGGAACGAGTGCTGTTCGCAAGAGAAAGGATGTAGAGCAGGACATATGTGAGTGTCTCTTGGCCAAGTTCAAGGCTGTGTGAGAGCACTTGGCTATAGAGGGAACGAACACTGTTCGCAAGAGAAAGGGTGTGGAGCAGGACAGATAGAAGTGTCTCCTGGCCAAGTTCAAGGCTGTGTGAGACCACTGCTTTATAGTGGGAGAGTGCTGTTCGCAAATCACAAGAGAAAGGATTTGGTGCAGGACAGATGGGAGTGTCTCCTGGCCAAGTTCAAGGATGTGTGAGACCACTGCTTTATATTGGAAACGAGCGCTATTCGCAAGAGAAAGGATGTAGATCAGGACATATGGGAGTGTCTCTTGACAAGTTCAAGGCTGTGTGAAACCACTTGGCTATAGAGGGAACGAACACTGTTCGCAAGAGAAAGGGTGTGGAGCAGGACAGATGGAAGTGTCTCCTGGCGAAGTTCAAGGCTGTGTGAGACCACTTGGCTATAGAGGGAACGAACTCTGTTCGCAAAAGAAAGGATGTGGAGCAGGACAGATGGGAGTGTCTCCTGTCCAAGTTCAAGGACACGTCCGCCTTTGTCCGACCGGATTCCAATTTTATTCCTCTATTCAAATTCGAGAGTCTCATTTCGTCGACAAATTTGTCAGCTGTAAATCAAGTGAGCAGAAAAAAGGGTCCGAAATTTTACGATTTATTGAATTTTTATCAACCGTTTCTCTACGGATAAGATAAAGATCTAAAGTATCATCTAGATCCACCTGGCAAATGTGAGTGGGAATAAACGCTCACACTAGTTAGAGATTGCTAAATAAATGATTTACCACGATCCAAATTATATTTATACTAAATATACTATCTCTTTTGATTTAACTATATTTCTGATTAAAGACAACATATCTAGTTTCAAATTTTTACGTATTGAATATATTTTCGAGTAATCTTCCTATATTTTCCTGTTCCTCTTGCATATCATGTTTTGTGAACCAATCACTATTCATACATATAAAAATACGGTGCCTCCAAATTAGTTTCTTGTTGATAAAATGAAGTAATAAGTTACATAAACTCTAAATCCGAATGATCTTCCTAGAGAAAATTTTATAGCTTTGAAATACAATAGTAAAATAAAACATTTACAACATTCATTTTATCAGTGTAAGTACTGTATTCTTAAATTATTGCTAGTGATGAACACACAATCGGACATGGAAATTGACATACTTTCGCAAGACATTTATCTTACATCTTGAAAAAATGTGATTTTTAGCGATAAATGTATTTGAATATAACAATTTCCATATGATCGGTTTACGTCTCTCAACTAAGAAATAAGATTGTTTAAAACTAACAAGTAGGCTATGTTCTACAACTAATATCTTATTGTCACCCTAGATACATTTTATCCTTTGCATGAAGTGTTATGCAAGATGTGAATTCCAACAACATATTGAAGAAGAAATACAATATTCAGCCCTCACTGATCCCACTGCTCCCGACTCTTCACCTTGCTTGTGCTACTTGTGTACATTTCCGGGGCATCGAAACGGCCGTTCCGCTTCCAGAGGCTTCAGTACCTCGATTTCTTACCGTGCGAATGCAGTTTGAAATGGAGATGAGTCCATAATGCTCAGACGATCGAATTGGCTTTCTTTTCTTCAGTTGCGATAGCGTTTCTTCTTGAGTGACATGATTGAGGTTATGTTTTGCCAGATATTTTGCTTTGAGCTCGTAACTAATCCGTCATTAGAGTATTTAATTGTTTCCTTGTTGAAAACTTTAATAAATTATGGTATAACACAACCGGAAGTGAAACATCTGAAACATGTGAAATAGTACTCTGTAATGATGTTAGTATAAATAAATGGAAGGAATAGATTTTTGTAGATTACACAATCCAAACTCTTTTTAATTCCAGAGAAAGTGAAGGACAAAGCTGAAGATAGGATACGATATTTTAACTCGTGCCCTAAATGAGACATGAAATAAATAAACACATTTAAGTACCCAAGGGGTGAAAGACTAAAAATTTTCTAAAAAAGACCAAGAACTTAAATTTAAGAAAGGGCAACTATTTTGCTCTAATTTCTCCTCAGTAAGAAGTTTTTCAATTCAAGTCGATAGAGAAAATTCCGAGAACATGTAATACTTGAATCGTTGGATTATTAGCACTTAGGTGGAAAGATAAGACCTTACAAAGCACTCACTAAAAAACTACAAAACAAAAACCGCAAATACAACACTGAAATAAAATGATGTAACACTTTTATATTTTTAAAATGAAGTATGGTAGTTTAGAAGAACGTTTTATAAAATTGTGTTTTAATCAATGTTGTGTATTCGTCTAATAATTGTGTTTTTAATTTTTGCTTTTTTGAGCGTGTAGAATTTATAATGTTATTTAATTTATATTTTTCAAATTTATCTTATCTGCATATTTACTACATGGTCAATCAGTACATTATACAATTACAGCATTTTAAAGTTGTGAACTATATCTTTATTCGCATTAAAAATGGCCACAACAAATTAACTATCCGTCGTCATCACCTGAAATACCATGTCATATACATATACACAGCACGTCATATACAGAGCACGTGGTACGGATTCCAAGATAAACTGACATAGTCACTTGGATTGAATAAATGGCCCTCTCTGATGATACGTTGATCACATATAGTAACAGACTGTTATCCATATGCAGTTTATTCTCCGTAAAATTACTTAAAAAAAAAAAAAAAAAGAAAACAATAATTTGTGTTTCAATTTCGTTCTCTATGTAATTATATTTTGCTTTTTTACAAGATTACGGTTGGAAGTTTATGCTTGTTTTTCGGTATATAAACAACTGATAACAACGCAAACAATTTCGTTGCTATAATAGTTGGAACATCCAATGTGGAATAGAAAATTGGAGTGTTTTGAGTTGCAACGACACATAGGGCATGGAAAAAGGCCAATTTCAAGCGTTTGTATTCATGGGGGGAACTGATCCCAAAGCAATATCGGGGCGACCGGCCTAGCGATATCTTCCGGTCTGCCTATACAAAGGAGTTATTTGAATGGTACTGGGACATAAAAACGGACTTCATGCATGACGGCTAGTGTGGCGAGGCTAGTAGTGTATGACCGGGTGAGAGATAGGCGAGAAACTATGAACTAGCCGATATTGTACGGGTTCAACGGAGTGGCAGTAGTCGAGAGGACAAGGCGGTGGCTTGCCACGCAGTTGTTCCGGGTTCGATTCCCGTCATGACCATTCTTAGATTTTACCAATGTGCCACTCCCGTAGTTAAGAAGGCCGGTTGTTTAACGATCTTTCAATATAAAAATAGGCAAGTCTAAGAAGGTGAGGGGAACTGTACATACCTCTCTCCCCTAATAACCATAATAAATTACTATTTAGCATAACATAAAGACTATTATTGTATTGAAACACCCCAAGAGTGTGTAGAGATAGTCGCCACAATATACGGTTTATTGTCATAAGAGGAATATTAAATATGGAACTGTACTTTACTGCGACAACTATTTATCGGAAAATTATAATTTTTACAGAGCCTGAAAGAGCGTAAAAGTTAATTGAGAATCAATTGTTGCTATTTTGATTGTTCATTTGCATATTCATAAAACTATAAACTAAAATTAAATATATCTTAATTTCGTCACAAAACAATATTTTTTGAACATTAAAAACTGGATTCTCAAGTAACTTTTACACTCTTTCATTCTACTGCCACTCTAATTTTGGTGCGAGGCAGAGACACTCACAGCTAGGAAATTGGAGGCAGGAACAAGTTACAGGCCCAGGGACATTAAACAACGGCTACTGAGGTCCTACCGTCACAGATCGGGGTCAGATTAATCAGTGGGCTCAAAACCAAAATAGTTAAATTGTCCAGATCGTAATTATAAAATCACAAGAGGTGTGAGAAAAGAATTTAAAATGTGATGATGGCGAAATATTTCCACAATACAATTCCCAATATTACAATATAATATTGTATCGTCTTGAGCAGATTAAGCTTATTAGAAAATTTTTGGAAAATAATTGTTTTATTTGCTAAGCAGGAAAATAACTGTCTAAATAGTTTGATTTTGAGTCTATAATTTTAGGAAGTTGCGGATAATTTGTATTTTGGATCATCAAGCTCCTAAAAAACAGGAAGAAAAACAGTTATTTGAATGTAATGGGACAAAATAATGATATAACTTCACGAATTTGATTATTGTGGGATTTTATATTACAAAAACTCCACAACAGTGTTTTCCTTAGAGGTACTGTAGTTGATTATATGTTTGAAGAAAATAAAAGTTAAAACTCACATACAAAATTATACAACATGTAGACGAATTTAAGTATTAGTTACCTAAGTTTTCCTTTTAACATTTTTAAATATTTAAAAGTTTATGATCCTTATTTTAATTAAATAAATAAACAATCCACAAACCTTTATACCACGGTAAATGTTTAGTTACCGATAGCTAAATATAAATATTGTTTTTCTTACTTAATACTAATTAACTATTCACGTAATTTTGTTCAATACTCATTAATATTAAAAATAAAAATAATCAGTTAATTGTGAATATTCCTGAAATAGGTAACATTTCCGTTTAGTTAAATTTATTTCGCTGTTTATTTTGTGTAGGAAATGCATCACTCGTAGTCCAGGATCGCTACGTTTCCCTTGAACAATCATACGCGGGAACGTTCGTTTACACAGGTTACATACTCTTGAGATCAAAGCCATTACATTATTCAACCTAACTTTGCTACACCACCCCGCCGAAAGGGGTGCTTGGTAGCTGTTTCCCTCCACCTCTGTTTGACTTGCCAGTTATCTTGCTGATCATCGCAAACCTGATGTGCAATTTAAATGAAACCCTTCGCAGAATAATTTGCAAATACTGTACAAACAAGGTGTCCTTGCGTCAAGTAATTCTCCTTGTGGCAGCGCTTTTATAAAATGCCTGCTGCTGAAATACAGGTAAGTTTTCGTATTGGGTGTTGACAACGAAACTTGTAGGGTATTTGTCGGAATGTTCCCACATATAGTAAATATTGTCTACCAAGTCTAGAACTAAACTTACACAACGTACCTTTGACATTGGTCACGTGGTTTTGACCAACAAGAACATAATAAGCGTCTTCGCTGTAATTATCAATCGACGCCTTCTGGTGTTTAGGTTAGGTTAGGATTAAAGTTTACGACATTTACATGTTATTTCCTTATATATGTACACATGTGAACTTTCTACTTCGTTTGACGATCAATCATTGCCAAACAAAGGCGAGGATATTCCGAAAAAGACCCTTATTTTGTTATTGTGACATAATTATTGTTTATTCGACGTCTTACTAGTAATAAATACATAGTTTTGTAGATTTATAACCTTAGCTTAGATTTTCAATTCAAGGCATGGGGTTTATTTGGACACTTGAACATAACTTAAATGTAAATTAATGTAAGGGTAGTAAGATGTTTTACCTAACAGATGACAATGCCAACTCACTACTCAAAAAATAACTATCTACTCTTTTATATCGTATGGGGGAAATAGTTGATTTCAGGCGAATTCAATATAGAACTGTATATAATTAAGACTTTATAAGCAAAATTATCAACATACATTAATCACTGTGTCTGTATTATGTAATTTTTCTGAATGTAATTTTTCCTAGAGTCTTGGAGGTTTAGGACGTTATATCCTTGAGGTGGTGAAAAAATCTTATATGGACAGCTCTCGTTCTTTGATAATACTGTTTTATGTTTTCTAATTTTCCGATCTATTTCGTATCTGATTGAATGGCTATTAATAATACTACTAGTAGCATGCTGGAAGGAAACCACTGAGAACCAAATAAGTTAACTTCATTACAATAACAAATCAAACGCCTGATACTAGAGGAACCTCTCGACTACTCTACACGGGTGGTTCCTAGTTCTGGTGGTTCTCGGCCTCTTTAAATCTGATTTAACATGGCCTTGTTGACAAACACAAAGTCGAACATGATATTTCACAGGCTGGGACAGTTGCCCACGTCGCCTACCTCCTCTCTGTGTGGTCTACCTCGTCACCCATAGACTGATTTGAATCCTCCTTTATTCGCGAGTGGTCAATAATATATAAAGGAAACTGAATGTGTTGGATGTCTCATGACATAAAGAAATAACAACAACAATTTTAGTTTTTTTTTTTTTTTTTTAGTTTTTAGGTGACGGATTTTAGGTATGATGTAATTTAATTTCGAACTTTTTACACAGTTAGTATTTCTTATAATAATCGTCACTAAATTAATATAATCTGAGATTTATTATCGTTATACTTTGGGTTACTGATCTAGTAACATCTAGAATTGATAGAAATTCCAGTGCAGGTGAGGCTGTTGCTGTGAGCTGTTGCTTGTTGACCAATGTGATCCGGACAGTCTAGTAATACATATATTTTTTGGATTATTGATCTAGTGACCACTAGAATAGCACTAGAAGTAGTTCAGGTTTGGAAAGAGCTGTTGCTTGTAGACACATGTGATCCGGACTAACTAGAAGTACTTAGATCATGTGGATTATTGATCTAGTGACCGCTAGAATGAAAGAGAACTAGTCCAGGTGTGGCGAGTACTGTTGTTTGTTCAGCCATGTGCTCCGGAAAATATAGAGGTACTTATATCTTGAGGGTTACTGATGTCATGACCTCTAGATTTGAACGTGGACCATTTCGCGTGGGTGAGTTCCAATACTTGTAGATCCATGTGCTGCGGACAGTTCAGAAATACTTTGATCTTGTTTGCTTTTTTCTATAACTAAATGAATTAGGTCCAGTTCAGATGTGGTGAATGCCAATGCTTGTAGATCCCTGTGTTCCAGAAAGTTCAGTAGTATTTATATCTTGTGTGCTACTGATGTGTTGATCTCTAGAACTAAATGAGAACCAGTTCAGGTGTGATGAGTGCCGTAGTTTTTTTACCGTTGATTGGTTTTTTATTTCTAACATTATTTGTACGTATGATTCATTTTTTATATTATTTACTTGTATATACTTGTGTTCACACTTAAAAAGCTGTTTAGAAATAAATATTTATTTTTAAATTTATTATAATTTAATTATAAGCACGGTAACTAGAATAATACGGTAGGGTTCACGCGCATGGTGCCCAGTAAATCTTGGTGTCAATGACGTCACACAGACATATCAGCTGGTTCATCTGTTACACTGAATGTAGTAATAATCAGTAACTGCTCTTTCTGAATCACTGTTTTCATTAACAACAAGGCTTAACCCGTTAATAACTATTAATAAGGCTATACAAATACTTTCAATAATAATATTATCATGCACGATCACTCTCAGCTGTTGACATCATTGCCACCGTCAACGGAATTTAACATTATAATAAATACGCAGTGAATGGAGTTTTTGCGTTGCTATTTTGCATTATCTATATTTATAAAAGAGGATGTTTGTATATATATATATATATATATATATATATATATGTTTGAAGTTTATGCGCTGCCAAACCATCCAACCGATCGCCATGAAAGTTTAGGATGTTGTCCTGTATACTCCCGAGATAGTTTCTGTGAAGTTTGATGCAGATCCGTCCACAAGGTCCCGCCCCACGGGCTCCTAAAGATCCCATGTTATTCAAATGGAGAATCTGAATTGTTTACAAAAAACATATGACTGTGTGGTTTAATGTAGTTTGAATGCAGATTGAAGTTCTCACAACAACAGTACTGTATATGTTTTGCTTTATTGTAGTTCTACATTTCACCTTGAGAGTGTAGCACACACTAATTTTACTTGATCAGGTGATCTGTATTTGGTGTTAACCTTTTTTCCTCGGTAATTAAAACATGTGGTGAAACGTGAAAATAAAAAATAAATAATTTTGGTATGTCAATGAAAAATGAAAGGCGAGACAACGTCCGCCGGGTTCAGCTAGTTTATTATATTTTTGCATTACTTATCGTTTTTTATATTTATTCGACGTGTATTATATTAAGTAGGACTCTATTTGAAAGTTTAAAAAATATACAATACAAACCAGTATTTGAAATACAATAAAAAAATTGTGATTACTTACCAATAATGCACTGCCGTTGTATTTTGACAGATATGCTGGCATAGTTTGATTGTAATTTTAGATAATTTTTCTCATTTTAACGAATTCTTCTGATTTGACCACATTTGTCTCTTAAATAAGCATAAGTTATACATAAAATTTACATATTTATTCAAACACTAGTAGTAGGTTTATTAGTTTAGAATTTTTTCATTTTCTTGCTTTTTTCTATTAGCTCCTTTTTGGGAAATGACTGTTCTTTTAAGATTGTTCTTCCTGTTTAGTTCTTTCATCCTTATGAATGATCGTGTTCAGACATTATTATAGCAAATTCGTCTATGTTATTAAATGTTTGTTGTAGCTTATTCGCAAGTGTTTCCATGACATTATCACATTTATTAATACAATTGCCATGAAATTCCTCAAACTCTTTTTCATATTGTAAAACTATTTCCATCCATTCTTGAGATAGGTTGATCAGAGACCCCCTTGATAAAGTTTAAAGCCAGTCTCTATTCTTAACTTGTACTAGTCCTGTTTTTTCACCATATATAAATGTTGATTGCAAGTTTCGTTTTTTAACACGATTTGCAACGTATCCTGCTAATACTTTTAATAAGTCCGTCTTAGACTAGGTTCGTCTTCGAACATTACTAGGGTAGACATTTCCTGAATTAAATCGTCAACTATTGATTTGAATTCCTTGTTATTGAAATCATTCTCCGATAATTTATTTTGCTCTAGAAACGGTTCGCTATCAGAGATGGCACAATCAACTGATTTAAAGACTTCAACACTTGATGTCTCACAATTTTCACTTAAACAGTTTCCCGTTGTAATAATTTCATATGCACTACGACTAAGGAGAAGGGATTTTATCCTATGTGTTACTGTAGTAGGAAGAGGGTGGTCATAAAATCGTCCCATACCTCTAATTTGTGAGAAATAGGACTACAGAGCATCTTGATTACATTTGGATGATAAAATGTAGCTATAACCTTCTGATTGTAAATTTTTAAACAGACCTTGCAGACTTCTAATTGAAATCATAAATCCAAATTGGAAAGGTAGTAACTTCGATTTGCCAATAACTCTCATAGAAGAACACAAATCAAAAAGTTTCTCTAAAATGATATTTTGTTCGATTACATTTGTACCATATGCACTTTTGAGTTTATTCGTTGGATGGTGAGGAAGTCTTAAGTTTAAAATGTCATATCCATCATTTACCGTCAGACAAAAATCAACGACCTGTTCGTTTCCGGGGGAAATATGCGAAATTGCCTTGCCAGCAGTTGTAGACAACAGTTCAGCTGCTTTCCTCACATTTTACCTTTCAGATCCAGCGACTAGAAGGTGTTTCTCAGAAACTTTGTGAGCAAATTTTAAATCATAACTTTCTTGGTGACTAACTAGATCTGCCCAAACACTTTTATTCGCTGTATTTCCATTGGAAAGCTCATAACCATTATCTAATAGATGGTTTCTTAGAAGCTTTAGAAGATGAGGGACGTCACAGAAATCCCAGATTACACGATTTTCTGAACAAGGGCTTTGTATATTAGGCTTTTTGTATGTTATTTCAAGATCTGATAATAGTTTCATGTTTGGGCCACCCATATCACAAACAAATGCTCAAACTCGAAATACAGTTGACTCGATTACATTAATTGCGTAAAAAAACAACTTTGTTGTTACTGTCTGGTCAAAACTGTAGTAAATTGGTTGTTTCCACTTCGCCCCTAAGCTTCGAATAATCATAACCTTAACGTTACTGAGTAGCCACCTGAATATACCTTAAAGATAGTCATAACAAATGTCTGATTTTACTTTCATTTCATCGGAACATAAAATAACATCTTTTTGAAAATTATCATTACAAATTGCTGATTGGCCCTTCAATAGACTAAATACTAACATCTAAAAACCCAGGTTGAGTCGAAAATTGTGCCAGTCGTCGTTTAATTGCTACCTCACTTGGTAGAGGGTAATTCAAAACTTCTCTTGGATACAAAAGGGCTTTTTTCAATAAACAACGTACTGTAACGGCCTTTGATATGTCTTCATAAGCCCAATTTGTACATTTATTTTTCTTTATATATTGTTGCTGGCATAGTGAAAACATATTTTCAAATTTGTTCAGTTTATGCTTTAATGTGTCTATAAGTAAATAGGCTGACTCCAAATCACTAGACAGTTTTTCATTGATTTCTTTTAGGGATGAGTTTTCTTTAAGTATTGACTCAATGCCTATTAAGTTACTTTTTGTATTTTGTAATAAGGATTTTGTGACTAATTCATTCTCACTAAGTTGTTCATGAGAAACTTCTTGTTTAGAGTTATCTAATAAAGAAGTAATAATTTGTTTATTTTCCCGTTTTTCAATAAGACTACTGCTTTTTGACAAGTTAGATGATGTACTCGGCCCCAATGGCACTTTAAGGCTTGGGAAAACACTTTTCTTCAAAATAAATCTTGGTTTAAGATTCAGTAAATCTGACTTTAAATCTCTCTCAAAATCACATGCTGTAAAGTGCTCAGAACAAATTACTGCCGTTTTAGAATTAACACATCCTTCCTCTTTAAAAAATGAACCCACTGTTTGTGAATTATTACATCTTTAGGAAACCTATGGAATGTTATACCTAACTGTTTAACTTTATCGCTGTGATTTGTACACCCCACAACTGCACAACAAGGCATGTTTACCAACTCACTTATACACAAATAAAACAACACACAACAACAAAAGTGCGACTAAAACAAACTGAATTCATAAGAATGCACGGCAGCTGGCTCAGCCGTGCGGTGGCAGTGACGACGGCACTGACACGAAAGTGCACTGCACATCCTCGTGGTCCCTACCATCTTCCATCATTTCCAAATTTGTATTGCTTATAAATTTACGTACATACTGATATTTTTGAAGTTATACTTCTTTGCGCCCGTTAGACACTTTGGGATGGGATGTTGGTCGAGAAACCGCGTCACGCTGAAAAGTTTAACGGTTGATTCCATTGGTTTGTCCTATTAATCCAATAAAAAGATGGTTGTTTGGTTTGTATTTGGATGTATAAATAAATAACATGTGTCAAGTATTGAATCAGCTGTTTAAATTGAGCATAAAATTAATACTCACTCTTGAATTACTACAACAGTTATTATGCTTTTTTTAAATAAAAATAATCAGTTCTTTTCTCTGAAAATGGTCTATTTTTATTAAATTAGGCCAAATTTCCATAATAGTACTATTATTATGGAAATTTGGTATGGTATGGTATTATTAAACGTATTTGTACAGCCTTAATAATAGTTATTGACGGGTTACAGCTTTGTTGTTAATGAAAACAGTGATTCAGAAAGAGCAGTTACTGATTATTACTACATTCAGTGTAACAGATGAACCAACTGATATGTCTGTGTGACGTCATTGACACCAAGATTTACTGCGCACCATGCGCGTGAACCCTACCGTATTATTCTAGTTACCGTGATTATAAGTATCTTTTGTTTGTACATCATATTTCAATATTTTATTTCACACCACAGGCACATGTCCATGAGGTGTATTATTTTATATGTATTGTGTCATATTTTCTATTTTGTAATTTTACAAGAAATAAATATTTATTTGATTTGTTGAACCACGTGCTACGGACAATCTAGAGGTACTTATATCTTGTGTTACTGATGTCATGATCTCTAGAATTGAACGAGGACCAGCTCACGTCTAGTGAGTGCCAATGCTTGTAAATCAATGTCCTCCAGACACTTCAGAAATACTTATGTCTTGTTTGCTACTTATGTGTTGACCTCAAGAATTAAATGAAAACCAGTTCAGATGAGGCGAGTGCCGTTAGTTGACCCATGTGCTCCTGACAGTCTAGAAGTACTAATATCTTACGGGTTACTGATTTGACGACCTCAAGAACTGCACGATAACCAGTTTAGGTGTAACGAGTGTCGTTGCTTGCGGAGCCAACATTGATATACACTACGATTAAATCAGTAGTAATTTAAGTAGGGCTACAACTACTTGCGTGTGTCAACAACTGCTATTGATTGCAAGAAATACTTGTGGGGTTGCGATGCAAGTAGCTGGTAAGCTAAGTTTGACGAGTTCTGTTACTTAGTGAATGATAAACTGTGTTGAAATAATATACCGAAACAATTATTAATCCAAATTATTTGAACTAATTGGTTTGATGCATGATTGTTACATTTAGTACTGTCAAGTACGCCTTCTTTACTTAGAATTTATTATCACGTGTTAATTTGATCATTTAGAACCTTCTCGGATCATAGTACAGTGAACTATTAAGGCAAATTCATATATTTAGTAATTGTACATACATCGATAGGCAAGTCTAACAAGTGCTGGTAACTTTAGTAGTTATTTATAAAAGTTGGTTGAAATCATATTCAATGGAACCTATTTAATCTGTATAAATTATGAATAAACGTTGGTCCTACTTTTTATGTATCAAACTGTCCGAATTTTTATGTATGGTGTTGTGCGTATAACGTTGAGTGAAGATGAATTGATTTGCATTTAACATTCTTTGATAAGATCACTGTCCCAACATAATTGTTTTATGACAAATTACTGAAAGCCTAGAAATAAATACATGTTAATTGTTTAACTTAAATTAAGTTCAGTAAAATATCATAGTAAAATATATTCATTATTTACAGCACTCTTACTTTATACTGTTCAGATATATGAATGTTGGTATAGTTAATATTCATATTAAAGAGGAACTATTGAAAAGTTACGCCTTTTTCACTGTTACAAATTTAATTCGCTTATCTAGTGGCTCGTGTGTCTCACACGCTTGACTCGTGAAAGATGTGGAGCGCATACTGGAGGATAATGACAGTGACCTTGGCAATAATACATGGGCTACAGAGCCGCCTGATTGTGTACAATTCGCTCATCTAGTGGCTCGTATGTCTCACACGCTTGACTCGTGAAAGATGTGGAGCGCATACTGCAGGATAATGACAGTGACCTTGGCAATAGTACATGGGCTACAGAGCCGCCTGATTTTGTACAATTCGCTTATCTAGTGGCTCGTGTGTCTCACACGCTTGATTCGTGAAAGATGTGGAGCGCATACTGGAGGATAATGACAGTGACCTTGGCAATAGTACATGGGCTACAGAGCCGCCTGATTGTGTACAATTCGCTAATCTAGTGGCTCGTGTGTCCCACACGCTTGATTCGTGAAAGATGTGAGGCGCATACTGCAGGATAATGACAGTGACCTTGGCAATAATACATGGGCTACAGAGTCGCCTGATTGTGTACAATTCGCTTATCTAGTGGCTCGTGTGTCTCACACGCTTGACTCGTGAAAGATGTGGAGCGCATACTGGAGGATAATGACAGTGACCTTGGCAATAATACTTGGGCTACAGAGCCGACTGATTGTGTACAATTCGCTAATCTAGTGGCTCGTGTGTCCCACACGCTTGATTCGTGAAAGATGTGGAGCGCATACTGCAGGATAATGACAGTGACCTTGGCAATAATACATGGGCTACAGAGCCGCCTGATTGTGTACAATTCGCTTATCTAGTGGTTTGTGTGTCTCACACGCTTGACTCGTGAAAGAAGTGGAGCGCATACTGGAGGATAATGACAGTGACCTTGGCAATAATACTTGGGCTACAGAGCCGACTGATTGTGTACAATTCGCTAATCTAGTGGCTCGTGTGTCTCACACGCTTGATTCGTGAAAGATTGGGAGCGCATACTGCAGGATAATGACAGTGACCTTGGCAATAATACATGGGCTACAGAGTCGCCTGATTGTGTACAATTCGCTTATCTAGTGGCTCGTGTGTCTCACACGCTTGATTCGTGAAAGATGTGGAGCGCATACTGCAGGATAATGACAGTGACCTTGGCAATAATACTTGGGCTACAGAGCCGACTGATTGTGTACAATTCGCTAATCTAGTGGCTCGTGTGTCCCACACGCTTGATTCGTGAAAGATGTGGAGCGCATACTGCAGGATAATGACAGTGACCTTGGCAATAATACATGGGCTACAGAGTCGCCTGATTGTGTACAATTCAATAAAGACGTTTTCCTTGGGCTGCTGTGATGTTCGGATACCGGAGACCTTGAGTTCCGCTCCTGTCCGCACCGACTGATTTGAAATGAAGAATGCATCACTTCAAAATCACTATAGGAAGCTTCCTAGTGAAAGCAACTTATTAATTGTTGCTTCGAAGCAAAATAAACCTCTTATGACAATTGATCTGGTTCCGTCACTGGAAGACCATGAGAAAATAAAGGGAGTACCACTATCATCATAGAACTGATTAATTAAAAAATTAAAATTTAACAATACCTTTTTTGTGTGATTGTTATTGTTACAGTGATTGTTATTGTTATTGTCTTAAATATATTACTCGGAAATTAATTTAATGTATATTTGCATTCAATTCATGTTGAAATTTGCGAGTAAGATTTGCGATTGCAGTTCAAGAGCTACATATTTCTTAAAACAAGCTTCATCTTCCAAAAGTAATACGTTGATCATTATTGCAAGACTTCTATGTATTTATATCTTAACGGTATTGGCTACTTCTGTCACACAAATTAGCCAGTAGGTAGTTTACGGAGTTGACTCGTGATCCCGCTTGACGAACGCTTGTGAAGATGATTAATGCGGTCAGGTCGTACAGGTTGTTTCGTGATTGTTGACAGCACATCCTTCACCACTGGAAGTGTGCCTGGATCTAGCCTGGAGTCGTGAGTTGGTCGACTTTCCCCGTCCTGGAACCGTACCTTCCACAGGTTACAGCGCAATATACGATCTCTTCCTGGAATGTTTAAAATTGTTTATAATTTCAAATAATTCATAATAATGACAGTTTCAAAATTTAATTGTTCAGTTCTTTGTAGCAGCATGTACAGTTTGTTTCACAACTCACTGACCAAATACTAATAGTTTGAATGTTCAACAAAAGTTAGACTTTTTACCCTTTGCGACTTAGATCTTGAGCTTCTCTGCGGAATAATGGAGGTTTACAAATCTTGAACAGTGTGAGTGAGATACAAGCTATACTCTATCGATAGAATGAAACAATGCATTGCATTGAACGTTCCCTTCAAACATATCATCCGATAGGCGGTTTCTAAGTTTTAGTGATATAAAATATTTCAAAATTAAGCCATTTAGATTTTGAGAAGTTCCATTGTAATTGAAAACTACTCGTCAAACGTAAATTTTGAAGAGAAGAAAGTATATAGTTGCAAATGTTTTTCTGTCAATTGATCCTACTGTCAATTGACCCTACTGTCAATTGATCCTACTGTCAATTGAGTAGTCATAACTCACTCAATCTTACCTGTTAATATTCATTCACATTTTTCAAAGAAATTTTAAAAACTTTCATACTCCTTAGTGCATCCCCACAGCCGTCATCGAAGGAGCAAAAAGTAAAAGTTTTCCTCAAGAATAATCCCTGTTCTGATGGATGTTTACTTCCCCTTTGATGGATTTCTCTGATATTCAAAAGTGGCCACAATAAAAAAAAGCTGTCACATACTAAGGACGTGGCTGGAAATAGAAGAATAAGAATAGAAGAAGAAGAAGAATCTTCATGTGCATCTCTGTTTAGACTATCTTTAGTAATGAGGCGGAAATATCCTCACTTTGATCTTCTTTAAAGTATATCTCACTATTGTAAAAAAATATTTATTTTACATGGCCGTGTTGTAGATTTTCTTGGTTACTGAGAGAACAGCAATGCGCTGATGTAACTGGATGTCGTACCAGACGACACATAATGTTCCACACATATGAGAAACAAAAACTAAACATCATGAATCAAAGAATCTTAGACATTTTTTAGAAAAAAAAAATTGGGTGTGCGTCGGACCACACGGTGGAAGTTATACTTCTTTGGCCATTCTCATACACCCACTCACGCACACAAACAGACAGGATATATAAATGAAATATAAGACATTTTTCAATATTATTCAATATATTTATCTTCAATATATTAAACGTGACTTCATTATTATATTATACACCTATATTATCATTATCAGTAATTTCTTCGATTAAATTTCTTCGATTAACAATCGATTAATCGATATTTCTTAAAAATTTGTTCTTACTTTTCAGCGTGACGCGGTTTCTCGACCAACATCCCATCCCAAAGTGTCTAACGGGCGCAAAGAAGTATAACTTCAAAAATATTGTTCCCTCCTAGTATTTTCTTGTCGTTAGCTTTTCGATCACACCAGTTTAGTCTCGATGTCAGCCTCAGTTTACGAATTTTTACACTCTCGTTTGACTAGAGAACGTTATTATTCTTCTCATGGTTGCTATTATAAGAAGAATAACGTAGCATAGTAATAAATTGAAAGAGAATAATACTTTGTTTATTTATTCTCCACGTTTTAGTTTCTTTTTCCTCACACACCTCTACAAGTTGTGTCCAATTGTAAGTATTCTACGTATCCGTGTTTTGTGAGCTTTGATAGTTGTCTAAAACAGCTGATCTATGTTTACAGCTGTGTTATTCATGGTTGCTACACCTTGCAGGTCTTAAAACTGCGATATCGCAAGGAATTAAATACCATTATTTAATTCATATATCTGTCTGTGTTTATCACTTCAGACATAAATTGCAGATAAATATTTTTATGACTGCTTTACATTTTATGAATTAAGAGAAAAAAGTTAAAGACTATCATTTAAAATAATAATTTTACGATAAATGTATCCAAATAAGTAATAGTGTTTCTAGAAAATTAATTTTAAAACCTTTCCACTTAAATTTTGAAAAAACATGAGCAACATTTTTTTCTTACCAGTGCACGACTTTTAATGCTTATTCATTTTGCTTTACACAGTTTCAAAATTATTTTTCAATGAACTAAAATTATATTTTAGTTTTTTATTGATTTTTCCTAAAATGTACTTTTAATTTATTAATTTTAATTTTTGAAATTTAATACCGATTTTCATTTTTTTTATTTATAAAATAGGATAAGATCTTAACCCAACAGAGGTATACTCAAATGATTTGGCTTTAAATATTATTTTTAAATGTTAAAGCCTATTGACTTAAATTAAAATAGTGTCAATATTAACTGTAAGTAGTTAGTTACTGGTGTAGAAGTTTTAACAACTAACACGAATAATTATAAATGAGTTAATCAATTGTCCTATAGTTAAATGGTGAGTATATATTATGTAATATTTTAATCATACATACTTTTGAACAAATAAATTAAAATTGCGAGATAAAATGAAGATTAAACGAAAGTGAAATATGTTTTGAAACAATTACTCTAGATTGAGTAGCTGAAAAGACGGAAAATTGTGTTTCTCAGAATCGTTCATGCTCCCTCAAAGCACAGCCGCTAAAAATGAGGGAACAAAGGGGATTGAAGGATTTTATAGTAAATAGTGTTCTTTGATGTAACACCTGAATGCGTCTTAAGTGATTTTTAATTATGTACACGGCGTGAACAAGGGGCTTTGTCTTTAACTCGAACAAGCAGCTCTCTTTTACCTGGAGTACTTTGTAAAATATGTTTTCTATTTGTATAAACAAATCTTATTGTTTTCCTCAGTAAGTTTTTGATTACGTATCAAGTAAATATCATTTTTATAATACATAATAATGTATTTTTATACAGCTCTCTTTTACCTGGAGTACTTTGTAAAATATGTTTTCTATTTGTATAAACAAATCTTATTGTTTTCCTCAATAAGTTTTTGATTACGTATCAAGTAAATATCATTTTTATAATACATAATAATGTATTTTTATACAGCTCCCTTTTACCTGGAGTACTTTGTAAAATATGTTTTCTATTTGTATAAACAAATCTTATTGTTTTCCTCAATAAGTTTTTGATTACGTATCAAGTAAATATCATTTTTATAATACATAATAATGTATTTTTATACAGCTCTCTTTTACCTGGAGTACTTTGTAAAATATGTTTTCTATTTGTATAAACAAATCTTATTGTTTTCCTCAGTAAGTTTTTGATTACGTATCAAGTAAATATCATTTTTATAATACATAATAATGTATTTTTATACAGCTCTCTTTTACCTGGAGTACTTTGTAAAATATGTTTTCTATTTGTATAAACAAATCTTATTGTTTTCCTCAATAAGTTTTTGATTACGTATCAAGTAAATATCATTTTTATAATACATAATAATGTATTTTTATACAGCTCTCTTTTACCTGGAGTACTTTGTAAAATATGTTTTCTATTTGTATAAACAAATCTTATTGTTTTCCTCAATAAGTTTTTGATTACGTATCAAGTAAATGTCATTTTTATAATACATAATAATGTATTTTTATACAGCTCTCTTTTACTTGGAGTACTTTGTAAAATATGTTTTCTATTTGTATAAACAAATCTTATTGTTTTCCTCAATAAGTTTTTGATTACGTATCAAGTAAATATCATTTTTATAATACATAATAATGTATTTTTATACAGCTCTCTTTTACCTGGAGTACTTTGTAAAATATGTTTTCTATTTGTATAAACAAATCTTATTGTTTTCCTCAATAAGTTTTTGATTACGTATCAAGTAAATATCATTTTTATAATACATAATAATGTATTTTTATAATGCGGACAAATTTATCGTACTTAAATAAAAATAGAATTAAAGTAGGCCTATTTCAAACATGTTATTGATTCGTAAAATGTGTTTAATATGCATTTGTTTCGACAGTAAAACAGCTAAGTGATCAAACGATCGAATGTTGAAACAAGTTATTTGAAAGCTAAGTAACTTATGAAGTAGACCCTCCACGTAAGCATACGTCCCTCGATATTTCAGTTCTTTAGATAAGTCCTGTGTAAAAGAACCTCAAACATGTCATTCATTGGTTTGATATTTTTTACATTGTTCTTGTCTGAAGAACCTACAGTATGTCCTTCAAGTCGACCCTGCTTGAATACTCTCGACATAGACCTACGTCCTTCAAGTCTTACGTTGACCCTGATTGAATACCCCCGACATAGACCTACGTCCTTCAAGTCTTATGTTGACCCTGCTTGAATACCCTCGACATAAACCTACGTCCTTCAAGTCTTCGTCGACTCTGATTGAATAACCTCGACATGAACCTACGTCCTTCGAGTTTTACGTCGACCCTGCTTGAATAACGTCGACATAGACCTACGTCCTTCAAGTTTTTTACGTCAACCCTGCTTGAATACAATCGACATAGACCTACGTTCTTTAAGTTTTACGTCGACCCTGATTGAATACCCTCGACATAGACCTACGTCCTTCAAATCTTACGTCAATCCTGCTTGAATACCCTCGACATAGACCTACGTCCTTCAAGTCTTACGTTGACCCTGCTTGAATACCCTCGACATAGACCTACGTCCTTCAAGTTTTACGTCAACCCTGCTTGAATTCCCTCGACATAGACCTACGTCCTTCAAGTCTTACGTCGACCCTTCTTTTAGTCTACTTTTTTTAGTAAGTCCATCTCGTCTTAAGTCGACCCTACTTCAATACCTTCGATATAGACCTACATCCTTCAATATACTGGTGCTTTAAAGATAATTCCTATCTATTAAATTACCCTTAAAATATAAGCGTCCATTTGACTAGGCCCTTTTCTTATAAGGTATCTAATTTTTCTGTGATTTTAATATAGTTCCTTTTTAAAGACCCTATTGACGCTCTCCTAAAATTAGATACTGTTGACGAAGTCCCACCACGCTCAGGGTTAAAAATCATATAAATTTTCTGGGTGGTTTATATTTATATATAAAATTCATAAACTATGTACTCACTGAATAGAAGAACGAAATCTTCAGGATCCCTGAATAGATTGTGTTAAATTTAGAAAGTAGTTACATTATAGAGACCCACTATGAAACGATTTCTTAAAATTTCACTCTTAAGGATTAGAAACAGCCCCTCAACGTTTGCTTATTTCTATAAGACTAACATTGAGATTAATTTAACTTAGTAATTAATTTAAAACAGCTGATAAAACATAAACATGACAAAACTCTGACATGATTGCACTACTTTACATCCCCCAAAAGTAGATTTATAAGCTTTTCTATATCTAGGAGAACGGCAGCAGATCGAACTTTTATATTGCTGTTTAGGTTTAGAGAGAACCACGGAGGCTGGGTAAGCAAGCGTATATAACCACGTCATAGCGAAGCAAGGGCTGTCGGATACTTTACTTGTAAAAGGGGAAATAGATCAAAGTTACCTTTAAAACATAACCTCATATTCTAGTACTAACGAAACAATTCAAATGCATTCATTTATGGAATTAACTGTAGGAAATTGTTCTCCTTTTCCTAATAATAGATTTAGATAGTTGATAACTATATTCGTAATAAAATTTTAGTAACTAACATAAACATTTAATAGATATTTACAAAATTTGTAAATAAAGGAAAGAAATATTTTCAATGACTTAACAAGATGTATATCCTGTTACTTTAGGAGAAACCTCTATGCAATTTATGCACCAAGCTTGTCGTCATCATTATCCTCTGTGTTTCCGCAACCATGCAGTTACGTGTGGATTATAATTGGCGACTAAGTGGCGCCCCGCTTAACCTGTCTGGAGAGGTTAGTTAAGCGGTAAAACTGCAGCCAATCGTCTGACGGCAGCGCTCCCGTGCCGCTAATTGCAACTAAAACAACTTGTGTTTCCCCTTGTGAAAGGCCCATAATTAGGTCGCATCGTGTTGTTGGCGGGAGAACTAGGGGTGACGTCGAGACTTTTTGCTGCACGAGAAATCTGAATCTGTGAAATTGTACGTTTCCGTCATTCGATATTTGTCCTTAAACATGAATATTGTTAAAAATAAACAATTAATTACGCACAAGAAGTGTTTAATGGATAACTTATCATAGTTTTATTGGTTGACCTTTAAAAATAAATAGAATATGAGAAACTTGTTCTAAATGAAGTTCAAATTCAATTGATAGGAACTGGTGAATTAGATAAGAGAAGTGAATTTCTAACCCAAATGATTGAAGAGGAACTGTCCTAAGAAAGAGTGAACTGTATGAGTCCTCCTGTTGAATTAAGCAAATAACATAACATTGTAGTAGTAAAATATTGTAGAATATACTCTACCATTTTTGTAAAATGCAACAATATTTACGGATACTTAAGTCCCGAAGTAGACGAATGAGCCAAGTAAACTGTGCCTTTATCGGAACTTGAAGAGAGCAAACTAGACAATTTTGTCAGTAGCGAAGTTGGTGAAAGCATAGCTTTGCAAGCCAAAGTTTCTCAGTTAGAACACAGTCAGAGTCATAACAAATTTTCAAAAGGATCAGCTGATTGAAAACGGTTGTCCATTTGTCATTGATCTATTAACTAATGACAATTTCTAAGGAAAAGTCGGTTTTAGTTTGTAATAATGACTACTACATTGGCTCATTCGAAATCTCTATTAATCCATATTTTGGCGATCGGTGTCTTAAGAATAAATAAAGATATGAAACACATTTTTTCTCCGTTACTTTTATTATAAATCGTTTTTTAGTGATATAATACACGCGGATAATTTAATATGATTTGTAGTTGGCCTACATTTTTACTTAATCGATTTGAAAAAGCTAATGTTTTTTTTTTGAAATAGGTCTAATAGTTAAATGGGACTGTAATTCTCAAATTTTTTCTGTCTCCATCTCGCCAAAGTTTCCTTGGCTTTTAGATGTTGCCAAACGTAGAATCTGATGAATGTCCGCTAATAACGTGGTGACGTTTATTTAAATGTGTCGAGTAGTTATACTGCCGTTGTAAAAAGTGAAACCTGACAACGGCATCAGCATGAAAGTCGAATTCGTCAGTCTGGCACGCATGGAAGTTTACCTCTAGGCGACACACATCTTGAGCACAAAAAGGACACAGGTGGTCTGTTGGTAATGACGGTGTCAACAATGTGTACAATAGCTCCGACCACTGTACCAGGTCAGTGGGTGATTTTACATCCTTCCACAACTCTTTCTTGACGAGTTGTTGACATAATTTTTTATCTTTGCTATTAAAATTTCACCAATTGTACTTATTGAGATGTGTGTACAAGGAAATATATGGAAAGCGTTATTTGCCTCATTAAAACTTCTTTTAAATGCATTCGAACTAAACTTAAAGCACAAGACAAATCCAAACAGCAAAATTCAGCAAAAATCGCTTTTGTCTGCGATCACTCTTTCATGAATCGCAGTAAATAAGACTATATATATATATTTTATAGAATTTATATTCATTCTATACAATCTACATTCTGTGTGCCTGAGTAATAATTTTCAACATCATTAGTATATCATCTCTGAATTTCTAGAAGGTCTATCATAGCATTCACATTCAAATTAAATAGAATTTTAGCTAGTAAATTACAGATATAACAATTTTAGTTTGTTCAGATTACCATAAAATATATTTTATAAAAGTCAACTTTGAAGGAACATTCTTCGAGTGACCTGAAGAGTTGCATTTTGAATTTAGTGTTGCTTACCATGTTATTCTTCTTTATTTAACGTGTTGCCTAAAATACGTTCTTTACTACTTTATGTTAGAACGTTACGTAATTTCAAAAATATAAAAAAATCAATAGGTGAATTAACTATAGTCCATGCTTCAGTTAAGGTTCTATGGCCTGGAGATGCCACGTTTTAACTTAATTTCCCGAGTGGTAGCTTAAAAAGGCAACGCCATAGAATACATGTTCCCCAACAGACATTTATGGCAGGTCTTTAGTCGATCATTTTGAGTAAAATTTAATCTTGCGAATGTTAGGTTTGTTACTGAAGATAAATCTGTTACGACAAGATAACTGACGATCAATATCCAACCACACTCACGTCGATATAATATCTCGATGTTGGGAAAGCTGAGATGTTAAGAAATATCTTCAGTGATAATTTGAATACAATTGAATACATTGAATCCTGTGCATAATATGAATACATTTTGATAAGTACTCCTTGAATAGAATACTTATAAACTAAAAAGTATCACTCATGTTGTTTTCAGTATTGATATTTATACTTAACATATAGTACGTATTATTTTAGTTGATATATATTTTAATAAATCCCTCAGCAATCGATTATACTTACAAATATTATATTACCCGCCCGCCCATACACGTTCAGTGGCATTAACCCACCCGCCCGCCCATACGCATACAGTGCCATCCACCCACCCGCCCGCCCATACACGTACAGTGGTATTGACCCACCCGCCCGCCCATACAAGTACAGTGGCAGTGACCCTAGTCCCCAACCATACACGTACAGTGGTAATTACGCTACCACCCACCCATACAAGTATAGTAGCAGTGACCCTAGTCCTCAATCATACACATATAGTGGTAATTACCCTTCCGCCCATCCATACAAGTACAGTGGCAGTTACCCTAGTCCCCAACCATACACGTACAGTGGTAATTACGCTACCACCCACCCATACAAGTATAGTAGCAGTGACCCTAGTCCTCAACCATACACATATAGTGGTAATTACCCTCCCGCCCACCCATACAAGTACAGTGGCAGTTACCTTAGTCCCCAATCATACACGTACAGTGGTACTTCACAAAAATCAATTAACATATTGTACCAATCCGTATTAAATCCGTTAAATTGATATATATATTTTAATAAATCCCTCAGCAATCGATTATACTCAGTAATGCTCTTTGAGAGACAAGCGTGTTTGTAAGTGCTCATATAGTTTGGACTTTCATTTAGACATCTGGCAGATTCATATTCTCATATTAAACGATAACTGAATAAAATAAAACGTAAAATTAAAAACCAAAACGAAATGACGTTTTGTTTTTAGCCCTAACTACCATCAGGAATAAACCAATAGACTTTTATGTGTTTATAAACACCATAATTGAACACACATATAAGACATAGTTACACACCCAACACACACTTGTATATCATTATGTATTTATTTGTGTGAACTGAGTTTTAAGAGAACGCATTAATTCATTACAACTCTGTTTTTACCCCCATTTAATAAAAAAATAATTCAAATTATAAGTCAATAATGTACGATATCTTTTTTCTAAAAAGTTTCGTGATTACTAAAATATCAATAAAATGTAAGATTGTTCAATAAAACATCCTATGAGCGGTCGTTCTAATTATTATAATTATGATAGTTGAATATGTCGAAATTATACCAATTTTTGATGTCTAGGATAAAATAGGCAATGCAAAAATACCATAGTGTAAGAGACCAGAAATCTATTCGTATTAATAGTGTGCAGTGACAGTATATTATGTATCCAATATTTTGTCGAAGCAAGCAAAGCCACTTTAGGCTTGTCGTCTATTACTAGATAAAAATAAGCTGATAGTGTTTATGGTGTAAAACAAAACAAAAACAAGAAATATGACCAAAGTACATGTTTGGTTTATTAATTAATTAAGTAATTAAGGTTCTTTATAAATTAATAAGTAAGGTCCAAACGTGTTGCACTGTTTGTCCTAAATCGGTGTTTAGAACGTCGGAGCAGACATCTAAATTTGGGTGTGTATAAAGTAACAATATCATTGATTATTACAGAAATTGGTTTTAAGCGAATGAAAATAGTCGGCACTGGTGGCGCAGTGCTGTAACCCAGCTACATGGGGACAAAGTGTTTGGGAGATTGTAGGCGATAGGTTGTATGCTCGGTCCTCTTAATACCGACATGGCGTCCGCTTGGTGGTTGCTATCGGCGTGGACACTACTAGAGAAGTCTGGGGTGTCCATGATGGATGGTAATCATTGTGCGGATGTTGTGTGGGGGAGATAACTGAGTATCAGGCTTGTCAATTAGCTGAAAATCAGACCAGCACTACATGGTTCGGATTTCACGTAAAGCTGTAGGTCCTTTAGTTGCCCTGGCTGTTGGGCTATTAATAAATTGCCCTTTCTGAGGAACACTTGAACTCAGTTAGTAACCAGACTAAACTCATCCACACTCATCCTATACTCATAAAACCATTCATATTCGCCTTAAAATACGCACAACGTTGTGTCGGCGTCTCATTTGTAAGAATCATGTAAGAATTATACTATAGTGACTATAGATGATAGTTAATAACATTAACCTCGCTACAGCAGGCACTTAAGTGGAAACCTACCTTTTAAAATGCAAAGTTATAGATTGAAATATAAGAATGTAGTTTGATTAATTTTCAAACCCAATTTGAAATATTATTGTTGATTGGTAGTTTTTAAAAGTTATATGAGTAATGTACTACGAAGTGGTGTAGAGATTGACCTACTCCGACGGGAATTTTACAAGCTATAATCATGACAACTCTTACTCAAGCTGTTAAGCAATCAAGGCCCGTTATTTCTCTTGACGTTCTTTGACGGTACGTGGTGTCGGGAGATGGGCCCAGCTATCATTAGTGTAAATATGTTGGTTGGATCGCTATTATAGGCCTACATTGTTAAGTTTATCAAGTTTTCTTTTGTAAATCGTTGTAGCTATATCGTATGGTTTTTTTGTCAGCTACCATTTTTTGCCAGAAATTTGTTTTGTATGTTTAAAGCTGTGACATATATTTCGATTAAGATTCAAAAGTCATGCAATATATAATATAAAATAAAGAATAATTGGGGGATGATGTGCGCGTCCACAGCAAATCTTTAAAGCTGTACGTACCCCTTAGGTAGTTCTAAACGAGCAACAAATCTGATAGCTGGACTGTCACAAATTTGTGATCTCCCAGCTATGGTAGCTACCATACAAAATCATTGTGGCTACAAATCTCTTAAAATAAAATTAATGTTGTGTTTCTACATGACCTAGACTAGGATACATAAATTAATGTATAGTTACATCATTTTCACTTCGGTAAGAATCTATCCCAAAGGTAATTTCTTATAAGTTCAGTGTAGTGGGGTTCTGGGGTTAAGTGGAACCAATATTGGTTTAGGGTTTTCCTGTCTGTCCTATATAGTATTCTGGACAATCATTACATAAGTCCCTATAAGCTCCAGTTTTATCAACTTTCTTATCAGTGGTTATCTTTTTAATTAAGAGTTTTTTAAATTTATTGTTTTAATTGCCAGTTCTATGTTATGTTTTGTTAGTTCTTTTTTTATAATATTGTTATGAGCGGGATTATATTATATGCAAACATATTTTGCACAATAAATCTTTTCGCACAAATTTAAAGAACACTATCCAGACTCAATAAATACAAATCACACGTCACTCAGCACCTCCTTGATGCCAATTATCTTCAATCAATCTCCATTATCTTCAATCAATAGATGAAAATGTGCAGATAATTCATTTTTGCCACACAGTAAACTATTAAACACACTAGGAGAATATGAAATTTACAAGTCTAAAAATAATCCACATTACTCAATGACAAGATACATTTTGAATCCAACATATTATACAACACTCTGAATACACAACATATTACTATACACAAAACAAAATCAATGGTCACAGCTGATTCTAATCAAAACAATGATATAGTTGAAGAAGGGGATAACTGAAGTATACTCCAGTTCTTGTTCAACAATTGACCACAGAAATGTATCAGTGCGTGACATAATGTGTTTTTACGTTTGTGAACTTTATATGAAGTGGGTTTCAAGTTCATCTTAACAAGAACAAGTGACCTAATGATGAGTTTTTTGACTTGGAACGCGTAGTCAAGTTATCTAGTGGACAGATTGACTAAAAGACGAAGGGAAGTATTTCTTTTTCTAGAAGTTAAGATCATGCAATTTTGAGTATAATATATTATTATATCCTACAGTGGTTCATAAATATGAAGTTACACAAAGCATAAATAGTAGTACAGTTTAGTAATTTTCATTAGAATTATTAATTTAAACAAATCGTAGAATTTTATGTATATGTAAAAATGATAACGCAATTTTATATTTTGTTAGATATAAATGTCATTTAGAGTATAACCCAACTTTATATATTTAAAAGTATTTTTAAATCCGTCTGAATTAATTATAGTACTATATTAGAGATATGATTTTTATAATGTATGTAAAATGTAAAGTAAAAGTAAACAATTTTGTTGCTAAAAAACATCTTGTAAAAGTGAAGACTAGCATCGTCATCTTCGTATTTTGCTTCATAATCAAGAACTCAATCCAAACGTACGTCAGTTGATAAGCTCAAACAAATACTTTATAAAATCATTTAGAGTTATTCTACCACATACTGACGTTAAGCGTATTCAATAAATAAAAAAATGGCAACATTATAAGTTATTCATTATTGTATTCTAGCTTTTGACGAAAAATTATAAAAAAATATTTGGTTTGAAGTTTTATTTTCACCTATTTTTCAAAACTAGGCCTACGTATTCAAAATAGCAAAAGAAAAACCCAGTGAGACAATTTATGATAACGTTTAAAATGACACATCGTACACACCTTTTGGTTAATAAATAACGTAAACAATATGGATTCGCAAATAACATTGTTTTTATGGGATTAAAACCAACATGACCCACAGCCTCTGCAAACTCTTAAACTGAAATCTCTGGTCGTTATGAGCAAGAATTTGTTTGTATAGTAATAAATATTTAAAAAAATTTTTAATATAAGATGTACTCAAGAAAATTAGTAAAACAAACACAGCGAGAAACACTTGCAGTTTTGATTCACTATAAAAAAGAAAAGTACCTGTTTGTTTATTTATTTATTTATTTATTTATTTATTTTTTTTTTTTTGAGAATACAATGATTAGTATTTACTAAACCAGCAGATTGAGGTTTATCTCTAAATATCCAACACATCTAAGTGCAACTCTCATAACAACACTGGTTCCTTATTTAGATTAAGCATACTACTTTAGAGATGATAAAATCCAAAAAATTATACAATGTGTTTGGAATATAAATTCAGGTAAATAAATCGAGGGTTGCAATGTTAATTAACTGTGAAGCACTGCGAATCCCACATTAGTCACGACCGACACATTCACTCGTCTTACACGTTTGTCATCTTGTTCACAGTGGCTCTCGTCCACCTCTGCCATATCGTCCACATTGGCATCTATCCACAATAGCTCTCGTCCACCTCTGCCATATGGTCCACATTGGCATCTCTTCCACAATAGCTCTCGTCCACCTCTGCCATATCGTCTACATTGGCATCTATCCACAATAGCTCTCGTCCATCTCTGCCATATCGTCTACATTGGCGTCTATCCACAATAGCTCTCGTCCACCTCTGCCATATCGTCTACATTGGCATCTATCCACAATAGCTCTCGTCCACCCCTGCCATATCGTCTACATTGGCATCTATCCACAATAGCTCTCGTCCACTTTTGTCATCTCGTCCACATCGGCATCTCTTCCACAATAGCTCTCGTCCACTTCTGCCATCTCGTCCACATTGGCATCTCTTCCATAATAGCTCTCGTCCACTTCTGTGATATGGTCCACATTGGCATATCTTTCACAATAGCTCTCGTCCACTTTTGCCATCTCGTCCACATTGGCATCTCTTCCACAATAGCTCTCGTCCACTTTTGCCATCTCGTCCACATTGGCATCTCTTCCACAATAGCTCTCGTCCACTTCTGTTATATGGTCCACATTGACATATCTTTCACAATAGCACTCGTCCACTTCTGCCATCTCGTCCACATTGGCATCTCGTCCACAGTAGTTCTGGTCCAAAGTAGCTCTCGTCCACATATATCATCTCATCCAAAGTAGCATCTTGTCCAAAGAGGCATCTCGTTCATAGTTCTATATATTCCACAGTGTCATATCCCCTACAGAGCCATCTCATCCACAGTACCATATCCTCCACAGGGCCATCTCATCCACAGTGCAATATCGTCCATAGAGCTATGTCAACCACAGTAGCATCTCGTCCAAATTGGGTTCTGTGGATGCTTCACTTTTCCCCCTAATACAGATCATTTTCTATTCGGTTGCACCGTCATTCATTGTTATTCATATTGTTATCGATGTTTGTAGATAATGTTCAAACGTTCCTATTTATACGAACGTATCTTTACTGATGACAATCGATCAGTATTTCCAATTGTCATCAGTGACAAATGATGAATTTCGCCTCAACAAATTTATTTGAACCGTAAAACTTATATACTCAGTATCGATCGTTGACTGAGCAAAAGTTATGTAATTTTTCTTTTTACTGACCATACAGAAGATACCATCCTAAAATAAGTTTTGAACTTTACAGGATATTTTAAAAATTAACTTCACATTATCAAGTTAAGTTATCTGCTACATTGTTTTTTTTTATCTTTCTTGTAACTTATCCGGACATATATGTCCAATAAGTTAAATAAACAAGTAAATGTTAAAAGTGTTTACATATACAGGGTGTCCCAAAAGTCAACGTCCAAACTTCACAGGCTTGTTATATGGATAATTTCCGACAAAAAAAGTTATGTATGGATATATCGTGTTGTTAATAGTTACCTAGCTATTGACTATTTTAATAGCCAAGATGTTACACTTGGCACACGTGAAAATATTTGGTTTCAATGTGAGGCGCTCCAGGCCATTATGCTCATGCAGTTAGGCTGTATCTAAATGCCAAATTCCAAATCGCTGGATTGGAAGACGAGGAACTATAGAATGGCCGCCCAGATCAACTGATCTAATTTCCATACATTCCTTTTTGTGGGGATACTACAGGGAATTAGTGTTTTTATCTCATTGTCATACAGATTAACTAAGACAACGAATAACAGTTGCTACCAACATAATTAGGAAAAATGAACAATCCTTTCGTTCTCCGAGAAGAATTTTTATTGGTCGACTTTGTATCAGGGAAGAAGGTTGGAATTTTGAACATTTGTTGTAATAGGTATGTTTCGAAAAATGGTCCTACTGTAATTTATCTGTTGTATTTCCTTAGTGCTTTGATTGCTTGTAGCAATGAATTTTACTTACAAATTTGTCAACTTTAATGATACTGTATTCCACTAAATATTTATAAAATTATTTACTTAGTAAAATTACAATCTCAGCACAAAATGTACGTTTAAATAGCAATTACTTTATTGCTCTAGCCTTTTTTAAATGAATTGTTAGCTTTGTCGTGCATAAAGGTTCCGCGAAGAAACGCCGCAACGACAGGGTGGACAAGTGGCCAGCCCACAAAAACGTGTACTTATTTAGGAAAATACAACAATTCTGAAACAAGGCAACAAATTTGTTAATGGGTTAATATTTTTGAATTATGCATTAAATTAGGAGGGTTTTAAGATATTTGGGCATTACCTTAGGGTGAAAATACGTTTGCAATCACCGTTTGAATGTAGTAGTAACTGTCTTTAAAGTTAAAAAATAAAGTTTAAACGTTATTAATTTATGTTTTTAACATCCCGAAACATCTTACAACTAGATAATTATGCAAATATACTTATTAAGACTATATTGTAAAAGTTTTAAGGCCCTGTGTGTATTATTTCTTGCATAACCATGATTTTTTCTGTTGTAATACGCATATTTTAAAAATTATTTAAAAAGTCAATAGCTCGGTAACTATTAACAATACGATATATCCATAAAAGCCTTTTTTGTTGGAAATGATCCATATAACAAGCTTGTGAAGTTTGGACGTCGACTTTTGGGACAGCCTGTATATACTCTAGTATTTCTAATATTTGCGGCTTGTTCCAGATTTTGTTTGTTGTTATAATATTTTAACTTAAAATGTATTAGTTTAAATGCTTAGTTTTGTTTGTTTAAATTAATATTTTCTTAAAATATACAGATATAAGCAGAATAGTATTGATCCACAAACGTACAGTGCGGCAGATCTCTGCTGCTATTGTAGACGTACATCCCTCATGATAAGATATTTAATCATTGCACCGTCAAACACTCCGACACATTGAGTAGTCAATTAATTTGGGTAAAAGCTTCAGTCTGCAAAGCCTTGTGTGATCCATGGTGCACCATCAATTAGCTGATTAGTAACGATGTCACGAATCAGAGGTACCTATAGAGCCTGACTTACCATTCCCATTACCTATAGGCAGCGGGTGAGAGAAAAGTTCTTGGAAAACTGTGATATAAACTGATGTTAGTTAGAAGAAAGAGCGGAATAGATTACATATTTTATAAACCTCCTCCACTTGGCTGTAAATAGATGACAATGAATAAATTCAACACCAAGGAACTAGTGCTGACCTAAGTAACAATAAACTGTGACTTGTTAAGTTTACATTGTTGCTGGAAGATCGTAATTTATTGTAGAGACGTGAATAAAAGTTTTGATGTAGAACTGTGAGATTATGAAAGAATTTATTGAGTAATAAGAAATATTTTATTAAATAATAGGCATTAAAATAGGAGATCCCACACCATGGTGCTTTGAGTTAAACTGTATATACAGTATTCCATGCAGAAAATGTCTTGAATAAATGTGTTTTGAACCTGAGAAAAATACAGTATAGTTTTGTTTATTGAATCAGTACAGTCGTAATATGCGCATTACTATCATAGGCAATTTTATCCTTTTCACCGGTAAGATAAAATAATTTCTAATAAAATGTTAGCCACAACCTAGAATAGTCATTTTGTGAAACTCAGTTGCCTATATTATAATTAATTTCGTCTACTCTAACAAAAAACATGCATTGCAACATTCAAACACGTCTATATCCTCTAATACTACAATTAAGGTCGATTGGATTGGTTTATATCAGAAAAGAGGTTTGAAAATTAGAGTTATTAGTTTTGAATAAGTGAAAGTAGTCAAACATCGATCCAAACTAAAGCTGAACTTCCGATAGGTATAACCATTATTAATTAACAGCACACAGGGAATGTATAGCCTTGAGAACCAGCTGATTCTGATGTGATTTGACCGGTATCTCACCGGATATGGGGTTTCATAAGCCATGACACAGTTTAGAATTATATGTTATGAAATGCTTGTATTTCAATTGTATTGAGGTAAATGTGATGATTGAAAAAAGTCAGGAATAATAACATTTGTTTAAATGAAGAACGACATCAGACGGTGTTCAAATAGTATTCAGCTTAATATAACAGCCTAGAATATCAGCACAAAATTATATTCTGTCAGAAATAATTCGAAAGTATAACTATTATACAGAATGTCACAAACGTAAAGCGCCAAACTTCGGAAAATGGTTATATAGGTGAAAACTAATAGACATTTATGAATAAATTTGTTTATAAAAACGCTTCGTTTACCAGATATCCCCCATTTTGTTTTTTTTTCACAAAAGAATTTTTATCTCCGGCTTAACCGATCTTTATGAAACTCGCTATGCATGTTAATATAATCGATAATTACTCTAGAAAAAAATCAACTTAATCCATTGTTAAATGTTAAAATGGCGGCAAAAAAATAAAACAATTTTCAAAAATTAATAAAACAAAACAATTAGAATCGGACAACTAATAACCGAGACACATTAACATTATGTGATGAGAGGCAGCAATAAAGCTGAAAAAAATGCTTTTGCTGTCTTCCAACAAAAATGTCAAGGTGTCTCAATTTTTTTTGTCCCATTCAAATTTTTTTGAAACTGACGGATTGGTCAAAAAACGTCAATTGTCAAAATAACGTGTTCTTAATAATTGTTTGTATTTTTTCCATTTTCCCGCAATTTTTGCTTGAAAACTTAAAATGGCCGCCATTTTGAAATTTAACTTTGGATGAAGTTGATTTTTTTTTACAATATGAATGCATTATCTTAACATGCATAGTGAGTTTCATAAAGACTGGTTAAGCAGCCTCAGAGATACAAATTCTTTTGTAAATATATATATATATATATATATATATATATATATATATATATATATATATATATATATATGGCGGATATTCGGTAATCGAAGCGTTTTTGGAAAACAAATTATTCATGATTTTCTATTTATTTTTACGTATATAACCATTTTCCGAAGTTTGACACTACTTTTGGGACACCCTATAAATATTCTAAAATTCATTTAGTGTTATTAAGTAAAATATGGAAATTAAATTCTGTAGAATCATGATTTGTCGATAATAAAGCATTTACAACTTCGAACGTTTGGGAAAAAACATTTATTGAAATGAGAATTTGAGCGAGCTTTCTGCCATCATGCACAACTAAAACCCCATATGAAAAGTTGAATAGTAATACCAAAATAATAAATTCATGATCATTTCAAGCAAAACATTGATGGGACTGTAAATTACACTTTTATTTTTATTCTTTTTTGTGTATTTATTAACTATTCTGTAACATGCTAAGATACCAAATTATTCTAGATGTTAAAAAGGTCCAGTATTAAAGAAAGACGATTTTAATTTCTTAATAGACGTTTTAAATTCTTATGAAGTGCCTCCTCAAAAGCTATAAGGTAATAAATTATTTCGTAATCGAATCAGTAAAAAAAGTATATATATAATGGCACGAAACCCCTCTAATTCTATTAACACATTAATATTTAAAAAGGACATCCTGCAAAACCAAACCATTTTAGATAGATTTGAGGATTATAATTGCTGAAAAGCTTGAATTGATAACTGAAGTATATCATATCAAAGCAGTGTTTGCCTTTTTCATTAGGTTTCGTCATTCTCAAACAGTTCAAAGAGCTTTACTTTAGGGCTCCTTTAACCCTAAATTGGCTTTTCAAAGATATTACCTTTACATTTAACATGAATTTAACGGGGAAATCCGGTAGTAACTTGAACAACCGGATCTATGGTTAATACGTAAACAGGTTCAGTGTAATTTACATAATATAGAATATATTATGTAAATTGAAATACCTTTTTAATTATTTTTACCTAATAGCTCAATATTTTGATTTGATTTTATTACCATTTATTTCCCCCTATTTATTAGGACTAATTACAAGAACCCAAAAATATACTGTTACTTTTGATTTTTCTTTTTTTTCAATGAGAGGCCGAACTTCTTTATAACCTTACATTGCGCTCCCCCCATAGATAATGGATCTGTGGAGAACGTATTCAGACAGAGTAAGAGGGAGTACCAATACACTACAAGGTGAATATTACTGATAAAAACTTCACGTAAGGCCAACATGTGAACCTGTGTTATCCTTAACTTAGGCTTAAAGTCCTGACGCCTTTAGACCATTTGGCCACCGGTTTTTCATTTTAATAGCTAATTTTCAATCAATTTCACTTTCTGTTATAGTGGTCACTTTGAGGTTCAATTTTCTGCCTTTCAGCAGATTATTTATCAGTAGATGAGTTAGATGGCACGAACTACGTACATAGTTTGTAAACATATACATATGTCTCTCTTACATCAAGCCTGGTGCTGACACTTCACGCTGACATACAATGTCAGTATCTCCGTTATGGACTATCCCCATCGTGTTGTCTACGTATCATGCAGAGGAGATTGCGTAATACCTTGTTTTCTGACATTCATAAACTTGTTGTTGCTTTGTTTGATCAACTGCAGCAGCTGTCTTTCGTTGAAAAGATTAGCAGGCAGCGCAACTGGCAGTCATCTGCATGGCATAAAATGTAACACTCATCTAGATGTGTACAAATTAAACATTACGAAACACAGACGACTAGACTGAGCTAAAAAAGTCTATTGTCAAGGAATAAGCCTTATTATTCCTACGGTCGGCAGGGTCTGACACAAATAGGCGAACCCATTTCACGGCTACTACACTCACTTATTAACTAAATTAAAAACTACAAGATATTTACAGATTTAAATTACTAGACATGCACTATTTTAACTCTTGACATTAAACCACTATTATTTACAATAATAAATGTCACTTTGTTTACTCAATACCTGTCACTGTTCTTGAAATATCACTTGACTGTCACTCCCACTGCGGGCCGTAGACCTAAGATTCGCACTGCCACTGACACTGACTGACTCTGGCACTCTGTGGACGTCACTCTGACGCTGTAGTATAGAATCACTTTGACTGAATCGTCGGCAGAGGGGAGCCTGTATATAGGACGCCGCTGCAAGTTTAGAAGGTTCTGGAGCTGGAACTTCAATGGTCCACAGACAAGAAATATCACCCACGAGGTTATTGCCCTGATCTATACATCTATATCTATACATAGTGTATCTGAAAATAAGATACACTATGTATTTTCTCTAAGATATTTATGATTTAACTTGTAATATCACACACACACACACACACACACACACACACACACACACACACACACACACACACACACACACACGCGCGCGCGCGCGCGCACACACACACACACACACACGCACACACGCACGCACGCACGCACGCACGCACGCACGCACGCACGCACACACGCGCGCACACACACACACACACACACTTGTTTTAATTAAACTGGGTTTATTCCGTTGTTTTCTTTAAGATAAGTATGATTAATTAATACTTCCTGAATCTTTTTTTTAGTATGGTTTAATTTGCTTGATTACTCTTCAGTAACACTCGAAAATCATGTTGGATTCGATTGTTTGAGTGAAATGCTTCTGAATAGTCAAATAGACATATATAAACTGTATATTTAACGTTCCTTGTATCTTATATCAGTCAAGTTGTTGAGTATATTTACTGGGGATATACAAGCTGTGTTCATCCTAAAGTCGTAATTTCGTCCCGGGCACAGCGGTTTCTGCTGTCGTATCGTAAGTGCCGCGACTTACTTGTTCCTCAATCTTTGAAAAATGGTAGTGTTGAAATGGCCCTTCATATACTTAAGGTCATTTCTAAGCCATCGTCTTTGGTATTTTGCAAAAATAATTTTTTTACAGCTGGATTAACTGAATAAAGTTGTATACGATAATTTTCAAAGAGAAAACAATAATGATTATTATTTCATACAGCTTACTAAATACGATATTTCATCTTGAGCTTACGCAATAACTGCCTTTAACATTTAGATTGACGTATCATCACTATTTAGCAACCCCGTACTAAATTATACCGTACTTTATCGTAATGGAGCCTTTGATGTGAGGTGTGCTAATACCACAGAGAAATAAAAAAAAACAGATGTCGCATTGAATAGTCCCCTGAATTTGTATCGAGTAGTTAGTTCTCCAGTGTGCCGTCGAGATGGCAGGGTAAACATTGAAATATACACATTCTAAATGTATGACCATTACTTTATACACGGCATCCCCATATGAACATCACAACACATACATAACCTGTTGATATCATATCAGGCAGACTCTTATTGATTTGATTTTGTATCATATTTAACTAAATATTTTATTATTTAGAAGAGGAAAGAGATATGTATGTATAATATTCCTGGCATACTGGAGGATTGATTCATCGTCCTTACAATGACTTTCGAGAGCAGGCCTCTCTGCTCCTATCCTTCTGGTTACAAGAACTCATTACGATTTAAGAGAATAAATTATAAAAATTGCACCTTATATCCGGTGGCACGAAAGATGCGTACAGCGAAATATGCGTACAGAAGGAAATAGTGGTATTTGACGAGGGTAAGTATTCTCCCCGGTGGCATGAAAGATGCGTACAGCGAAATTAGGTTAGGTTAGGTTAGGTTCTCCAATTCCAAGAAACTAAACGACATTTATATTTATTTTAGATGTAAACGCATTTATATAATTCATTTGTTGTAAAAGATCCATTTGCCCTAAAAGTTGTACGCATTTTTCGCCTATGTAATTGTTGTGACGTCATAGGTTACCCTCGTCATCTGTCAAAACTTGATCCTGTACGCATATTTCGCTAGATTCCTGGTGTACGCTTTTTTCGCTGTACGCATTTTTCGTGTATTCTTATATCCAGCGGACCAAAAGGTAAAAAAAAACCTCTCAACAGAAATATCTGCAACGTAAAATTAAAATATCCAGTGTAGAAAGGGAAAATCACGTTTCTATGATGCTTGAGTTTTTCTAATATTTTACGATATTCTCGTTTTTATTGATTTTTGTTGCTGTTGATATGCTATTAATATGTTTTTATAACTATAAATATTTATAATAACAATCCAGAGTATCGCAAAATATGATCAAACCTCAGCGTCTTAAAACGAGATTTCCTTTACATTTTACGTAGGATATTGTAGTTTCAGGTTGCAAATACCATGAATAGTTTCTTTTGAGTTTTTTTACCAGTTCATCCAATGGATAAAACGTGCATTTTTAATACTTTTTAAAGACTAAACACTGTTCTAACTTGTAGAGAGATCACATTGTATTCCTGTTCTTTGTTATGTTTGATTCAAAGTTAATATAAGTGTTTACTGCTAGTCCTCCTTTTTATGTCCCGACGATATCATCGAATGGCAATTAATTATTGTAATTAATGTCACCCAATTGCACTTCGTCAATTGGGTAAACCACACTCTCCTACGAAGGCAAGGACAGAAAATAGACGTACAAAGGTCTACCTTTTTTTCTCAAAATATTTGGTCAATTTGGCTTTTAGTATTAAAGAGAAAAAGGTTTAGCTAATTAAAAGTATTTTACTACCCTTTAATTGTGCTAAGTTAGCATTAGGTTTAAATTTATAGCGTTAAAACATGTATGCTTGTTGGTTTCCGATGAATATAATGTGTAATAAAAACCTTGGAAATCAAATATGTGAACACCCACACGTGTTCCGAGTTTTTAGGAAGTTGTAGTATTTCAGTTTCCAAGTTCTAACAATATTTTTCCCATCCAAAAGAGACTCCTAAAACGAAATGTTTCAGTATATCTAGCATGAGTTATAAAAGTTCAAAAAAAGCTTCAAATCTTAGCACTCATTGAAGTGAGGTCTTAACAACTTAAGAGCCATAAATAATAATTTAAAAATAATAATTATTATTATTATTGTTTTCATTTAGAAAAATTATTATATATAAAATAAAAATAAAATAGTTAAGAATATGAAATAAAAATAAAGGAATATATTTTTTATTTTTATTTCTTTCTTTATTTATTTATTTATTTTTTTGTACAACAGATATTCTACAAGTAGTCTTTTTTATTTATTCCTCTAGCCTATGGCTATTTGAGGAAAAATCTTAGTCATAAATACATTTGCTATAATATTTACATCATAAAATACATTTTTATCCATTTAATCCTTTCATTGTTACTTTTCAATTAGAACTTAACATTATTAATTTTTTTTCTTCTTTATTAACTAACATGCTAAGTCTCTTAACATTAATTATATAATCAAAAGATATTAATTAGATAACAATTAAATCAGACATTCAATAAAAAAATGATATTAATTTAAAACCAATATCTTATTAGACCCAAATACATATAAATATGAAAAGTAATGCAAGATAATATAGCTTAACACATTCAAATAAAACATAACATAATAGAACGCAGTATAAATACCTTGGCCACTTCAAATATTAGGAATATTAATTAGAGTAAATATATAACAACAATAACAGTAACAACAACAACAACAACAACAAAAACAATCAATCAACAATAAACAATAAAAAAGTAAAAAATAGTTAATAATATTCATATAGTTCTTTAATTAAAAATCTTCAAATCGATATAAACTATTTCTGGCCGAGCAATTTTTCAATGTTTTCTTGAAAGTATCTTCTTTTACGTTTGTTTTAAGTATTGGTAATTTATTTAAACTTTTGACTGAAATGTTTTCAAAACTATGTATTAATTTATATTGTGTATAGTGATTTCGTCCTATATTGGTTTGAATTGTATACTCGCAAATACAAATAAGGCAGTTTACATTTAAAGTCACTCGCAATAGTTTTTTTAACCAGTAGTGAAATGATATAGTTGCTAATATAGTAGTTATGATACTACTTGAAATGTAAATTTAGAAATATTTTGTTTTATACATAATAGGCAGTGAATAACATACAAAGATGATAAAGACATAATTTCAAGTTCTTTAAAGAATGTTTTATGTAATATTTTAGTACAATTATATATTATAATAAAATAGATAATAGTAATAACAAGACCCAATAATCCATAAGGGTATTGTTTTTCCACCATATCTCGAAAATATTAAGATTCTGATGAATCATTTATACTATATTTATTTTTTTACAAACATATACTATTTCCAGTCGTGTTCATTTAACCATTGTTTTTATTTTTTTTTTTATTTATTCATAAGACCTCGATCGTCAAGATATGGGCGAATATGGATTTCGAATGAGTGTAGATTTTTAACTTCGATATGTGTAATAGGAAAATTATATTACACCAGCAAATACAAATAGTGCAGTTTACATTTAAAGATACTCACAATAGTTTTATTTAACAAGTAGTGAAACGATATAGTTTTGGTGATATTCACGATAAGCATACCTATCGTAATATTAAATGACCGATATAAACGAACGTTTACAATAATCAGTCAGTTAGCGACCCATCTTGCGTACGTACAACCAGCCGAGCCAGATTCCAAGCTACCGGTTTGTAAGCGCGTGTAGTAATGAATGACTAATGAGAACCATAACGGTATCATGCGTGCAACCTTAAACTCCTAAAGTCTCCCGTGATGCAAGTAAATGCGAACTAGATACATAATTTTAGCGGGCTGTCCAATTGAGGTTGCTGTCACATTTTGACGAGCAATAAATCAAATTGCTCACATGATCACACTTTACGTTTCAACAATGTTTGGGATTTTAGATTCGATTTTCCTCACGACTACCGAACCATCGGGTCGTTTCCAGTCTCTTGTACATAGAGTATTAATACACAGTGGACAGTGCATTATACACTGCAACACAACAGCTGTCTTAAAGGAAGCGACAGATGCTTCGGTTCATTAACCAGCTGGTAGAAAAAAATCACCTAACCTCAAAATCATAAATGTTTATACCACTTGCATGGTAAAAGCACCAAGAGCGAGAGAAAAACAAAGCTTTTATAGTTAAAACAAGGATTGTATTCAAACATACATCGCTTCAATAATATCCCATTGTCAATTCAGAGGCTGACCGTCTGGTCAGTAGTTGTGGAGTCCGCCGCGGGGAGCGCAGTTTGCGTCTCCAACAGTCGACAGGTGAGTTCACTTCACAGTTCTTTCAGTCGGCTTTGGCGCGTTCCCGTGGAGAGGTGTAGTAAAGTGATCAGTTCGGTGTGTTATCGTCCTGCTTGGATTATTGTTCTCTATTTAAAGGTTGGTTTTGATTTCATTAATCAAATAGGTTAGTTTTATTTTGTAGATCTCTGTTCTCAAGTATTTGTAATATAAATATTCATTAGGTTTAAATTTGTTGAATCAATTAATGAAACCGAAGTAACAGAAGAAAGATAGGTTATGTTTCAAAATACATAATTACTAAGGCTCTTTATTGTAGTAGATATAGAATTAGTGTAGTTAAAACCTGTCTACTTTTTTATATAACTTTGCAATACAGTTCATGGGGATTTAATAATTTTGTATATCTTCAATTAGCCTATTGTAATACCAAAGCCTGATTCAGTAACATTTAAATTATTTACTTATTTATCCACCTTGAAATAGGTTATTGGGTAGATTTCATTTTTTGCCTGAATACATTTTTTTTATTGTAATATGTATTGTGTTCAATATTCAATTGTGACTTAAGAAAATAAACATGGTCCTACAAAAAAATGACGCTTGGTCTAAACTCTAAAGTATCGGGTATGTAAATATGATTTTATTCACTTTACTTAGGATATTAAAACAAATTACATGAATTCGTTTGTCTTATATTTATATAAAAAAACATAAATATTTACTTTAATAGCAGTTAAAAATAGCAGTTAAAAATGTAAAGTGCAGCTCCTCTAATGACAAAAAATTGCCATAAAATGTATATTTTTATGGATTTTATTTTACATTCGTAAACAAGTATGTATAATATTCCAAATTAAATATTCGTCAAAAAAGATTAAATATAATTAAGAGAAATGCAAATTTAATATGGTCTTTGAATTAAAAAAAATAGTGTAGTTAAACTAGATTTGTAATTCAAGATGTAAATTGAAGTCTGATATGTAACTGAAACTGGTGCAACTTATATTACATTTTTATTCAGAAATGCAAATCAGGAACAGGTGGCTCAGTGGTAAAGGCGTTGGTCTGCAGAGTGCAAGCTCCAAGGTTTGAGTCCCCACTGAGCTAACGATCTGTGATTCATTCGTTGAATAAAATTCGCGCCCAGATACAAGTGAACTTGTGAATGAAGGTTTCACTTAATTAAAAGATCGTACATTAATGGGTAATTATACACTTTCTAGACTCCTCTGAAAATGCGATTTCTTGTTGAAAAAGTGGTGAAATATGGATTTATAATTCTTGAAGAGGTTGATTTTAGCCGCGGAAAACACATTTTTACCGAAAAATGGAAAAACTATTTTTGTATGTGATAGTGAAAAAACAACCTTTTAAAGAAACTGGAATTTTTCAATAATTTTTTTTCTCATTTTACGTTTTTTAATGCTGAACTAATATATGATTGGTTTTTCAACTAAATTAATTTTTCGGCCCTAGGGAATATACACTTTTATTTAACTAACCAAACATAACCTAATTTAACCTAATCGTCTATATACTCAACAAAAATTCATAATGTACATTAAATTTGGGTCCCTGTGTGAATTTGTTTTTGGTGGCCAGTCGTAGCTCCTATTACCTTGAGCATATGGACCCTAAATTTTGAGAACATAATTAATTATTTTATAGCAATCTGAATATGATTCCTCATTTCAAGCCATTGATAAATAAACAACTTATTAACATTGTACATATGGGCACTACAGGTGATATGCCGTGAACGTAGTTTTTCGTCATATCTCAAGAAATAATTGTCGTATACCAAAATAGTTTTCAAATTCGTGCTCATTAAAATTTAAAAAAATATGAAAAGATTACGAAAAATAATGGAGATGGCGAAAAATAACATTTTCATAAAATTAAAATTTTCGTTTTTTTCATACAAAACGTCATATTTCCACGGAATAAAAAGTGTATTGTCATAAAATATAGACCTGATTCTACCCATTGGTGATAAAAAAGTCAAGATTGGCGAGGCGTCTTGAAAATGCATAAATACCCATTAATGAGCTTAGTTAAAGTATCTTCAAGCGATCTCAACAATTTTTGTTTAGTAATAAAATAGGGAGATTATTAACAATCGTTGATTATCTAACATTAAAAAACTGTATAAATAATTATAAAAAACCAATGGATTCCCAAATACTAAACTGGGACAAAGGAAATTATTACGTATGTACTACTCTTTTCATAAAACAAATGACAGAGAAGTTTTTTATTTCCATTAATTATTTAAGACTAATATTGTTTATGGCTTGATTAAAAATTAAATATTGAATTTTTAAAATTTTTAAAGAGGAAAATCAAATTTATTAGCCTTGTTTGGCGTAAAATAACGTGTTTTTCCAATATCAGAGACTCGAATTGTTTTCGAATTCGATAGAGCACATAATTGGACGTTGCGTGTGAGCCAGGTTTCTCTGTACAATATCTTAAAGTAGAACACAGAGATAAGATCATTTTGAGCCAAAAAAGCGCGTAACGCGCTAAGTGGTGTGTGTGGGGCAAGTTAGCAGACAAACCGCAATTTATTGGACTCGAGAGTGGAAACAGCAAGTAATAATTCTACGTTACAAGGTTTTATTAAGAATTACTGATTGTTACTCTATGAACAGATTTCATGTCTATGACCTCATGACTTCAGTTGAGTCATAAAAACCTGCTAAAAAGAAAGCTCTAAAATTACCAGGTACTATAACTAACACCTTTTTGTGAATAATTGTTTATAGTTATTGTCTAAAATTACCAGGTACTATAACTAATACCTTTTTGTGAATAATTGTTTATAGTTATTGTCTAAAATTACCAGGTACTATAACTAACACCTTTTTGTGAATAATTGTTTATAGTTATTGTCTAAAATTACCAGGTACTATAACTAACACCTTTTTGTGAATAATTGTTTATAGTTATTGTCTAAAATTACCAGGTACTATAACTAACACCTTTTTGTGAATAATTGTTTATAGTTATTGTCTAAAATTACCAGGTACTATAACTAACACCTTTTTGTGAATAATTGTTTATAGTTATTGTCTAAAATTACCAGGTACTATAACTAACACCTTTTTGTGAATAATTGTTTATAGTTATTATCTAAAATTTGTTTTAAATACTTCAACACTATTTTGTATTGCTTAAATAATTAAAATTTGAAAAGATTGGGTACTTAGATCTTTTTTGAATGAATTAAAAAATACAATTGTTATCGATTTTAATATACTGTACTGAATTCAGGCTACGAGGCTACTAAATAATGTTGTTTTACAAGATAGTAGATTTATTCCGGGTTTTTGTTGTAATTGTTACACCAAAGACATCATGGCAACGTTTTGGATTATTTATTCCCATCACAGAAGATGGCTACAGAAGAAAACCGAAACGTCGGAAATATATTTGTGTACACAAACAACACTGGCAAAGAAGTGTAGCATTTTGTTTTTTTATACTTATATATAAAAAGCCATCGAAAAAACAACTTTTATATTGTAACAAATATAATAGTAGAGGATTTTCCCTAAATAAGTTTGCAATTTATAGATTAGTTGTTAGTTCAGCTTTGGCAAAGTATTATATAATATTATTATTATTTATAAGACTTGTATAGTTGTACATAATCGTTGTTACTATCTAGTGTTTTTGAGGAGAATAAAAATTGTTATTATTAAATTGTTATTAGCTATAATATATTAATAATTTACGTTCTGTTTCGTAGTTGTTATGCGTATATTGTGCTTAGCAATTTCACTACTCATTATCGCCCAGGTAGCGATTGCTTTTGCCAGAATTATATTTCTTGATACAAATATGTTTGTATCCATATGTAACTAAATGAAATAAAATTATTTTCTGCTTCTATAGTTTCATTGTCGTCTTTCAAATCCTCCATCGTTAAACACATTTAATCGGACAAAGAATTGCTGTATTTTTGGGTTGTCTAAACAACAAGGCTTAGGAATATTGTATACATTCTATTTTCTAGTATAATTTTTATTTTAATTAAAAGTAAAACAGTGCTATGATAGCGTGGTTTTTAAGTATTTGGTCAATATATTTTTCTTTTATTAAATTCCACCGATTTAAATCCGTCATTATTGACGTAATGTGTGCGTGCACCTGCGCGCGCGTTATTGTTAAATTTTAATTTTAAGTAGCCAAAATAAAAATATAATCAATGGTCTGTATACCGTATTGATACTGTTATGCACGAGTTGTGCCTTACAGCACTAGCACTATTAGTGCACTGCTATGGCCCAGTTAATTGGGGACAAAGGTTGAAGAGATTGTAGCGATAGGTTCTATTCTCAGTCCTCTTAATACCGACACGGCGTCCGCTCAGTGGTTGCCATCGGCTTGGGCACTACTATAGAGGTCTGGGGTGTCCGAGTTGGCTGGTAGTCATCGACCGTATGTTGTATTGGGAAAACAACTGAATATTAGGCTTGTTAGTTAGTTGAAAATCAGATCAATACTAGGTTTTTCGGATCCCACTTAAAGCTGTAGGCCCCTTAGATGTCCTGGCTTGGGCTATTAATAAATCACTCTTCCTAAGGAACAGTTGACCCTAGTAACACTGACTACAACCATTCATCTACACTCATCACACTCGTTCGCCTCTCATATTCTCCATTTGTCTCTACGATCTGCGTCTGAATAGTGAATAATAAATAATATTATTGCATTAACATAATGAGAAGGTTTCCACATTAAAATATTAAAATGTTTACTCATAATGAAGGATGTTTTGTCTATTTTAATATGTGGATATTTAATTAAATGTACTAATTAAATAATATATTTTAATAGAATACATTTTATTATAATCGTTTGTTAAAAGTTAACAAATGAAGAAAATATCCACCCTTCGTTCGAATACAATCTAAGCAAGCTCTCACCAGTTACGGCTACGAATAGTGGAGGTATACTCGGCCTCCCCACATACTGTATGTAGTGAACCCCATCCAGACTTCCAACATCAATCAAGGAACCTTACCTGATGTTACCAAGTGTTTATTTTGTGGTAAAAACACCCCACTTACGAACATAAATGCAGAAACCCCACCCACCCAACTAATAATAACATGGAATCTTATCTAACATTGATGGTAAAAACACCCTACTTACGATCGTATACGCTGGAGGCCCAACTCACCCAACTAGAGGTAATTTTCACGTAATGAAGGCAAATGTCCAACAACCTTTGTCTTCCCCATCTGATACTCCATCATTACTTACGATCGTATACGCTGGAGGCCCAACTCACCCAACTAGAGGTAATTTTCACGTAATGAAGGCAAATGTCCAACAACCTTTGTCTTCCCCATCTGATACTCCATCATTAACAAATTTCAAAAAAAAGGCCACCCAACTAACAACACGGAACCTTATCTAACATTGATGGTAAAAACACCCTACTTACGATCGTAGGCCTATACGCTAGGGGAAACCCCCCCAACTAACAACACAGAGCCTTACCTAACATTGATGGTAAAACACCCTACTTACGATCGTATACGCTAGAGGCATAACCCACCCAACTAACAACACAGAACCTTACCTAACATTGATGGTAAAAACACCCTACTTACGATCGTATACGCTGGAGGCCCAACCCACCCAACTAACAACACAGAACCTTACCCAACATTGATGGTAAAAACACCCTACTTACGATCGTATACGCTAGAGGCACAACCCACCCAACTAACAACACAGAACCTTACCCAACATTGATGGTTAAAACACTCTACTTACGATCGTATACGCTAGAGGCACAACCCACCCAACTAACAACACAGAACCTTACCCAACATTGATGGTAAAAACACCCTACTTACGATGTATACGCTAGAGGCACAACCCACCCAACTAACAACACAGAACCTTACCCAACATTGATGGTAAAAACACCCTACTTACGATCGTAAACGCTGGAGGCCCAACCCACCCAACTAACAACATCGAGCTTCACCTATCATCGGTGGTCAAAATACTCTCCTTACGAACGTAAAAAATGCTCGAGGTCCTACTACAACCCACCCTACTAACCACACGGAACTTTACCTAACATTCGTGGTCAAAACACTCTCCTTACGAACATAAAAATACTGGAAATCCCACATACCTTATTAAAATCACAATTAATTATCTGTGGTCCCTACAACAACTGGTTATATCTACCAACGATTTTATAATGGTGTTAACAGTAAGGCAGATATGTTTTTTTATCTATTTTATTTATTTATTTTTATTTTTTTGTTGTATTTGTTGTAAAATATGAACTTAACAGGAAAACTACAACAAAGAGCCATGTTGAACAGTTATTGCCAAAGTGTAAACATAACAGAATAGGGGTGGCCTGATAGATAGCAAACGCCAATATACATTCAAACAGCACCGCCCCGAATATAGGGTAGGTTCATGCATTAAAGATGACCCCACAATTATCAAACTGTCTCAAGAAGCGAGACTCCAAATTGGAGTTTTGGTGAAACCCAAGCCCTGCCATTATCTCAACCCCCATTCTCTACGATAATTATAACGCTCCAAGTCGAAGCTATGCTCCGCTCCTAATGATTTCAGTCTTGCGTCTTACATTTCACCATTTGTCGCGTGTTAATTATCTGCTTGAATTGAACGAGGTGATTATTTTATAATTGTCTACCTAAATGTCTATAGAGTGTTAGACAGTCTTGGAGCCTATATCGTGCGATTAAGTAGGCCTATCATTTGCTTGCTTGGTCCGTAATTTTATGAACTTACGAAGTTTTATTATTTAAAATCAATAGTAATTACGAGATTATCAACGAAAAACTTTCTTGCTCGTTCAATTTAACGAGAGGAAAGGCGTGATTGCACATGCCTCTAGCCTCCCCCCCCCCCCACATTGATCTGTGGTTTTAAGACATGTAGATCAAAATAAATTACCATCAATTGATATTTTGTATCTATTCATTCTAAATCCATTGAATGCCAATGATTTTTTCAGTGTTCAGTTAATGCTCATTGCCTTTATCGGGTGTGATAGTGTTAATTGTTTGTGATTTGATAAAAATGAGTCTGAATCATATCCAAATAGATGAGAACCAATTCTAAAACATATTCGAAAATCCGGCTTGATTGTTGATAGATATTTTATTGTCATGGCACACAAACTATGTATTGTATTGGTTCTTGGTTGTAGAATTGTATTGTAATGAGCATGTCATAGAACATAAGTGCCCCAAACACAATTGCATCGCACTCAAGCGACCTCGATAGAGGAGCCTTGTGCCGTTAAAAATGCAATAAATCCACAGACCTTAATTCAGGTCCTTGCCTTTCAAAAGTTTAATTTCAGTTTGATAATAATAGAAAAATTATTAAAATACACACGATGTGCGGTAATAAAAATTATCGAATCGCTTAAAATAAAACAGCTGCAGTCATAATATATAGAGTATTTTGATAGATCGTTGGTACGGGTAGAGTCATTGAGATCTATGGGTAGACCCAGCACGCACCAGTCACTACCATATGCTAGGGTAGCCCTCCTTATACAGTACTCTGGTATCGCTTTTTAGAAGCAATTAGAGTTTTAGCATGGAACATGCTTTAGTCTTGACCTAACTGTCTGAAAACGTTACGTTACGCGGGAGGGTGACGCGGGAAGGTGACGCGTAACCATGAAAACACAATGACATATCAGTGTTGACTTCAATAATGATTTTATTTGCAAGCGTTCATCAAAGTACATCTTTAGTTTCCATGACAACTCTTGTTTTGTAATTCCTTACATGAAATCTAAAATTCGTTGTTTTCGGAGAAATACATTTGCAGAAATTATTAAAAAGGAGCCACCGGGTAGCAGCCGTGATCTATTACCAAGTAGCAGCCGTGATCTATTACCGGGTAGCATCCGTGATCTATTACCAAGTAGCAGCCAAGAGCTAAAGCATGTTCCATGTTTCTTGCTTTAGTCTTGACCTAACTGTCTGAAAACGTTACGTTACGCGGGAGGGTGACGCGGGAAGGTGACGCGTAACCATGAAAACACAATGACATATCAGTGTTGACTTCAATAATGATTTTATTTGCAAGCGTTCATCAAAGTACATCTTTAGTTTCCATGACAACTCTTGTTTTGTAATTCCTTACATGAAATCTAAAATTCGTTGTTTTCGGAGAAATACATTTGCAGAAATTATTAAAAAGGAGCCACCGGGTAGCAGCCGTGATCTATTACCAAGTAGCAGCCGTGATCTATTACCGGGTAGCATCCGTGATCTATTACCAAGTAGCAGCCAAGAGCTAAAGCATGTTCCATGTTTCTTGAATTTTAGCCGTAGGCTCTAAGCAAAAAGCATGGAACATGCTTTAGTCTTGACCTAACTGTCTGAAAACGTTACGTTACGCGGGAGGGTGACGCGGGAAGGTGACGCGTAACCATGAAAACACAATGACATATCAGTGTTGACTTCAATAATGATTTTATTTGCAAGCGTTCATCAAAGTACATCTTTAGTTTCCATGACAACTCTTGTTTTGTAATTCCTTACATGAAATCTAAAATTCGTTGTTTTCGGAGAAATACATTTGCAGAAATTATTAAAAAGGAGCCACCGGGTAGCAGCCGTGATCTATTACCAAGTAGCAGCCGTGATCTATTACCGGGTAGCATCCGTGATCTATTACCAAGTAGCAGCCAAGAGCTAAAGCATGTTCCATGTTTCTTGAATTTTAGCCGTAGGCTCTAAGCAAAAAGATCCGGGGGTCCAGGGGGCTTGCCCCCTGGTGAGGCCCGCAGGGCCGAGTTTTTTTTTTTTTTTTAAGTGGAATCTGTTGTTTAGTTACTGTCTTGGTATAGTAGCAACGCAGGCGCAAGCGATTGTTTATTTTCTACATATAACAGCAGTGTAGGTGTAAGAAAATGTCCATTCTCTTGTTAAAGCAACAATCTGGATGCAAAGTTTTCTTTGTTATCTTTATATAGCAGCAATTTAGGTTCAAGCTTTTGTTTGTTCTCCACTTATAGCAGCAATGCAGGTGTAAAATGTTTATTCTCTCATTATAGCAACAATATAGATGCAAGGTTTTTTTAATATCTTGCAATAGCAGCAATTTAGGTGCAATCAATGGTGAATTCTCTTGTTTTAGCAACAATGTAGGCACAAAACTTGGTTTATTCTCATGTCATAGCAACAGTGTAGTTAAGTGAAAACTTCATTCAGCAACAATATAAAAGTAATAATGAGTCCCTTACAAGTAAGAATAATTTTTCCTAGATTCGATAGTAGGTATCCACCTGATATATTGTACTGAGAGAGTATTCCAGTTTTTTTTATCTTGCCATTTCCGCCAATCCAATATTCCACAAGACGCCCAGCCGTTTCTGTGACATGCGTGATTGTGATCGGCTGTTACAATACAAATTGCTAATTAATATCTAATGATTTTGAAAGTGAAAAGCCATAATAACGTTGATCGAGTGACCGCATATACGAAGAAAGCGTACAACTGGAATTTAGGGAAATAAGCGTACAGATTGTCACGTTGTTGTTTGACGAATGTGAAACAAGGGCTGGCCCTTGAGTCAATGGATTATGACAGGTGAAAAAAGCGTACACCACAAAGAACTCGGCCTAAGTTTAGACTAGAAACATTTCTTAAGCATTACAAAAAACTTACTAACTATACAACTATTACTTACATCAGCTATAACATTTAAATAATATAGCCTACTATGAATAAAGTTAAATAAAAAATATCAAGTGTTTAAACTACTATGATCGCTTGGTTTGTTCAGTGCGAATGATATCAGACCATCAGAATCTGCTTTGCTGCTAGGTGTTACTGTGGAAGCATGTAGATTGCCTCTGTGCAAAATTGTCATCCACGATTTGTGTATTCAGAATATTAACACCTGTGGTCTCCAGGGAAATTCAGCTTCAGGTATATTATGCCTATGTTTATAGTCGAATTAAATATGCCATTGGCTTTTGGGGCTCGTCAAGTGACATATTAAAAGTTTTCAGGTTCCAGAAGAGAATGGTTAGAATTATGTGTAGAGTAAATTTTAAACACCACTGCAAGCCTCTTTTCCGAGAACTAAATATTCTGACACTACCGGGCATTTATATCCTTGAAGTGTTGTCTTTCTTTAAAATGAATTCATAGAGAACAAAGCTGGTCACTTGTACAACACTCGGAACAGAAACGATATGATGTACCCCATTCAAGGCTTACACTTAGAGAGAAGGGTCTCCATTATTCTGCTTTACGATTGTTTAATTTCCTATATCAATAACTAAAATCCATTGACAGCTCAAAAGCATTCATTCTTAAACTTAAATATGTTTTAATTGAAAGTGCCGGTACTAAGTAGATGAATTCCTGTCAGAGTGTGCTGGTTAGGAATTTGGGAACAAATAGTTTATAATTTTAAGTTTGTATAGCTCGACTTATTTCATGTAACTCATGTTATTAACGAAATAAACTATTCTGATTCATACACAACTAGATAGATTTGACTTGGGTCACAAGTAAAGTCTGGAAATATATAAAGCGGCCTCCTGGGCTTGTCAGTTTTCTTCCTATTTACAATTTTTAATGTCTATAGCCTATACAAAGTGGCTACTTTAAACATAAAACACTATATACACAAAACCGTACTATAAACATAAAACGTACAACTAATGTACAATATATTTTTGTTAAAAAACGTGCTGTACTACTATCCAAACAGGATTTCAAACAGTAAACTATGTCATCCGTGTCTTAGTATTGTTGTGTTATCCTTGCGATTCGTTCGTCTATCTCTATATACTTCCTTTTTATCTTTTTACCTTCCATCTTTAGTTCCACTCTCATATACATGTTTTCGCCAACTTCTGCTTCATTCTCCAAACATAGTAGAACATTTGCTCTTGGATTAGGGTTGAGGAGCAAGATAGCCTACTGTTTATTCTGTCGTGCCATCCCTCGACGGCGTTGGTTGTCCTATGTCTTATTTCACAGCAAGACCACATTTCTATTGGCACTGCAGAGTTCTCCAACCATTGCTCGACAAACTAATCGAAAAACTTCGTGAGGTTTTCATTTGCTGGAGCTGAAGATTGAATGTTGATGTATCCTTCTCCGACATATTCTGGTTTAATAAAGGCCAATGAAGCACACATCCTTATGTGAACACGGTTGTTTCACGAAATCTGCATATCACCGACTTAACAAAAATATTGTCACCTATTTGGATTTCAAGTTACATATACATTAAATTCCCTTCGAATGTATTTAAATTACAAATATTAAATATGCCCTTCATCTATTTAATTGGAATGCAGGATATTTTTCTATTAATTTAAAAAATATATAGTATAATCAATAAAAAAATACCTTTAGAATCAGCACAATAAAAAAAAAAAAGAAAGAAAGCCGCTTTGTACATTTCCATACTTTATTTGTGACCTAGGTCAAATCTGTATATTGATGTGTGAGTGGCTGTTACATATACATATTCAACCAAGACTAAACATGAAAGATGAAAAGTGCTTTCAAACTTGTTTAAAGTATTGTTGTTCATCAGTTACACTACTTAATATACTCCACCCTAATTGGTGGTGTTCGTTGCCTCGAGGGTCAGTCCTTGTCTCACCCTCGTCAAACATAAACATGACTGGCTGTACGCTTATTTCGCTAAATTCCAGTTGTCCGCTTCCTTCGCTGTACGCTTTCTTCGCGACACCGAGTGACCAACCATTCGCCTCACCTCTATCTCCATGACAACACACCTCAGCATGTGCAGATGATTCCTAGGAGATTCTTTTTGACTGAGGTTAATTTGGATGAGTCATCGGTTGTTTAGCCATCTCACTTCGCTCTCGTTTAGACTGACAGACCTGTTCTGGTCTGGTTTGGTTCAGGTTTTATAACGGTTTCGTTATCCTATGGTTCAATTACTGGTCCGCATCTTCTCTTCCGCTCGCTGCTGCCACGGTGACCGTTCTTCCTTTGGATCTGATGTGTCTGAAGATAAAGGAACTGTTACTATTTTCTATTTAGAATACTAGGTTTAACGGTCTTAAACTGCTGCCTATCAGTCCACTTTGAGGTGGTCTGAAGCTACTTGTAACAGGTTTCTTTTAACGAGTAAATACAAGAGTATCGACTTTAAAAATAAAAGGGCTACAAGAACAGGGATAATTAATTGTTATTGGGACCTGAGTTTCCTTAATAGGCCCAGTTTGTATAGCCAATTTCCGGTTAATTGTGGGATACATTAACATAATGGTCAAGTGAAACTGTGATTAGAAAGCGATTGCATCCGCTCATCTCACTAAAGAAAGGTCTATGTCAGTTCCATACATGGCGATATCACAAGATGGGAAAGTCCAATTTTTTTTTATTTTTGACCTTTTTTATGAATACTGTATATGAAAAGATTTGTTGCTTCTAAATCTAAACCCATACTGATTAATCACATAAAATAATAATACCTCTACACTTCGAATGAATTAGTTAATGAACGCTATAGTGTTAGATCCATATTCTTTTATGTCTCCGTATCTATTGTATTGATTTTATTGTTACATAATTACTAAGATTATAGATACTAGATTAATAAATAATCTAATCGAAAGATGATTTGTAAAAAGTAGTGATTTATAAAATTCTTTTACGTTATAATAATGTAACATAACCTTATAAAAATTTCTTTGGATACGTAATTTCTTGCGTTATCTTATACAAACCTAGGTAAAATAATGAAGCACATTTAAATAAAAACACCTCCAACTAGAAAGAATTCGCTAAAATAACTAGTAATATACTCTTTATAAACCAAGATAATTCCTGGTTTTAGAGAGTAAAATTTTTTAACAGCAGTAAAATTGTAATAAAACAATAATAACAGACTAACGATGGTAGATTATTCATTAAAATGTTACAAACATGGGAAACCAGTAAAAAAAACTTGTTAGTAATTTTTATAAAATAAAAAAGAGTATAAGTACAAGCAAATAAAGTCTCGATACAAAAATATAAGTAATTAGAAACTATTGGTTTGCATAAACAAAAAAGTACAAGTAAGTTATAAGGGGAATAGATGATGGAAGCCAAAGACAACGCAAACTAACAATGGATGCACTTGTCATTGTTGACTTGTGACAATTATAATTTATTTGCGAGTAGAGACCTTCTTACATAAACAAAACAGTACAAGTAAGTTATAAGGTGAATAGATGACGGAAGCCAAAGACAACGCAAACTAACAATGGATGCACTTGTCATTGTTGACTTGTGACAATTATAATTTGTTCGGGAGTAGAGACCTTCTTACATAAACAAAACAGTACAAGTAAGTTATAAGGTGAATAGATGACGGGAGCCAAAGACAACGCAAACTAACAATGGATGCACTTGTCATTGTTGACTTGTGACAATTATAATTTGTTCGGTAGTAGAGACCTTCTTATATAAACAAAACATTACAAGTAAGTTATAAGGTGAATAGATGACGGAAGCCAAAGACAACGCAAATTAACAATGGATGCACTTGTCATTGTTGACTTGTGACAATTATAATTTGTTCGGGAGTAGAGACCTTCTTACATAAACAAAACAGTACAAGTAAGTTAAAAGGTGAATAGACGACGGAAGCCAAAGACAACGCAAACTAACAATGGATGCACTTGTCATTGGTGACTTGTGACAATTATAATTTGTTCGGGAGTAGAGACCTTCTTACATAAACAAAACAGTACAAGTAAGTTAAAAGGTGAATAGACGACGGAAGCCAAAGACAACGCAAACTAACAATGGATGCACTTGTTATTGTTGACTTGTGACAATTATAATTTGTTCGGGAGTAGAGACCTTCTTATATAAACAAAACATTACAAGTAAGTTATAAGGTGAATAGATTACGGAAGCCAAAGACAAAGCAATCTAACAACGGATGCACTTGTCATTGTTGACTTGTGACAATTATAATTTGTTCGGGAGTAGAGACCTTCTTACATAAACAAAACAGTACAAGTAAGTTATAAGGTGAATAGATGACGGAAGCCAAAGACAACGCAAACTAACAATGGATGCACTTGTCATTGTTGAATCGTGACAATTATAATTTGTTCGGGAGTAGAGACTTTCTTACATAAACAAAACAGTACAAGTAAGTTATAAGGTGAATAGATGACGGAAGCCAAAGACAAAGCAATCTAACAATGGATGCACTTGTCATTGTTGACTTATGACAATTATAATTTGTTCGGGAGTAGAGACCTTCTTACATAAACAAAACAGTACAAGTAAGTTATAAGGTGAATAGATGACGGAAGCCAAAGACAACGTAAACTAACAATGGATGCACTTGTCATTGTTGACTTGTGACAATTATAATTTGTTCGGGAGTATAGACCTTCTTACATAAACAAAACAGTACAAGTAAGTTATAAGGTGAATAGATGACGGAAGCCAAAGACAACGCAAACTAACAATGGATGTACTTGTCATTGTTGACTTGTGACAATTATAATTTGTTCGGGAGTAGAGACCTTCTTACATAAACAAAACAGTACAAGTAAGTTATAAGGTGAATAGATGACGGAAGCCAAAGACAACGCAAACTAACAATGGATGTACTTGTCATTGTTGACTTGTGACAATTATAATTTGTTCGGGAGTAGAGACCTTCTTACTTGAACAATAGTTCAGATAAAACACATTTATATATACTTTAGAAACGTATTAAATTGCACGTTCTTAATAAGGAATCATAAAAGGATAATGTTATTGAAACGATTAATATATTCAGGAATAATTTAAAGCTGTAAAGAAAACATGATAGGATTTTGAAAAGTAAAACAATAGCGTGTTTTCCATAAATTACTAAATTTATTAATTAACTGTATAATACCATTACAAAAAAAATATATGTTTAATTTCATGAACTTTTTCAGATAATGGAATCCGGTAAGTTAACAAATGAAGCTATTAATATTAATTGTGAAACAAATCTGTTGAAGATATAAATATAACCAAATCAAAAACATTAAATTAACTGATGAGGTAAAAGAAATTGTAAATACAGCAGGTATATGTTGCCTAATACGACCGACATTTCGAACAGGAGCGCGCTCAGGAAAAAGATGTTTGATTGGAAAGTTGGTTGGAGGGTTGCAGGAAAAAGAACTGGAACAACCTGGTCTTGTGCTCGTTACGAAAATAAATAAAACAAGCGTTAGAGCAAAAAAAAAAGGTTAACTAAAAAAAACATTGTCGAGTGAAGGCGTACTTCTTGCAGACAGATAGATACATGCATAGCAATAAATCATTTTATTAATCTAAATTTGAAAGGGTAGGGTGTGAACTATTTTAATTACATGTATTTAATATGATTTCTATTGGCCAGATATATTTCTTTCCATTGTTCGTCGAGATAAACTATTTTTATTTAGTATTCATATGTCTTATTATAAAATAAGTTCTAACTACTCTTAATTTACCTAAATACATTAATTAATAATGATATATTTATTTGTGTTTTTATGTTAAATAATCAATTTCTTAGTCAGCCTGTAGTCTGGTACTGCCTTGAAGATATTTAAGCCTTTCTGGCATTGTCTCTAGACAGTCCTTTGTCTAACGATGTCATTTTACGGGACGTCTGGGAACTTTTCATTTCTCCAGACAACGAACTGTTTCATGTAGTCTACCACTAGTAGCCTTGTTTACTTCAAAACTATCATAAACGAGCTTGCAAATAATATACAGTAATATTTATTAAAGTTATGAAATTAATGTTGTATCTCTACCTTAATGAAATGAAGGCATATACATAAAAGTATAAAGGCATTGATTACATTCGAGGAATTGATGTAATCAATGTTATCGACCTCAATATTGGTTTCATGAACTTTTAAAAATGCTCTTAAAAATAATCAGTATGACCTGTAATTCCGTAACTAAACATGTTTTTTTTCTTTAAGTATGTTCAATTTATGCCAAATTATAAATTTTAAGATTATTTCAATTGTCCATTATTGTTATAATACCTTGTGTGCATACGAAAATGTTACTTAAATATTGTAAAATTTGATTTGTATCGCGTGGGATATTAAGATATTAGACTCAGCTTATATGACACATTGTTGTGAATATTTTAAGTCTCAAAGTGGTAAATACCTTATTGACTAGACTGAGAAAAACAACTTAGGGTTGGATAAAATTTTTACTTAACGTTAAATATTTCAATTGTGGTTAGTCATTAACTATGAGAACTATTTAAAGTTGTCCTGCAAGTTTCAATGAGATAACTTAATCAATTTTTAATTAGAACTCCTAAGAACTTCACTTAGATTATCGCCTTTCTGTAATACATTAAAAGTGTTTCCGAGTTATTCTCCTTTTTTAACTAAAAGCAACTTGACCTTGACAACGTCAATTATAGATTTTCATGAAATAAATTCAGTGTGATACTTAACATTTATAAAAATAAAAAGGTTGTCAGGTTTTTTACTTTTTTCTGTTTGCTGGAGATAAAAACAATACATGACAATTGTACCGATTAAGGCATATTAGTGTAACCTACAACTCCCAACTATTTATTGGTTATGATTTAGTTGGTAGTATATTTAATCTATTGTTGAGTTTGACGTGTGGTGTGTATGAGGATCATTAACCGTTGTGTCCGTTTATTTTTTACTCTGTAAGTGTGGTATCCCATAGTCCTATAAGTATACTTATACTTGTTCGAAAAGAAGAAAATTGTCAGCATGTTGGCTTGTTTCTTAGCTAGAAATTGTATTAGTCAAGGCTTTCACTCTATAAACAGCAAGAACCCATTGCACAGAAAACAAAAACAAAGCGGTAAAAAGAACTTTCGAACAAGGAAATAAAAGCATCAGTGGTGTAGGTAGAAAGTAGGCAAATAAAGCGATCCCACACAGTCAATGGTCTAGTGGCCGTTCCACTTGGAGGGTCCGCTTTGATCTAGTTCATCGACCAGCTCAGTCCCTGGAGTGGATGAGGTGATTTCAGCTGGTTATCCCTAGGGATGAACAGGTTGTTACATATTCAGGACACTTTAGTTCTGGTGAACTTCTCTGTGGACTGTTATGTATGTCAGCATCAGTGTAACTACAACGAGCTGGCTTTAAAGTTCGATGACGCAGATTTAAGAAACAGGATAATTGAAACACCGTTCAGGAAGTCTCAGGATTAATGTGAAATGAGATTTGTTGGTGCAGAAGGTCATCCTAGTGGAGGGCACAAAGTAGACAACAAGATGATCAGGATTGTAAAGACACAAATCTAAGACCTGCCTTAAAAAACTGGCCAGGTTTTAAAGTAGATCATCTTATCTATTTGTTAACGTATTTTATGTTTATGGTATTGTTTACACTCACCTTTTTTTGTTGTTCCCGGTTGTTTTCCCGGCATATAAAATTATATAGAACCAGATTTTACAAGTGAAAATAGCAAATGCTTAGTAAATACTTTTGGTTCTGTCTTACTTCAGACATGACTCGTCCTTATGTACTTAAAAGAAGAAAAGCACTTGTTTAAAAAAATGTTTAAAAAAAATCCGAATATCATGATATTCGGATGAAACTAGATTTAAGTCATAATACTAATAACTCCATATCTAATTAAAAAAAAAAAAAAGAATACCTAATCTAACACATTTCAAAATGGCCATATAAATGTATACTATACCGCTACTATACTGTACATTTTTGGAAAATGATTAAATTCTTTTTCGTACGTTCCATTCAATTAAATCCTACGTAGGTAAAATATCAACAAGAAATTATCTTAAGATTTCTTTAGTTCAAGGTCAAAACATCTCGTTGACATCAAATCTATTTATAAAGTAATTTCTCCATTAATGGCTGTGAATAAAGAGATATCGGAGTCAATGTTTATACTAAGAGACGGACTTATGAATTATGCATATGTTAATATAGTGTATGATTTATGCATATATTCATACATATTCTGCATGTATAAAACGCAATGCGTCATGGGACATAGCAGAATATTTCAATGTTAGTTCTAGTACATACAAGCTTGCTGAGCTAGACACAAATGCTATAAATTTCTCTAGATTAGTAATTTATTTAACTGTATATTTTATGTATTTTTTTATATTTTTATGTAAAGATTTAATTTAAAAGGAATTAATTTTTTCCTGAAATTAAGTTTTATTTATTTCCTGAAAATTTTCTCGGTTTGTTATATTAATATTAAGTATGTTAATAATAATGATGTGTTATACTAATATTAAAGATACAACAAAATACAATGCCCATATATTATTAAAGATACAACAAAATACAATGCCCATATATTATTAAAGATACAACAAAATACAATGCCCATATATTATTAAAGATACAACAAAATACAATGCCCATATATTATTCAGATAATTATGATGTCAATTATTCATAAGCTCACTTAGTCAATATCACATATCTACGTACATATTAAAGTCGGAACGGGTCATGACTCGCTGCAACACTACATCGAATTGCAGACTCGATGAGCCAACTTATCCGCCCTATGTGCACATGACGAACTCGATGATTATTCGTATAGACGAATAATCATTGAGTTTATATTATTGTGAGAATATTATTGTGTTTAGATTCCTTAACCTTACGAAAATACGTTAGTTTCATTGAGCCATTTATTTCCTATTTCCTCTTCGTAATTACGGTTCAATGAGTCATCTCATCTTCCGCGTATTTATGGATTGACACATAAATACACAAGTATAGATGTGCCAATCCAACCCTCTTCGTATTTACAGCACAATGAGTCATCTCATCCTCCATAAATAGTCACGTTTCATTGAGCCAATCCAACCCTCTTCGTATTTACAGCACAATGAGTCATTCCTCCATAAGTAGTCACGTTTCGTTGAGCCAATTCAACCCTCTTCGTATTTACAGCTCAATGAGTCATCTCAACCTCCATAAATAGACACGTTTCATTGAGCCAATCCAACCATCTTCGTATTTACAGCACAATGAGTCATCTTATCCTCCATAAATAGTCACGTTTCGTTGAGCCAATCCAACCAACCCTCTTCGTATTTACAGCTCAATGAGTCGTTTCACCCTCCATTAATAGACACGTTTCATTGAGTCAATCCAACCCTACTAATTATATCCATGGTTTGATGAACCACCGACATTAAGTTTCTTCAGTCATGTATTGTTTTGAAATAAAACTGTATTTGACATTCCAGTGCTTTATCTACCCACAATTCAACTCAACATCACTGCTCGTTCTTCAATATATTTTCAAAGTCATGGCCGATTTTGGAACGACTGTCCCCGACCATTTCACTCGCCTGGGAAAACCTCTTCAACCGTGGCGTAACCCTCCTAATTACAGTTTCCTCTGACTTCCTCCTCTAGACCATTCGACAGTTTTCTCATGGCACGATGATGTTACCCAGGTGTGTGAAGGACAAAAGAAGTCATGCGTGGTTTTACCAGCGGAAAGGTTATGTTTTGGGTGCAATTATTATTGTAATCCGGACTTGTGGGATAGCATGATGACTAGTGTTGAAACAAATGTGGAGGGAAAGTCAGTGATATTAATCATTGACCTGTTAAGGTTTAATTATAAATTATTATTGTAATCCGGACTTGTGGGATAGCATGATGACTAGTGTTGAGACATCTATAAATCTATAAATGTGGAGGGAAAGTCAGTGATATTAATCAATGACCTGTTAAGGTTTAATTATAAATTATTATTGTAATCCGGACTTGTGAGATAGCATGATGACTAGTGTTAGGACAAATGTGGAGGGAAAGTCAGTGATATTAATGTGGAGGGAAAGTCAGTGATTTTAATCAATGACCTGTTAAGGTTTAATTATAAATTATTATTGTAATCCGGACTTGTGGGATAGCATGATGACTAGTGTTGAGACAAATGTGGAGGGAAAGTCAGTGATATTAATGTGGAGGGAAAGTCAGTGATATTAATCAATGACCTGTTAAGGTTTAATTATAAATTATTATTGTAATCCGGACTTGTGGGATAGCATGATGACTAGTGTTGAGACAAATGTGGAGAGAAAGTCGTTATATTAATCAATGACCTGTTAAGGTTTAATTATAAATTATTATTGTAATCCGGACTTGTGGGATAGCATGATGACTAGTGTTGAGACAAATGTGGTGGGAAAGTCAGTGATATTAATGTGGAGGGAAAGTCAGTGATATTAATCAATGACCTGTTAAGGTTTAATTATAAATTATTATTGTAATCCGGACTTGTGGGATAGCATGATGACTAGTGTTGAGACAAATGTGGTGGGAAAGTCAGTGATATTAATGTGGAGGGAAAGTCAGTGATACTAATCATTGACCTGTTAAGGTTTAATTATAAATTATTATTGTAATCCGGACTTGTGGGATAGCATGATGACTAGTGTTGAGACAAATTTGGAGGGAAAGTCAGTGATATTAATCAATGACCTGTTAAGGTTTAATTATAAATTATTATTGTAATCCGGACTTGTGGGATAGCATGATGACTAGTGTTGGGACAAATGTGGAGGGAAAGTCAGTGATATTAATCAATGACCTGTTAAGGTTTAATTATAAATTATTATTGTAATCCGGACTTGTGGGATAGCATGATGACTAGTGTTGAGACAAATGTGGAGGGAAAGTCAGTGATATTAATCAATGACCTGTTAAGGTTTAATTATAAATTATTATTGTAATCCGGACTTGTGGGATAGCATGATGAATAGTGTTGAGACAAATGTGGAGGGAAAGTCAGTGATATTAATCAATGACCTGTTAAGGTTTAATTATAAATTATTATTGTAATCCGGACTTGTGGGATAGCATGATGACTAGTGTTGAGACAAATGTGGAGGGAAAGTCAGTGATATTAATCAATGACCTGTTAAGGTTTAATTATAAATTATTATTGTAATCTGGACTTGTGGGATAGCATGATGACTAGTGTTGAGACAAATGTGGAGGGAAAGTCGTGATATTAATCAATGACCTGTTAAGGTTTAATTATAAATTATTATTGTAATCCAGACTTGTGGGATAGCATGATGACTAGTGTTGAGACAAATGTGGAGGGAAAGTCAGTGATATTAATCATTGACCTGTTAAGGTTTAATTATAAATTATTATTGTAATCCGGACTTGTGGGATAGCATGATGAATAGTGTTGAGACAAATGTGGAGGGAAAGTCAGTGATATTAATCATTGACCTGTTAAGGTTTAATTATAAATTATTATTGTAATCTGGACTTGTGGGATAGCATGATGAATAGTGTTGAAACAAATGTGGAGGGAAAGTCAGTGATATTAATCATTGACCTGTTAAAGTTTAATTATAAATTATTATTGTTATCCGGACTTGTGGGATAGCATGATGAATAGTGTTGAGACAAATGTGGAGGGAAAGTCAGTGATATTAATCAATGACCTGTTAAGGTTTAATTATAAATTATTATTGTAACCTGGACTTGTGGGATAGCATGATGACTAGTGTTGAGACAAATGTGGAGGGAAAGTCAGTGATATTAATTAATGACCTGTTAAGGTTTAATTATAAATTATTATTGTAATCCGGACTTGTGGGATAGCATGATGACTAGTGTTGAGACAAATGTGGAGGGAAAGTCAGTGATATTAATTAATGACCTGTTAAGGTTTAATTATTATAAATTATTATTGTAATCCGGACTTGTGGGATAGCATGATGACTAGTGTTGAGACAAATGTGGAGGGAAAGTCAGTGATATTAATTAATGACCTGTTAAGGTTTAATTATTATAAATTATTATTGTAATCCGGACTTGTGGGATAGCATGATGACTAGTGTTGAGACAAATGTGGAGGGAAAGTCAGTGATATTAATTAATGACCTGTTAAGGTTTTAAATTATTATTGTAATCTGGACTTGTGGAATAGCATGATGACTAGTGTTGAGACAAATGTGGAGGGAAAGTCAGTGATATTAATTAATGACCTGTTAAGGTTTAATTATAAATTATTATTGTAATCCGGACTTGTGGGATAGCATGATGACTAGTGTTGAGACAAATGTGGAGGGAAAGTCAGTGATATTAATTAATGACCTGTTAAGGTTTAATTATAAATTATTATTGTAATCCGGACTTGTGGGATAGCATGATGACTAGTGTTGAGACAAATGTGGAGGAAAAGTCAGTGATATTAATTAATGACCTGTTAAGGTTTAATTATAAATTCGTTAAATTTTTACAGCTATTGTGTTTCAGAATCTATTTTTTAACAAGTGAAATGTTTATGTTTTTTAACCAGGCAACAGCTTGGTTTGATTTTTTTTACAACTCTTTATTTGTCTATATCTTCCTAAGTGACATTGGGTAATTCAATATATATTTTGAGAAGGATCAGCTGTTAATCACCGGCTGTTCATTTGTCATTGGGCTATTAATTAGTGACAATTTCTAAGGAATAGTCTGCCTTAGTTTGTAACAATGACTACATTCGCTCATCAACACTCATCACACTCATTCGAAATCCATATGCGCCCATATCTTGACGATCGACGTCTTATGAATAAATAATAAAAAATAAATATAAAAATATTGATGTTTAAAATATATTGAATAGAGAATGTTTAGTAAATTATTAATTGAGATTTCCTATACAACTGCATTCATTATATACATAATTTTTTCACTAACATTAAATAAAATTTGCAAATATATATTTGATTGAGTATTTAAAATGATGAATGCTCAAGAAGAATTGAATGTATTTGGCACTTTAATAAAACCAGGAAATTCAAATAATTAACTCAACAAATCTATTGCAACTAAATGTTGTACTAAATATGAAATATTCCAAACTATTATAATTTCGCTTACACGTTCAAATGTGTAAAAATTTTTCATTTACTAAACATATTAGTTTTACTATCTTAAAACTTATCCATGAAATTTTCTATAAAATTAACAAATAAAAGTAAAAGTAATTGTTCGTATTACAAATGTAATTTACATATTTCGTCCTACAATCACCAATCTCGTACATTTCAAAGGTATGCTAAGTATATAAAAGTTTGAATATCATGACCATAGGCAGTCTTGCTGTATTATTTTGTCTTTTGGGGAGGTTGTCTAATAACCCATTCTTTGTATTATGTATTCATTTGCATTTGTCAGAGTTGTTAGTTGCAGACTTTCGGATTAGTTGGCTTTACTATTTTAAACGTTTATTATTTTTAGCTGTGATTTTATATTATCTATCTTACAATTTCTAATTGTCTTGGAATGGAGTCTAATTTAACCTACATGTAAAAAAAAAATTGGCATAAGAAGTCAATTTAATCAGTTATTGAAAATAATGTGCTTCATTTTAATTCGTTTTCAAGCAAATTCTTATATATCTTAATTTGTATGCACTTAGAATAAGCCTACGATATTCATCAATTAATTATTACCTGTCAAGGAGTACATTACCTATAAGGATGATATAATAAAGCACAATTAATTATTATTCAAAATATTTATGGATATTCACCTACTACTCTCGGCGCATAACTTATGTATACCCGTATGCAGGTTGTTTACTAAGAAATTGATTTAAATCAATTTAAACTAACTGCATTTACTTACGCAAATGAAAAAACTGTCGTAACTATTTATTTCATAAGGATTACAACGTGATCAAATAAATTATTTTACGACCTCTAGAAATCAGGAAAACGTTATTTCAGGAAATTGACAAGAACGTTTTTTCCTTGAAAATTTAAAACTATGAAATTAATAAAACTTATAGAAAACACTTTCAACCACGTATTAAAATACTAATGCGGTACCTTAACTGGGATTTAGTATAAAAGTGTAACGCACAGTGAAAACTAGACAAAATTCCGGTACTTTATTTGTTAAAACTATAAAAAATTAAAACTTATAATAAATTATATTTAAAAAATACATATATCATAACGCTCAATTAAAAGAGGAAAACGATGGTGTTATTGGTTTATTCATAGGCCTTTTAGTTTGTTAGTAATCAACTCCCAAACTCGGGTACACATAGTTTATGTGCCGACAGTATACATAACTCATGTTTACAGTATACATAACACATGTTTACAGTATATATAACTCATGTTTACAGTATAAATAACTCATGTTTACAGTATACATAACACATTTTTACAGTATACATAACTCATGTTTACAGTATACATAACTCATGTATACAGTATACACAACTCATGTATACAGTATACACAACTCATGTATACAGTACACACAACTCATGTTTACAGTACACATAACTCATGTTTACAGTATACATAACTCATGTTTACAGTATACATAACACATGTTTACAGTATACATAACTCATGTTTACAGTATACATAACTTATGTTTACAGTATACATAACTCATGTTTACAGTATACACAACTCATGTATACAGTATACACAACTCATGTATACAGTATACACATCTCATGTATACAGTATACACAACTCATGTATACAGTACACATAACTCATGTTTACAGTATACATAAATCATGTTTACAGTATACATAACTTATGTTTACAGTATACATAACTTATGTTTACAGTATACATAACTTATGTTATAGTATACATAACTCATGTTTACAGTATACACAACTCATGTTTACAGTACACATAACTCATGTTTACAGTATACATAACTCATGTTTACAGTATACATAACTCATGTTTCCAGTATACTTAACTTATGTTACAGTACACATAACTCATGTTTACAGTACACATAACTTATGTTTACAGTATACATAACTCATGTTTACAGTATACATAATTTATGTTTACAGTATACATAACTTATGTTTACAGTATACATAACTTATGTTTACAGTATACATAACTTATGTTATAGTATACATAACTAATGTTTACAGTATACACAACTCATGTTTACAGTACACATAACTCATGTTTACAGTATACATAACACATGTTTACAGTATACACAACTCATGTTTACAGTACACATAACTCATGTTTACAGTATACATAACTCATGTTTACAGTACACACAACTCATGTTTACAGTATATACAACTCATGTTTACAGAATACACAACTCAGGTTTACAGTATACATAACTCATGTTTACAGTATATACAACTCATGTTTACAGAATACACAACTCAGGTTTACAGTATACATAACTCATGTTTACAATATACACAATTCATGTTTTCAGTACACACAACTCATGTTTACAGTATACACAACTCATGTTTACAGTATACAAAACTCATGTTTACAGTACACACATCTCATGTTTAGAGTGTACATAACTCATGTTAACAGTATACTAAAGTCATATTTACAATATACACATGTTTACAATATACACAACTCATGTTAACAATATACACAACTCATGTTTACAGTATACATAACTCATGTTTACAATATACACAACTCATGTTTGCAGTACACACAACTCATGTTTACAGTATACATAACTCATGTTTACAATATACACAACTCATGTTTACAGTACACACAACTCATGTTTACAGTATACACAACTTGTATTTACAGTATACATAACTCATGTTTACAGTACACACAATTCATGTTTACAGTATACACAACTCATGTTTACAGTACACACAACTCATGTTTACAGTACACAAAAGTCATGTTTACAGTACACATAACTCATGTTTACAGTACACACAACTCATGTTTATAGTATACACAACTCATGTTTACAGTATACAACAGTCATGTTTACAGTACACACAACTCATGTTTACAGTACACACAACTCATGTTTACAGTATACACAACTCATGTTTACAGTATACACAACTCATTTTTACAGTATACATAACTCATGTTTACAGTACACACAACTCATGTTTACAGTACACACAACTCATGTTTACAGTATACACAACTCATGTTTACAGTACACACAACTCATGTTTACAGTACACACTACTCAATTTTATAGTATTCATAACTAATGTTTTTAGTATACATAACTCATGTTTATAGTATACATAACTCATGTTTACAGTACACACAACTCATGTTTACAGTACACATAACTCATGTTTACAGTACACACAACTCATGTTTACAGTACACACAACTCATGTTTACAGTACACACAATTCATGTTTATAGTATACATAACTCATGTTTATAGTATACATAACTCATGCTTACAGTACACACAACTCATGTTTACAGTATACACAACTCATGTTTACAGTACACACAACTCATGTTTACAGTATACACAACTCATGTTTACAGTACACACAACTCATGTTTACAGTATACACAACTCATGTTTACAGTACACACAACTCATGTTTACAGTACACACAACTCATGTTTACAGTATACACAACTCATGTTTACAGTACACACAACTTATGTTTACAGTGTACACACCTTATGTTTACAGTACACATAACTCAGATATAGACGTTTTAGGGGACGTAGAATTTGAAATTTTAGTCCTTGATTGTAACATGAAAATTATTTGCTCTATTTCATATAAATTGTGTTTTTATTTCTCGTAAACACTTTATGTATAAGAACAGTTCTAAACATATTAATACCAAATTACACCAATCCATTTATTTATATATTAAACCCCTTAAAAATATTGTAAGTCAATGATTATTCTTATGTACATTAGCATCCCTATTTTCAATACTCATTATCTCAGTGCTAGTCCGTTTTTGTTACGATAGTTAATGCCAGATTTAGTTTGGGTTTCTCTTCGAAACTTAGGCTCTGGTTTTGTTCCAAGTTTGTTAAGTCTTTCCAGTCACTACATTATAGTCGATAATAATTAATTAATTGAAGAATATCAGGACTAAAATAATGTTTTTAAGAAACTCAGGACTTTTTAAATTAATTGCTATTTATATTTCGCCGATATGAGGATATCTGCATAAAAATGTGTCTTTCTCCTTTTTGAAAGATTGTGTAACATAATAGGTCTACATATACCTGTAATCTTCGACAAAATAAAAATAGGTCTAATTAAAAAGTTTCAATTCCTTTTCATGCTGCTGAAGCAGTTTTTACTCTCTGTAACATGGCACAACATATGTTAGGCAAGGGTATATTTAGGTGCATTTTTGAAAAAGAAACTGACCTAAATAACATTATGTAAGCGGCTAATCGATTCTCTTTTGATTTATCTGCGCTTCAAGGAAAGTGCCTTATTTCTAACGTTTGGCATATTTTAAATGTAAATTAACATATATTTTGTGTTTACGTGTTTAAAATCACGGACCTGATTTGAAAAGCTGATCTAATCTCGAAATTTTATTTATATTGAAAGATATAAAATGTTGAACATTTTTAATCACTATTTAAGAACCTAACGTTAAAATAAAATATTAAAATGGCGAACTGTAGTAGGGACTTAAGGTAGAGGATCATACTTAATGGTGTCCGGTCGGGCTCTCGCACACTATTTGTCACTGGCTGTCATAATTATGTTCCTAATGGATTATTCCGACTGACAAATGACAGAGAGCCTCTCTAATAGGTCTGGGTGTGATGCGTAATCGTCGGCCGACACTGGCAGGGTCAGTTCAAAGGCACTCAGCCTTTCATTGCGAAATCCGAACTAATTATTTAGTGCTTTGAAGACAAGAAGATTTCTAAGGCCCTTTAGATTGTACTATTAAAATTAAATGGGCAAGATTTTTTGAGTAATAAAAATAAAACTTTTGAAGATAAATTATAGACTTAACGTTATGTGCACTATTTACAAAAGGTATAGTTAAAATACAAATAAAAAATTAACAAAACTTTGTTGTTATCCATTGCGAAGTGTTTTCATGTGGTCTCTACCAGATTTACCACAAATACGAATCCAAATTAGTCAACAGCATTGTTAGTCCAACTTTCATAAGATAAAGATTCTCGTTTACATCCCAATCAAACTAATTTTGAAAAGAGTCAGCTGATAATCACTGGCTATTAAATTTCTGTCAGTTAATTATTGACACTTTCTAAGGAATAGTCGGCTGTAGCTTGTAACAAAGACCACATTTGTTCTCGTAACATCTGTTGAAATTAAAACTCGTCCATATCTATAAGATCGGTGATTTAAGAATAACGTATAAAATAAATATAACTAGATTTATGGTATTTTCTTGGCAACTGAACAAAACAAAACAACAAAACCTGTTTCAACATAAAACAATATTTATAACGACACTACGAATCGATGTAAAAAAAAAAAAAAAACACAATAGATAGATCTTGAGCTGATTAGGCCTTATGGTACGAGATCGGGAAGTCAAAGGGATTTCCAAAGACCAATAAAATACGAGCTTGTTTACCCTCCCGCAGCGCCGATATTTGTGTAGTCCTGGTTCCTTAGCATTATTACCAAACGTGTCTCTCTCCCGAGTCCCGAGACTTATTCGCAGATCCCCGTCCTACCACGTAATACGTGTTCCTAACCCTTGTTTCTGTATGAAACTTTAACTTATCGTAATTCAATAACACTGTTTACCTGCGCTGAGTAAGGACTGTACACCCCCCCCCCCAGATACTGTTATAAACAGCCAATAATTTTTTAACATACACTTAGACGATTTGTTCAGATCTTAATAAAAATAAATTGTGAAACAGTTAATTTAGCAAATATACTTCAGGTTTTGGATTATTTAGTAAAAGTTAACAGTTATTGTACTGAATGTATAAGTCTTCATTCGATTTTTAAAGAAATATATATAACTTGCAGCGAATATTTGTAAAATATTTCATTTGATGTCTATAGGCTTTTAATTCTTTCCTTACACTTAAGAGATAATATATTTTGTTATAACTTATAACACTGCAAATAAATATATGAAACAACATAAAGTTGCATTTTAAAATATACGAGAATTAATTTAATATACATATAAGTATGTTTAACTTAAAATTCTTTCTTCGATTTAAGCAGCATTCCTTTAAAATGTATATTGCGTCATAGATATTTTTAAATCTATTCTAAAATTGACTACGCAAACACCAAAAATATTGATTTCGGTTTTCACTTGTACAATATTACCATTTATAACAAAAGGTAAAAAGAGAACCGAGTAAAGATGTACCTTTTAAACACATCAAGAAAATTAAAAAACCCCAATTGACAGAACTCAGTTCTTCCTAAAAATAAAATGACGAGAAGAATAGACTCAAAGGAGACTTTTATGAGGTCAGCTCCCCGGCCTTGGCGGCCGTGCTTGCGAACCAAGTGCAAGACCAACGACGTAGTGGGCAGATTTTATCGTCAGCCGATCGTAAATCGTATCCATTCAAAGTGTGTGCTATACTAAACTTCCAGTCACGCTGTAATCCACCTTAGTGTCTCATGTAAGGCCTACGTGGGACTGCCATCTGCTCTGGGAGCTATACTAAACCCAGTCACGCTGTAATCCACCTTAGTGTCTCATGTAAGGCCTACGTGGGACTGCCATCTGCTCTGGGAGCTATACTAAACTTCCAGTCACGCTGTAATCCACCTTAGTGTCTCATGTAAGGCCTACGTGGGACTGCCATCTGCTCTGGGAGCTATACTAAACTTCCAGTCACGCTGTAAACCACCTTAGTGTCTCATGTAAGGCCTACGTGGGACTGCCATCTGCTCTGGGAGCTATACTAAACTTCCAGTCACGCTGTAATCCACCTTAGTGTCTCATGTAAGGCCTACGTGGGACTGCCATCTGCTCTGGGAGCTATACTAAACCCAGTCACGCTGTAATCCACCTTAGTGTCTCGTGTAAGGCCTACGTGGGACTGCCATCTGCTCTGGGAGCTATACTAAACCCAGTCACGCGGTAATCCACCTTAGTGTCTCATGTAAGGCCTACGTGGGACTGCCATCTGCTCTGGGAGCTATACTAAACTTCCAGTCACGTTGTAACCCACCTCAGTGTCTCATCTAATGCTTACGTCGGACTGTCATATGCTCTGGGAGCTATACTAAACTTCCAGTCACGTTGTAACCCACCTCAGTGTCTCATCTAATGTAAGGCTTACGTCGGACTGTCATATGCTCTGGGAGCTATACTAAACTTCCAGTCAGTTGCAACCCACCTCAGTGTCTCATCTAATGCTTACGTCGGACTGCCATCTGCTCTGGGAGCTATAGTAAACTTCCAGTCACGCTGTAATCCACCTCAGTGTCTCATGTAAGGCCTACGTGGGACTGCCATCTGCTCTGGGAGCTATACTAAACTTCCAGTCACGTTGTAACCCACCTCAGTGTCTCATCTAATGCTTACGTCGGACTGTCATATGCTCTGGGAGCTATACTAAACTTCCAGTCACGTTGTAACCCACCTCAGTGTCTCATCTAATGCTAACGTCCGACTGTCATCTGCTCTGGGAGCTATACTAAACTTCCAGTCACGTTGTAACCCACCTCAGTGTCTCATCTAATGCTTACGTCGGACTGTCATATGCTCTGGGAGCTATACTAAACTTCCAGTCAGTTGTAACCCACCTCAGTGTCTCATCTAATGCTTACGTCGGACTGTCATCTGCTCTGGGAGCTATACTAAACTTCCAGTCACGCTGTAATCCACCTTAGTGTCTCATGTAAGGCCTACGTGGGACTGCCATCTGCTCTGGGAGCTATACTAAACTTTCAGTCACGTTGTAACCCACCTCAGTGTCTCATGTAAGGCTTACGTCGGACTGTCATATGCTCTGGGAGCTATACTAAACTTCCAGTCAGTTGTAACCCACCTCAGTGTCTCATGTAAGGCTTACGTCGGTCTGTCATATGCTCTGGGAGCTATACTAAACTTCCAGTCAGTTGTAACCCACCTCAGTGTCTCATGTAAGGCTTACGTCGGACTGTCATATGCTCTGGGAGCTATACTAAACTTCCAGTCAGTTGTAACCCACCTCAGTGTCTCATCTAATGCTTACGTCGGACTGCCGTCTGCTCTGGGAGCTATACTAAACTTCCAGTCACGCTGTAATCCACCTTAGTGTCTCATGTAAGGCCTACGTGGGACTGCCATCTGCTCTGGGAGCTATACTTAACTTCCAGTCACGTTGTAACCCACCTCAGTGTCTCATCTAATGCTTACGTTGGACTGTCATATGCTATGAGAGCTATACTAAACTTCCAGTCAGTTGTAACCCACCTCAGTGTCTCATATATTCTAACGTCGGACTGCCATCTGCTGTGAGAGCTATACTAAACTTCCAGTCACGCTATAGCCCACCTCAATGTCTCATGTAAGGCCTACGTGGGACTGTCATCTCCGATGAGAGCTATATCAAGCTTTCAGTCACGTTATAGCCCACTTTATTGTCTCATGTAAGTCCTCAGAGGGACTGCCATCTGCTGTGAGATCTTTAGCAAACCTCCAGTCACGCTGCGGCCCATTGGCAACAAGTACCTCATGTAAGTCCTACGTGGGACTGTCATCTGCTGTGAGATTTATTGCAAACATCCAGTCACGCTGGGGCCCATGGCCACTAGTGCCTCATGTAAGGTCTCTGTGGGACTGTCATCTGCTGTGAGATTTATAGCAAACTTCCAGTTACGCTGGGGCCCACTGGCCACTAGTGTCTCATGTAAGGCCTACGTGGGACTGCCATCTGCTGTGAGATCTTTAGCAAACCTCCAGTCACGCTGCGGCCCATTGGCAACTAGTACCTCATGTAAGGCCTACGTGGGACTGCCATCTGCTGTGAGATCTTTAGCAAACTTCCAGTCACGCTGGGGCCCATGGCCACTAGTGCCTCATGTAAGGCCCACATGGGACTGCCATCTGCTGTGAGATTTATAGCAAACTTCCAGTCAGACTGGGGCCCACTGGCCACTAGTGTCTCATGTAAGGCCCACATGGGACTGCCATCTGCTGTGAGATTTATTGCAAACTTCCAGTCAGACTGGGGCCCATGGCCACTAGTGCCTCATGTAAGGCCCACATGGGACTGCCATCTGCTGTGAGATTTATAGCAAACTTCCAGTCAGACTGGGGCCCACTGGCCACTAGTGTCTCATGTAAGGCCCACATGGGACTGCCATCTGCTGTGAGATTTATAGCAAACTTCCAGTCACGCTGGGGCCCATTGGCCACTAGTGCCTCATGTAAGGCCTACGTGGGAATGCCATCTGCTGTGAAATTTATAGCAAACGTCCAGTCACGCTGGGGCCTACTGGCCACTTGTGCCTCATGTAAGGCCTACGTGGGACTGCCATCTGCTGTGAAATTTATAGCAAACTTCCAGTCACGCTGGGGCCTACTGGCCACTAGTGCCTCATGTAAGGCCTACGTGGGAATGCCATCTGCTGTGAAATTTATAGCAAACGTCCAGTCACGCTGGGGCCTACTGGCCACTAGTGCCTCATGTAAGGCCTACGTGGGACTGCCATCTGCTGTGAAATTTATAGCAAACTTCCAGTCACGCTGGGGCCTACTGGCCACTTGTGCCTCATGTAAGGCCTACGTGGGACTGCCATCTGCTGTGAAATTTATAGCAAACTTCCAGTCACGCTGGGGCCCACTGGCCATTAGTGTCTCATGTAAGGCCTACGTGGGGCTGCCATCTGCTGTGAGATTTATTGCAAACTTCCAGTCACGCTGGGGCCCATTGGCCACTAATGCCTCATGTAAGGCCTACGTGGGACTGTCATCTGCTGTGAGATTTATTGCAAACTTCCAGTCACGCTGGGGCCCATTGGCCACTAGTGCCTCATGTAAGGCCTACGTGGGACTGCCATCTGCTGTGAGATTTATTGCAAACTTCCAGTCACGCTGGGGCCCATTGGCCACTAGTGCCTCATGTAAGGCCTACGTGGGACTGCCATCTGCTGTGAGATTTATTGCAAACTTCCAGTCACGCTGGGGCCTACTGGCCACTAGTGTCTCATGTATGACCTCCGTGGGACTGCCATCTGCTGTGAGATCTATAGCAAACTTCCAGTTACGCTGGGACACACTGGCCACTAGTGTCTTATGTAAGGCCTCCGTGGGATTGCCATCTGTTGTGAGATATATAGCAAACTTTCAGTTACGCTGTAACCCACCTCAGTGTCTCATGTAAGGCCTCCGTGGGATTGCCATCTGTTGTGAGATATATAGCAAACTTTCAGTTACGCTGTAACCCACCTCAGTGTCTCATGTAAGGCCTACGTGGGACTGCCATCTGTTGTGAGATATATAGCAAACTTTCAGTTACGCTGGGGCCCACTGGCCACTAGTGTCTCATGTAAGGCCTCCATGGGAACGACGTGCGTAGTTTGTGCTATACCAAAAATCAATTCACTTTACGGATATAAATACACCATGCCATTATTGTCCTATAACTTTTTAAGAGGGATACATTTACGTTTATTGTTGAGATGTTGACGTGCATTTTCAGTAATATGTTCCAGTACATCGAAAATTTCTTCCTTCATTTATGATGGTATTAATTCAGTGGTGTGCACCATTTTGTCTTTTAACTTTTCTTTGCTTGAAACCTGTGTCAATCATGAGCCGGTGACTCTGTCTACCCTCCATCAAAAGCAGTACAAACTTTGTTAAAATAAAATTCTATTTGTAAGCACTATTCTTTTCTCTCTATAGGTAACCCTTCATTCAAGACACATTTTAAAACTTTGATATAAAGTAATTAATAAATAGGAAGTTACTATGTTATCAATGTAAATAGGTGTACATTCGTTATAGTCATCCATACATACGCTATGTCAAAATCCGCTTTTTTTTATAAAAGAGCAATTTTTGTTTACTTTACAAAAACATTGCAAGAAACAAAGGGGGGAAGGATAGGGATAAGAGGCGGGTCACGCAACGAATTACTCAGCCTGTCCCCAAGGATCATCCGGGATGTATTCCGGATGCTCCCGGGACACGGATCAACTCATCTTACCAAAAATATTCTTCAAGATCAAACACTCAAATGTACGTTTCTCAAGTATTATAAACCTGTGTTCTACATTCATAGTAGTTTTATTAGTTTTAGTTGGATCGTGTTCATTACTTGTTTAAACATAATTATGAATCTAAGTTGAAAAAGTGTCATAAGCATAATTTTTATTAAGATTTTTTCATACAACATTTTATTATGAAACCTTTGTAAATATTAATGCCTTGTTAAGCTTGTATTGCATATATATTTTCTTCGCTTTTTTACAAAATTGTCATGCTACTATAGTCAGCGAGTCACGAGAAGTACTCTTAACTTAATGCCTCTGTGATATTGAAGGCGCTGATTCCCCTTGAAACAGCACAAGTCATGTAGTGTACCTGTCGTAATTACTAATTGTATGTACACTTCATGACTTGTGCTGTTTCAATGGAATTATCTTCCCTTCACTATCACTAACACAGATAGACATCAAACGCAGTATAGATAGGTCCAGTGGGTCGTAAAGAGAAGCTGGTTGCTTAGGAGTCGCAGGCTCCGATTTCGACATGGCCGAGTATGTATTTCGAATGTGTATTCTATGTTGTTATTTACTTAATTGTTCGTAATTATTATTACAACAAACACTTGTTTTGCTATATCTTGTTTTTTTTTCCATCTTGAGTGTGTATAATTATTGCACTTTTGAGTCATTTTATTTACTTTAGTTATTGTTTGGTTTTAGTTACTAGTTTTTTCATTTATATAGGTTTTATCTAAAATGATTATATAAAAAGCATTGGATACGTTTATTATATTTACTTTTACGCTATTGTCTATATTAAAGTTAATGCCAATACGGAACCATTTGGCACTATTCAGTGTTCATAACTTTTAATACGGTTTTATTTACTTTTCTACATGTCTCGCGCTATTTTTGAAATGGAATTCATTGTAATGAATAAATTTTAAACTGGTCATAAGTCAATTTGGAAATACAAATTTACTTTTTAGTAGTCTACATAATACGCAATTGGGTAACTACGTCAATAATTAATTAGCATGTTACGGACAGGAACATCACAGCTGTAATCAGATAAGTGTGGGTGTTGAAAATGAATTTTTAAAGGGATCAGATGATAAATACCGGCTGTTCGTTTGTCATCAAGGCACGAACATTTTAATTAATGACAATTTATAAGGAAAAGTCGGCCTAAGTTTGTAACATCGACTGCTTTCGCTTATCTACACTCATAATACTCATTCTAAATACATATTCGCGGTCAAAATTGGTTTTATGCCCCTAAAAATATAAACTTTTTCCTATAAACTTGGACGTTCTTAAATTATCATATTTTGTTAGAAGAGAATAACCAAGTAACCAACAGTGATTTAGTGCCAATCCGGCCGGTGTAGGTTGGGTAGCATACGTGATCAACTTTGGTAGCACCCGTGATCAGCTTGGGTGGCACCCGTGATCAACTTTGGTAGCACCCGTGATCAGTTTGGGTAGCCCCCGTGGTCAGCTTGGGTAGCACCCGTGATCAGCTTGGGTAGCACCCGTGATCAACTTTGGTAGCACCCGTGATCAGTTTGGGTAGCCCCCGTGGTCAGCTTGGGTAGCACCCGTGATCAGTTTGGGTAGCCCCCGTGGTCAGCTTGGGTAGCATCCGTGATCAGCTTGGGTAGCACTCGTGATCAGCTTGGGTAGCACTCGTGATCAGCTTGGGTAGCACCCGTGGTCAGCTTGGGTAGCACCCGTGATCAGCTTGGGTGGCACCCGTGATCAACTTTGGTAGCACCCGTGATCAGCTTGGGTAGCACCCGTGTTCAGCTTGAGTAGCACCCGTGATCAGCTCGGGTTAGGTTAGGTTAGGATAGAATGTTTCTCGATTCAGCTCTAAAACAGTCCTAACAGCTCTAACAGCAAGCAGAGAAAAAAGTCTAGACCGATTTTGACCAATAAATCTTGCGGGAATTGAAAACAGCCTTGCGGGCATATAAGTCCGCAAGACTTTTGACCCATATTCGCCTATATCTTTGATGATCGGCCTCTTGGTAATTAACAATCAAATACATTTGATTTGTTTTAATAGATTATGTGTTTATTTAATGTATTGCTGTATCTATGGACATTTATGTTCCCATTTCATACTCACTGAACATTGCTACGTAATGCGTTTACAAGTGTAAGATACAAGTAATTAGACTGTCAGGAACAGTTCGATATTACACTAGTAAGGTTGCTACTTTCCGTATTTCCGTTGGATTACTTATTTATATTTTATTTTTTTTACTTATTGTATTTATTATTTAAATATAAATATATATATTTATAATATATTATATTGTATGTTGCTGTGTACTCTACAAGTTATAAAGTCCCTCAATGATGTTATCCATCCCCCCTCGCCTACATCAGAGGTGTAGGCCTAAGCTTGCTATAGATAAGGGTAACCCCGCGTACTAGTTGTCTTTCCACCACCTCTCTGCACCCGAACTACTACTCAATACCGGCTGTTCTGTTCTAGAAAAGGAATGTTCCTATACATGTTTTTGTTACTGCTCTAACACTTTTGTAATTGTACATTTAACTACAATTTTTAAAATAATTTTCCATTCCTCCCTAAGTTATGTTCTTGATGGTTTAGTTGTTAAGAGTCTGCAGAGGCTGTCGGCCATATTAGTTTTAATCCCATAAGAACTATGTTATTTGCGGATCCATATTTTTTTCATTATTTATTGACCAAAAGTTGTGTATGAGGTATAATTTTAAACGTTATCATATTGCGCGTTGGCTTTGCTTTTCATATTTTGAAAACATACGCCTATTTTTACAAAATAGGTGAAAATAAAAGCTTCAAACTAAATATTTTTTGTATTTTTCTATAAAATGAATAAAGAATTCGCAAAGCAATGCCAACGTGCAGTTTCATTCTAGATCAATTGCAATTTGTTTTGAAAACAATCCCTTTGAAAATAACTGTTAAGTTTGGATACGCGTGGTCGTATGTCCGGGTCGAAAATAACATTGTTCTTATGGGATTAAAACCAACATGGCCGACAGATTCTGCGGACTCTTAAGGCCACCACACTAAAAAATTTCATTTCTATCGACCGTCGCAAACCTGCTCACGTCGCTTGACAATGTTGCCTTTATATTCTATTTATATATTTAAAAAGAAAAGTGCTTGTGTTGTTTTGACTCCTAATTTTTGTATTTCTTGTATTTATACATGTGTACATCATTACACACGAATAGAATCTCATTCAAAGAGTCTGTAACTCTGTATTGATGTTAAATTATGTTGCCTATAAGCATTTCTAGAAGAATTTGTTTAGTTTTTAAAGTTAACACTCAAAATTACGCACTACTGAAGTAATGGTTAGTATTTTGCAAAACTAGCTTTTTGTGTTTTAGTTTATGACTATAGAGCTGTACTTACTTACTATACCATAAGAGATGATTAAAATTATTTAATTTATTTAAAATGCACAAGGATTAAGGGGACGTTATGATGTAAAACGATAGCTAAAAGTGCCCGTTTTATTTAATCTCTAAGAAATAGATTGTTGAACAGTTCATATGACCATTTTGGGAAAGACTTCTCCGCCTCTTACAATTAACTACACACATAAAAGTGGCCGTGCTCTGTCAAACGTATACTGTTGCTAATTGTAGCCCTATTAAAACGTAGCGAAACAATAAAGCTCATAAATGTACAAGAAAGGTTTTGTGTTGAAGAAACACGTTGAATATGTAAGCAACATAAACGTAACGATCTTACCAAATGTATTATTATGAAAATATTTCATAACATAATCTACTTAATATTCATGGATTAGCCTACGCTAAAGAACTAATAATCCCTAGTCGAGGAGCGATGCACATAATCACATATAAGTGTTGCGTAGTAAAGCGAAGTGCTGCACGGCGTGATGGCGTCTGCGGAAGACAGGGCAATGACTGCGCATGCGCTGTGCCTGCCTGACCTACGACACTGAAAACAACGTTACTGATCGTATGACGATTGATGTTAAGAGATGATGGAAGGTTTTAGTTTTAAATCGTTTAGATTCCGTTGACTAATAAATATTTATCTATGATTTAATAATGAGTTTTAAAATAGTTAATTCAGAACGGTTATTACCATGGAGGTATATTCGCAAACCAATCATCATCTGTTGAATTATTTGTTTCATATTTATAATTTTACAGTACTTCGATTACATTTCTTAATATTTTGTAACTCGGTTATTGATTAACCATTATAATACCTCAGCTAGTATTGTTAATGTTAAGCCATTGTTAGAATATATTCATGATCACATGAACATGTATTCAATGTATGTGTTTTCTTAACTTCATATTTATTCATTTATATGCAGTTTTTCGCAATTATGTAGTTAAATCTGCATCGCCAAACTCCAAAATATTTATTAAAAAGTTTTATTGGTTATTTTATTTATATTGGTATATTATTTATTTTAGTATGTGTGTTTTAGTAGTATTTATTTGGGAAATTAAAACATGTAAACGTGTATAATTTTTAATTAAAGTGTATTTGTGTTTTTGTTTAAATATGTTTTTATTATTGTTGTTTATTTTTTGTTGTTGTTAAGTTGAATTTAAATGTTTGCCGGACCATAAGTTGACTACCTGCATGCACCAGTGATTAGTTCTGTTGTATGTTTGTCATTGTTACTAAGGCAGTCGTTTGTGTCTGGACAGGTGTAGTGTGAGGTGATGTGACAGTGCAGCCGCCATGTTTTGTCTGTGTGCCAAGGCTCGGACTCATCATTGCAAAGTGGTCTTGCTCGACGAACAGGAACTCATCCAGGAAATACAGGTTAGAGTCCATTACTATGAAAACTGGCTTGAAATTTAATTAAACATGTATCATTAAACATATGAGGTTCTAGCCAGTTTATTGTTCCTGGAAGAATCGTGAAGCTACAGCTTGGCTAGCTGTGAGTAAAATATACTGACTCGTAACACAGTTGCAGGCTGTAGTATTAAAACAGTACTAACTAATTTATAGTGATAATAGTATAATAAACTTAACAATAATGTTATCGGATGCTCTTACGTATATTTATAACATGTTAGTGCTTGATATTTCTGCAATGTTATTTAACATTAGGCTGTATAAATTAAATAGTGCATGGTTTAGGTAAATTATGTTGGGATAGTTTTAAGTATTTTTCAGGAAAAAAATAGATAAAAGTTCCATTGTCTCGGATAGTTGAACAATGAGGCTTTAGCAATGTTGCTAACACTAAGCAATCTCTATATTAAAAAGGAATATATGTTTATCCGATTGTCATTTATTAATTGTTTTAATGTACATATCGATACACTCAATCGTCATGAAACTTTGGGAAGTTATTGAGAATACTCCTGGGAAGGTTTCTGGCATGGTTTTATCCATACCCGGCTCAAGGGTTCCAGCTCAGTGGCCCTCAAAGGTCCAATGTTAGTCCTACGGACTTTTTAATTAGTAAATTAACCATCACCTGTTGGATAAAAACAAATTATTTGAAGAATTTTGAAGTACGTAGACTAAGTAATTATTCCTCATTTAAATTCAAAATTTAATTAAAATAAATGTAAAAATTACTCTTAATATTTTTATTCTGTTGCAACACTCGGGTAAACAGCTAATTGTTCTTTAAAATGCAATGTAATGATAATCAGTTTTAATTGGTAGTTCTGTAAAAGCAGCCTTTCACAAACTCTGGTGGAATGGTGCATGTAACATTCCGACAAACTGGTACAACTATATCGACAATATAATAACAACTGTTACCTTTAACTGAGAAAAATGTACTTTATATGGTACGAGATTAGCTATTTTAAACGAAGATTAATAACGTTTAATGTTAATTTAATAAGGGAAAATGATGAGATTTTTAAAGTAACTAAAGAATTTAACGTAACCTAACCTAACCATTATACATAACTTATTATACATTTATTTATATATGTTCGGATGTGCGTCTAATAAATATCGGATATCTGTTATTAACTAGTTATATATTCAGTTCTTTTGATATTTATGATATCCTATGTAATAGAATTCTCCCATAAAACAATAACTTGGTATTTTTTAAGCTAGAATATCTTATAATAATAATAATAATAAAACTTTTATTGCATTAGGACAATTATAAACATTGTATTGCAAAAGTCATATTTTTTAATAATTTGCCATCCATTCTAACAATTCACCCTTTCAAACATACATATATTGACAGACACCCAAATTCCCACTCATCGCCAATTGAACCTCTTCAACTTCACTTGTGTTATTGATTTTGATTTTCCCCCTCCTAGTTATGTGCAAAGAATTCGTCTATACTATAAAATGCTTGTTTTGAAAGAAACTTCTTGAGACGACTCTTGAACGCCTTGGGCGTTGTAGCACTTTTGATAAATTCTGGTAACTTGTTGACTATACGAACGCCCATCTGTGAAGGCAGGCGTTCATAGACTACCGTTCTATGACGACCAGTTCGGTAGTCGTCCCTGCCTCTAGTGTCGTATGTATGTATATCTCTGCCTCTTGTGATAGTAGTCTTGTACCTACCATATGTAGCAGTCTCAAGAATGTAGAGGCAAGGTAATGTCAATATATTTAACTCTTTGAATTTTGGCCTGCACGACTCTCTGAAATTCATTTTTAGGATGATTCTAACTGCCATTTTTTGAATTCTAAATATTCTGTCAAAGTTAGTGTTGGAACATCTTCCCCATAGCACTAATCCATAGGTAATATGAGGGTAGATCAACCCGTAATAAGCCGTCATCAGTAACTGAGTTGGGCAGAATTTAGCTAAATTTCTCAAAGCATAAATGCCTGATGATAACTTTTTACACAAATTTTCGACGTGGACATTCCAAGTCAGCCCTCGATCTAGGTGCATTCCAAGGAATTTAGTTGAATTTTTGTCTTCAATTTCAGTTTCATTTATTATGACCGTCGGACCTCCTTCCGAGTCCGACGCCCGCAAACAAAACTGCATACATGCTGATTTTTCTGAATTGATATTAAGATTGAGTTGTTGGAAGTGCTGAATGCAATTATTTATTTCAACAAAAGCCCGCACTTCCAATTGCTCATTTGAATTTTCTGAGAAAGAGACAGTCGTGTCATCAGCGTACTGCACGAGTGACCCATGCTGCAGTGATGAACCAATTTCGTTTACATAGATCAAAAATAGGAGGGGGCTAAGAATTGATCCCTGCGGGACTCCATACTTTAGGTTTTTAGATCCGGACCGTACTTCATAAATTTGAACAATTTGTGATCTATTTTTAAGATATGACTCAAGCCACTCGAGTGGAATTCCGCGGATTCCGTGACTATGCATTTTCTTAAGAATATTATATTTAAATGTATAAGAAGTTTTACTCTTTCATCCAACCTGTTTTTATTTTATTGTATTTATACGTAGACCAGTATTTTATCATATGTATTTTAATTTAGGTGTAATAAATTGCTATGGGGCCCTAATTTTGCATTTTACTTATAAACAAATTTTGTATTTTATTATTATGCGTTAAAAATGTAGTAAAATCGTTCAAAAAGAGCGCGAACGGCCATTTGACAGGTAAGTACATGTATTTGAACGGAGTGACCATCACGAACTTGTTTTGACGCCATGTTCGGAGGCATGGTATCCATACATGAGCAGGTCTCCTGTTTGTCGTTGTAATAAGGAAACTGCTACACCAATATTCTTCGTGTCGGTTCACGTAAGGCCGATTACCTTACAAATGTGCACTTTAAGGTAATATGGTATTAGGTAAACCTATAAATCTCTCAGGGAATAGTGAGTAAGAAGCTGTGTAATTTTTATGTAACGCACTTTTGGCAAATTCAACCTCGAGTGTTAACAAATTGTATTACTAATTCTTCTTCTTACATTTGCCCACTTGTGTTGATGGCAAGATACATGTTGGATGTGACTAATAAATTTATTTTTTCTCAGTCCTGTCACACCCTTTACAACAAGGTCCTATGCCATCTAGGACTTTCGGAAACGTTGAGGTCCATTGTATATTGGTAATCTCCTCTCGTCCTTGATAGTCTTTCCAAAAATGTTGTATAGATATTCATTTGTTAGTTATGATTCTACAGTTATGATCTCGTTTCATATAATTTCGTTTCATTTCAAAATACTAATGTGGCAAACTATTTCTTGAGACTCCACCCAAGGTGACTGAGGCCATAGACAGAGTGGCAGACGTTTTATAAAAAAAAACTTTCGAATATTGAAAATTAACATAGAATATTTGGATTGGATGTCATAAAAACCTCCTGAAAGGTTCAGATTAGCATTTTGGACTAGTTTATGGCATTGTTTGAAAAAAGAAAAATATTACAGTTTTCAGCTTCGTTTCGTTTCAAAATAATAATGTGGCAATCTATTTCTTGAGACTCCACCCAAGGTGACAGAGTGAAGACTGAAATTAATTTTCAGTATTCAAAGTTTTTTTTATAAAACGTCTGCCACTCTGTCTATGGCCTCAAGATTCATATTAGCATTTTCCCCCTTAAATATACTGCAATTTTCAGTTCGTAATTAAATTTTGATTTACGAATAAAGAAATGTTATATTCTAATAATATAAGGTAAATATTCATAGGAGTATCGTTCAGGCCTACTAATGATAAACATTGAACATCGGCAATTTCACATTATCGTTGCAAAATTAGATAGGAAATTATTAGTTGGATTACTTTGTAAATTTATACATTATAATTTATTTTTGTACCACCAGATTTCATGAACAGTAACGATTGTTATTGATAACAAACTGTTGAACCTTACAATGTAAAAAGAGACAATGTAGTTTTCCCGAATATAAAAGAAAACAAAAACACAAAACAAGAACAATTAATTAATATGGCTTTGTTTTGTTCCGTTATTGTTACAGAGTTACGGTTAACAATAATTAATTGTACAGTATTGTATTTATGAAATAATTGCGTTCCCGGCAACCACTCTAGTGTACTTCATTAAGGAGACAAAAATTGCAATCTGACAAACGTAATTTCCCGGACCAATGTTTTCCATTACCATTTTGCAATTGGCTTTCGCAATCATTCTCTTTGTCCTATTGAAAATGTGTTATATATGGGTTTATAATTAATAGGGACAAGCTTGAATTTTAATGTTTGTTATTCTTATTTTTATATTTTTCGTTGAAATCCTCTTCAATTCAGCTTTTGTTCTCATTTATTTTACTAAAATGTTTGTGATTAATTGTTGACTATTTTCTGTTATTAATCTACTGAAGTAATGTTATTTTAATTACCATCGTACTTTGTTTATCACTTGTTTGCGATGGATAGTTTTGTATCTTCATAAAGGTAAAAGTCATCTTTCGTGCGTCAACATTTCTAATTTTTTTCGGGATGAGGGTGGAGTGTTAATCAATATTTTTGTTTTAAATGTAGGCATTGCAGCTAATTACATATTATAACAGGTAGGCCTGTGTTTTAAGGAACGCTGAACTTTAAATTAACCTATATCTCGAGAAATAAATACGTTTTAATGGGTTGGATATGTATAACACAATTTAATAACATTGCTATAAACACATTATTAGTATTAGTATAGTTTAAAATTTTATAGTAAAGTTCAAATTTATAATTAAACTTTTATTGGTTTTAAAATATAGTTATATTGTAAATCCAATGGATATTCGAGTCTGGATATTTAATTAAAACTTAATGATCATTTATCTAATTTAAATAACTGGAATCGTGAATATTTCATAATATGTTTTTAACGTCTTACTTATATTTGAACATTTAAACATAAAAATTAAATCCAAATTTAAACATAATTTTTAACACCATAATAACAACTTAACTGCTTAATTCAAAGTTTGAAATCGGGCCTTGAATCCCCTTGAAACGAACCTTCACAGTTTATGTCTATAACCCTTTTTAGTTAGTGTGTATTTATTATTTATTTTTATTTTTTTTTTCATGTTTGGTAATTATTGATTTTAGTGATAAGTAGGCTACACCTAATTTTACGTGAACAGACCAGCAGAAAACAACGTCTACTGATATGTCTGGGAGATAAGATTTCTATAAAAAAATGCTTTTGTATCAGTGTTAATTGCTCACACAAGTTACGCGGGGGCTTGTTATATTGATAAATCGAAGAGTTTAGCTTTCATGTGGCCACTAAATTAAAAAAACAAAAAACAAAAAAAACACCACTAAATTAATAGGTGAAGGCTCAGTTAACAGTTGGAGCCGCATCTTACTATAGTCGTTTCACGTTCGTTTGGTATTACAGCCAGTACATTTGCAATGCTTTTCTTATGGAAAGTTATCAAATAGTCAGCTGTCAGTAAAAATAATGTTTCTTTTTTTATATATAAGATGAAATATAGGAGATAAAAATAGTGTAAAGAACGCATTTCAGGCTCAAAAATCAACTAAACATTTTCTCTTGTAGGCCACATTAAACGATTTAATGAGGCCGTTTCCCAAACAGCCAAGCCAACACTGGAAAGTCGACAGTTCCAGAGAGCCCTATCTATGGTAGCAATGCAATTTTATCATCAGTGGGCCAAACCATGCTTTTCTATTTCAACTGCACGGTTGGTATTTATTGAGTTATAGTGAACATTTAATGATTATTAATGATCCAATATACTTGGTTCTGAGTTGATGTTATGAGTTTTTTTAATGTAAAATCCTCAAGTGTGACTTTTAAAGTTTCATATATTTAACCACGAAAACCCAAAAATTAACTCTATTCTTTACAAAAATCAACTTATAGTCCACTAGAACAGCTTTTCACCTTGCAAATGACACTTAAAGTGTTACGATACGATCAATAATATGAACCGAATCGTTGAAATATAAATTAATGTTAAAAATGTTTTTCGTGGAAGGAAACGGTCGCCTTCCTGCTGATGCTGATGTAGAAATGTCTGATGAAAAAAATTAAAAAATGAAGAAAGGTTTTTTAAATTATCTAAAGAATTTGTTACGTAAGTTATCTGAACAGTTGTTATCAGTCATATAGTATCTCGAAAATCTTATTGTTATGAGCATAGAAAACTCGATATGGTTTAAACACATCACATAACAACACATCATGCATTTAATCAGTCTAGATTCTATATTTTATGGTTTCCTGACTTTAGCATTTTAAACGTGCAGCAAATGACGTTGTTATTCCGATGTGTAATATATAAATTGGCTTACCTTTGTTATAACTACTTTTAGATATTAGAATTAATCCACAGCCTAGTAGACCCATCAGCTGATCAAGGCGCATCAAAACGATACCAACCTTAAGTCCAACAAAACAAGTCTTGCGAACCAATTTTTCAAGCCGAATTTGTTCTTTAATTAATTATCGAGTGGCACACGCTCGTGCCACGCGTGCACGTCGGTCACGTGCCGCTTGTGTAGCCCTCACGGCGGTAGAACGTGCCGACCTGTGCGCCAGTGTTCCGCAAAAGCAACGCTCACATTTCACGCCGTATTGTAGTCTTTGTGCTTTGAAAACAATTTAGCACTTGAAAAGGTAAGCGCCAAATATAAATAAGTGGTCTCAATTGTTCCTATTTAAAGGCTTAGACCGACAGTACACAAAACGACATTTTTATCTTCCACGCGCTTAATGTTGTCTTTAGTGAAGAGAAGATGGATTTAGAACTTAAAACAGAATTTTTAAATTTTGTGCAACAAATTTATATCATAGGCCTGCATTTTACAATACGATTTGTTTATTTTTGTTTACTAAATGTTTATTCGCTTTTCAGTTATTTAGGTCTATTTATTATGATTTTTTCAACCGGAAGTTCAATATTAGCGAAGACGCGTTGTTGATTACACTCGCAACTAGCCGACTGTGATATATAACTGTGTGATGTAACAGAACCGTAGCACATGAAGTATTTCTACGCCAAAGACTGAGTATTGTTGACTAGTGAGTAACGATATTTGCGCCGAAACATTTCTATGGGTTCGTTTGTGGGATTAATGTTGACTAGTTGAAAAAACATCATGAAAATTGGGTGGGACCGAGTTAAAGCACTGGTGGCGCAGTGCTGTAACTCAGCTACTTGGGGATAATATGTTTGGGAGATTGTAGGCGATTGTAGGTTCCATCCTCGGTCCTCTTAGTACCGACGCGGCGTCCGATCAATGGTTGCCATCGACGTGGACACTACTAGAGATGTCTGGGGTGTCCATGTTGGGTGGTAGTCAAGGTTCAGATGTTGTGTAGGAAAGTGAACTGAGTATCAAACTTGTCAGTTAGCTGAAAATCAGACCAACACAACGTGGTTCGAATTCCACGTAAAGCTGTAGGTCCCATAGTTTCCCTGGCTACTGGGCTATTAATAGGCCTAAATAATCCTTTCTGAGCTAAGTCGAACTTAGATAGTAACAATGACTATACTCGTTCAGTTACACTCATTCGAAATTCATATTCGTTCATATATTGACGATCTGCGTCTTAAGAATAAATAAATATTTTAAATTTATCAGAAAAATAATAACCGTATTACTGATGCAATACTAAATTATTAAGTTCAGTCTTTTCTAACCGGTGAAGTTAATTAGGAACTAGCTGTTTACTTCACCGACAAACTAACACTTATTTCTGGGTTGGTTCTGAAAAGTATTAGTAATCAAACCAGAAATATTTCCAAAATCTATTATAAGTTAACACTAAAATATAATCATTTATTGGAATGGAATTAATGCATATAAAGGCATTATAATATAGGCATAATGAAATAAAGCATAAAGAAAAAAATAAAATAAAGGCATATTGAAGCATCGATAATAAGAAATTAGACAATTTTAAACAAAATTAGGAGTACTGTCTGAAAAGCCGCCGAGATCTAAACAGATTTGTGATGTAGGTACTGTATTTATGTGAAAAGTGAATAAGATGTAAGGAGGACATTGATGGCATTCGCCGTGGTCAGTTAGTCCTCGTGGGAGCGGGTTTTGCATCCTCAAACACGGGGTCACTGATCCTAAATTTGGCAGGGAATATAACCAGCCCAATTGCACAGCGAGCTCACGTTCATGCAGATTGTGGGAACAATAGGTCCTGCAGGACTGAGGCGGAATGGTGATGCCAAGGACACCGGCCAGTCAATCCTTGGTGAGGTATGAATGACTCGTCCCACTTCATGCAATGTATCCTTAATACTGCCACATGGAGTCTGGTGTAGCATCACCCTCCAGTACGTGGTTATCTACTATCCCAACTCCCAGCCTTCCTGATACATATCTTTAGCGTATATTCTATTCAGTGAGAGTGAGGCCTAGACTGCCCTGTCTCAAGGATGCTGGTCCATCAGAAACGAGTGTCCACGTGGACCCTTTGAATTACAACAAGACTAATTCATTATCATCCCCATTCCCAGCCAGTCAGTCAGTCTGACTCTAAGATCAGTTTGAGCATACGTTCCGCTTTGTATCGTGAGCATGTGAACGCCTGTGAATCGTCCTAACGCCTACGTCACACCAGCAGTGGATGGAGTTTCACTCTCAAGCCTGAATAGTTTATAGTACTAATATAAATCTTCAGCCATGTGATATGTATCTTCAGCACTATGACATACATCTTAAATTCTGTGATATACACTCTCCGCCTGGTGATACACATTTTCAGCCATGTGTTATACATCTTCAACCGTGTGATATAAATCTTCACCTAATACTAATATAAATCCTCAGCCATATGTAAGGTGCATGTCCATGCAAGAAGAGGGGGCTGGAATATAGTATCATGTTTGTTCTAAAATCTACTGAAGCCATTGTCAGGAATCCCACTCTTGAATACCATTGAAGTAATTTTTGATTTATTATTCGTATATTTTTTTCTCTAAATCTCACTTGTGTTTCACTATTAACTACATTCAAACCCAGCTTACTAGTTTGGCCTCACAAACGATGCCTTTGCGTTTTTGTACTCGGGGTGTTTTCTGCGGATATTTACCTTTTCATCCTAATGTATTCCAAGTAACAAGCAAAGAATTGCTAGATCATTTAACCTCCGCTCTTCTTCGGATAAGTGTGATCAATGATTGTTGATCTGGCTCATATCCTTGTAGGCCTATTTCTGTACCCGCCAGATTCCTTCGAGGAATATCAGACTATCAATTTTTGAAATGTATAATCTTAGAAAATGTTGGTACCTTCTTTTCTACATCATCTAATTTGTGTACTAATCTTGTATTTATTTAAAAGGGACATCTAAATTATTAATTTTTTTTGATTTAGTTACAAATCATTGCTTTTCTTGAGATATTCCAGTAACTTTGCATAATTAATGATACTTATTCATCTTTTCTGTGTTTTAGAAGAATATCAAAATTTACGGATATACCTTGTTTTACTCTTAATCCCTTATTATTCTAGAATTGTAAGACTGAAGGTAGAGTAGACTGTTAAATATTGTTGACTTGTAAGACTGAATGGTATAGTAGACTGTTAAATATTGTTGACTTGTAAGACTGAAGGTAGAGTAGAATGTTAAATATTGTTGACTTGTAAGACTGAATGGTAGAGTAGACTGTTAAATATTGTTGACTTGTAAGACTGAATGGTAGAGTAGACTGTTAAATATTGTTGACTTGTAAGACTGAATGGTATAGTAGACTGTTAAATATTGTTGACTTGTAAGACTGAAGGTAGAGTAGACTGTTAAATATTGTTGACTTGTAAGACTGAAGGTAGAGTAGACTGTTAAATATTGTTGACTTGTAAGACTGAATGGTAGAGTAGACTGTTAAATATTGTTGACTTGTAAGACTGAATGGTATAGTAGACTGTTAAATATTGTTAACTTGTAAGACTGAAGGTAGAGTAGACTGTTAAATATTGTTGACTTGTAAGACTGAATGGTATAGTAGACTGTTAAATATTGTTAACTTGTAAGACTGAAGGTAGAGTAGACTGTTAAATATTGTTGACTTGTAAGACTGAAGGTAGAGTAGACTGTTAAATATTGTTGACTTGTAAGACTGAATGGTAGAGTAGACTGTTAAATATTGTTGACTTGTAAGACTGAATGGTATAGTAGACTGTTAAATATTGTTGACTTGTAAGACTGAAGGTAGAGTAGACTGTTAAATATTGTTGACTTGTAAGACTGAATGGTAGAGTAGACTGTTAAATATTGTTGACTTGTAAGACTGAATGGTATAGTAGACTGTTAAATATTGTTGACTTGTAAGACTGAAGGTAGAGTAGACTGTTAAATATTGTTGACTTGTAAGACTGAAGGTAGAGTAGACTGTTAAATATTGTTGACTTGTAAGACTGAAGGTAGAGTAGACTGTTAAATTTTGTTGACTTGTAAGACTGAATGGCAGAGTAGACTGTTAAATATTGTTGACTTGTAAGACTGAAGGTAGAGTAGACTGTTAAATATTGTTGACTTGTAAGTCTAATGGTAGTGTTGACTGTTAAATATTGTTGACTTGTAAGACTGAAGGTAGAGTAGACTGTTAAATATTGTTGACTTGTAAGACTGAAGGTAGAGTAGACTGTTAAATATTGTTGACTTGTAAGGCTGAAAGGTAGAGTAGACTGTTAAATATTGTTGTTGTAATTACTGTATTTAAACAATTTTACGCTCTTAACATCTAAATAAAACATTTGTGAAGATTACATATTTAATATGTCTTTTAAAAAGATACAAGTATTTTAAAGAAAGCAAACTATATTTTTAAAACGTTAGTTGATACATTTGGAATCTGTAAACTTTGCTTAAAAATTATCAATAATTATATGAATTAGGCACCTGTCTTACGTAAGTTTGACATTTTGTCATGGCTGTGGCCCATCGACTAATCTTCAGATGCTTTTGTTTGTCCTTTTATTTGATCTTTCACTTGAATATAAAGTCGCTCTATGTATTGTGATGCTCATTGGCCTGTGTGTTATCAAATTAAAAATGTTAATGCATCCGACTCCTATACAAGTAACTTCCTTTATTGTGTACTTTGTATTTTGGTTATTCTAAATTTTTATTTTGATTAAAGTAATAAAAATTCCAAAAATACACTTTTCAGAAACAAATTTCCGTGACACGGTGGCGGTCCGAGTGCACGGATGTTAACATTTATCCTAGAATGTGTTCGTAAATTATGTTTCAATTAAGACTATGTGTTTTTCTCCTATAGAAAGTGAAGCCTATAGTTATATAGAGAGCTAGAGGCGGTGGCCTATATACAGACAAAGCACGTTGCAGTATTGCATGGTGGGTGTGGGCCACACACAGTATTGTTGCCTTGACAATGGTTACCTTCGGGCTTGTATTGTACTAGAGTAATTAATGATTTCTCCGTTAGGTCTCTCTCACAACTATCCAACACATAATACGTTTAGAAGTTTCTCCGGAGGTGTGATTCCAACAGGTTTTATATATGTGGTGACAGACACAGCTGGGTGCTGCTACAAGGTGTTGTCTTATCTCAATAACAATGTAACTTACGAGTATGGCTGAGTGGTTGGATCAGTAACACTGTATTGGTATGAATCTGTTTCACGACGCTTTGTAATTGGTGTAGACAACGGTTAGCATGTACAATACAATCTTGCAAGGGATAATGTTTTGACAGGCTTTCATTGTCGTAAATACCGATTCTGTAATGAACTATACATAGATCGCTCATGGTATAGGCCATATGATGTCCCTTGCACCAGACATTCTTTTCTGAAGGCCCGTGCGTGCGGTGTTGTTATAAAGAATGAGGGTGACGGAGAGACCTTACTTTCTCACCTTACTTTTGGCCCTCTGAATCCTGATCTGTGGAGTGACACGATCTGACAACCGCGCTCAGTCCATAAACACTCAAGTTCACAAAATACGGAAAACAATATGACTTCATTTTTCATGGAAGTAAGCATCTGTAAGTATTTTGTTTATCTGTAATTCTAGGTGCATTATGATTAATGATATTAGGTACAAGAGAACCTATTTGCGGAGGGGAATGTAAACGGAACCATCTACGACACACTAGGTCCACTCTCAGAAAAATGCAGGGAATTATGACACATTCTACAAAAGCACTACATTTCGTAGTAATTACTATCCTTCAGAGCTGGGAACTCAATAAATTTATGTAAATCCAGTAAACTAAAAATGAACAATTTTTCTCAATATCCTGTATGAATATGCATCAAATATTAAATCTCGAACCAAATAAAAGCCCACGTAATAACTCTGACGAGGAGGGGAGCATTGAAAATCGAAATTCGATGAGGAGTAGTTGACCGTGAACGGGGCAAGGTCAGATGATAAATAAAAAGATGAAAACCACGTTGACGGATGAAGGAGAGAGAAAGTGGCTGGAGAGTGGGCGTGACAGCTGCTGGAGTCGTACGTGAGTACGATACGACCAACTGATTCAACGGACGTAACTACGTGTGAGAATGATGTTTTAGAAGTGGAAATAACATTTCACACCAGTAAAAATATTAATAATAGTAGGTCTATCTATAAAATGTAACTACACTGGCATTTACAAATCATAAATAATTACGTCTTTGCATTAAAAAATCCATCATGCTATATGTTAAAAGAGTGACTATATATATTCATTCATTATTGTCAGTAAGACACCGATCGTCAAGATAAAGGCGAATATTATGGGTGTACTAACTAAGATGGACAGTTCCCAATAGCTAGGGCACCTGGAGACCTACTGCTTTACGGGCATTTATATACATCTGAAATTATATAGTTAATTTAGATCAATAATGAACACCATCACATAAAGTACGTACGGCCAAGATTATTAATTGTCTTAAGATTTCTAGCTGGCATTTGTGGGTTAACCCTGATCTGAAAATTTAAGAAATTTAAGGGGTGGGCTTGTTTTCCACGCTTGAGAATGAATTTAATGTTAACTAAATTCATTCAGGGTACAAATAAAGTACATGCGTTGATCTTAAACGTGTGGAGCAAGACCACTTCCTAATTTGTACTCTGAGCATGAGTTTAATGTTTGATTGAATTCTTGCTCGGACTACAGATTAAGCACCTTAAATTGCACATATATAATTAATTAGAAAATTAGCATCAACGCAAAACCTTGTTTTAGGTTCTGTAATCAGAATTCTACCCAAGTGTTACCTATAGTCTTGCATTAGCATTTATTGTAATTTTATTGTGAACATTCAATATTGGAAAGCGTTAGTACTTCACATTTCAGTGACAAAAGCAAAGAGAGTAATTTCACTTTTTTAAAGCTCTTTATTTCTCATTGTTATAGAAAGAATATTAAGGAGTTACATTGAGGTGTGGCGAGCAGTAACTGCCAGTCCTTATAGTGCCGGGATATGTTTGCTCTTTATAGCAGAATCTGTAGGATTTTTAATTGTTTAAATGTATTGTTTTCCTTGATATATGTAAATGATGCTAGTTTATTGTTATTTATTTCGTTTTTATACGTTAATTGGGATTGTCTGAGAGTATGAATTTACCAAATCTATTACAAAAACTAACTAGCCGAAAACGGCAAAGAGGGAGATAAAGATTGAATATCTTGTAATGAAAATTCAGTTTCATTATAATCTAATCAATATTCTACTTGTTTTCGAATTCATTCTTATTACATGAACTAGTCTAATTATTTATTTGTCTGTCTGGTAATATTAAATTTTCAAATCACGCATTTACGAACATTTAGTTAACATTGTAACGGCTATATTACCAGGAGTCGGCAAGAAAAATGTATTTATGTTCGGAGATTTAATTTTAAAAATGAACTGTTTACTTTTAAACGATGTCTTTCAAAATATATTAGGTCCTGTATGTATATTACTACGATGGACATGGACAACTATGTTGATTATGACGCGACTCTCAAAGCACGTGGTCTTATACATTACTTGTAGCAAAGGGAAAGTGACGTCAGAATATTATTGCTTAATCAGTGGCCCGCTCACTCGAAGCCTTGGATGGAACGAACTGCAGAACCTCATCAGACTGGCAGGCGTCAAACAATAGATTGTAAATGTCGCACACAATCACAATTGTCACTGCAAATTGCCGGAAGAAAGTCGATTGAAAATAACATCTCTGCGAAAAGGTTACTCATTCACTCACTCACTGTCCTGGGAGTGCTAAGTCTTTGTTGGTTTCACTCACCACATAATCGAGGATATATAGATTGGAACTTCAAAGTGAGTGATTCCACCAGAAAAGCTGTTGCTAACCAAATATATCCATATGCAAAATTGTTTCAAAGAGGATTAGAATGGAACATTCTAGAATAATTTTTCCCGATGGAAATTGAAACATTTTATTGGTACACTCAGGTGATCAGGGCCGTTTGATTCAACGCATTATTAATAATTAAACACATTTTCTATTTAACTATATAACTCAATAAAAACTTAAAAACGTATATATTTAATCGTTCCATTTGACAATCATTAACTAAGTGGGCCTAAGTTTGTGTCCAGTAACTTAACACAGAATATATTTTAGTATACTTAGGGACACCCCTGCACGCTTCGCGTGCCAACCCCGCCTCCTGCTGCGCTCGTTTCACCTCGGCCTTCGGCCTCGGCCCGTGGTTTTTGACTAATAGTAGGTTAATAGTATAACGTAAAATTACAATATGAAATATATTTACAATACCTCACTCACATTACTTGCGTTGCTAGCTATTTTTAATATAAACAACCTATATTTAATACTTTGTTAAAGTTAAATTAATTAAAGTCCACTTTTTAAGCAACAAAATATTTTAACTTTACCATCCATATATATTTTATAAACGTTGTTATTTGTTAAAAAATCCACACCTCTATTCCATAGTTTCTCAACCTCCACATACATACACAATCTTCATAACCGACTGAATCTGGTCATCCCAAATTATAGAACCTCCTTCTCGGAAGACACCTTTTACACAATGGCATTAAACTGTACAATCACCTCCCAGATAACCTCAAACTGGAACAAAAGCTAAAACTACACTTAAAAGAAGATTAAAAGATAAGCTAGGAGATTTAGTTCCTTATAGTGTTAATGATTTCTTCAATTCTATTTGGTAAACAAAATATTTATATTCACCATAACAGGACATTGTTATTTTAATCACCCTCATGTAATTATACTACAAGTTTACATACAAATATGATCTTGACACCAATATTATAGAACATCCTTTTCGAAGACACATTTTTTACGACAATGCATTAAACTGTACAATCACCTCAGAATAACTCAACTGGAACAAAAGTAAAACTTGACACTTAAAGAAATTAAAAAAGCTAGAGATTTGTTCTTATATATGTTTAATGATTATCTCAACATTATGAAGTGCACAGAAACTTTAGTGTTTCCGATATGCAGGGAAAGTTTTTGATTTGATAATCCTAATTACCCCATGTTAAATGTATCACCCAGTTTTTATATACAAATAGAATCTAATGTACACAAACTAATTTAAGTAATTAACTTAAGCCTATTCAACGTGTTCATTCACTTGTTTTTGGTTATAATTGCCTGAATGAATTAACTAAATAAATAAAATTAAACTGATATCGGAATAACATTGAAAGTTTCAAGTCCAGTGGGGGTGAGTATAATCAATATTTATATAAAAAAATGTATTTGTTATTATTTGAAGTATTACCAAAATTTATCCAAGAAAATCTTCGTCATTCAAATCAAGAATTTACGAGTATTTTAAACTGCTTGTTGTTTTGTCTTTTTATGAATTTTGTGTTCAATTTTAATAAATTAATGACTTTGCCTTTATTAAATACAGTTACTGAAATAGATATTAACTGAGCTTTAATAAATACTCTGCTGTCGATATTAATTAATTTTAAATTCATTTTACATGAATTATGATTCCCACTATCAATGACAGATACACTGAGAGCGATATAAAACGTCGATTTTTTATATGTGATGTATTTAGGATAGACAGTAGCGCGGCGACCGTACATAGCCCACAAAGTCTCAACTAAAGTGCGAACGGAGAGTACGTCGCTTGCTCGAGAGTAGGCTCACCAAAAACCTTTACATTTACTGTATACACCAAATAAGAAGACCAAAAATATTGTTTACCCACTTGCACTCATTTAATAAATAATGTTTTTTTTCTATAATTCTTTTTGAAGTTATACTTCTTTGCGCCCGTTAGACACTTTGGGATGGGATTGTTGGTCGAGAAACCGCGTCACGCTGAAAAGTAAGAACAAATTTTTAAGAACTATCGATTAATCGATTGTTAATCGAAGAAATTTAATCGAAGAAATTACTGATAATGATAATATAGGTGTATAATATAATAATGAAGTCACGTATAATATATTGAAGATAAATATATTGAATAATATTGAAAAATGTCTTATATTTCATTTATATATCCTGTCTGTTTGTGTGCGTGAGTGGGTGTATGAGAATGGCCAAAGAAGTATAACTTCCACCGTGTGGTCCGACGCACACCCAATTTTTTTTATTGCTTTATTTTGGTATGTCAATGAAAAATGAAAGGCGAGACAACGTCCGCCGGGTTCAGCTAGTCAAATGTAAAAATAAAACCATGCTTACAAACCTTCCTGCTTTAACATTTTGAATGATCCTCCCAAATATTACAAACACCATTGTTTACATTCTAACAGCTGTTGTAACTTTGTAGAAATTTTTATTTGAACAGCTGCTATATTCGATTTATTTAAATCGCTCCATGTTATTCTTTAGGCCGAAAAAAGTACTTTAACTCTATTACCCTAATTCTCTCTTCCATAAATAATAGTTGAATTGTTTTTTAAAACACCATTTAGCTATTTTATAATTTCACTTTTTTTACATTTTCCCGTATGTGTTAGCATAGAGAAAGTATTGTGATTGTCGAAAAAATCTTTTTACAAGTTGGTTTAAAAATCCATTTGAGAGTCCCCTGAACCCAAAAAGCAGTTTTAAAAATCTTTATTGATGTCTGTCCGTATGTGCATCTGTCTGTGTGTATGTGCACTTCGCTGTATACCAAATGGATGGATCAATTTTTATGAAATTTCGTATGAAGGTGTATTTAGTCAATATCTTCAGATTGTTGACAAAACAAAATACCTTGTTTTATTTTAAGGGCAAAAAACCTACAACATTAGAATTTTATCGAAAAATGCTCTAACGATTTTAATTACATTTTCAGGAAAGATGTGAATTACAATTCAAAATATTTTAGTAAAAACCGCATGTCTCTAACTTGACTAGTTTTTGAGATATGGCAAAAAAAACATATTTGGGAATCAAACTGGTAATTTTCAAAATTTTGATGTTATATTGTTTAATATAGGGAAAAGTGTTTGCCAATTCTTTTGATCCATGTATAACATTACCATGCAGTAGTAGTCAAACAAAAATTAATATAAATTAAATGGAAGAAATATTTTTAGGTAGAATGATATTTACCTGTTCATAAAAATAATTTCATCGTGGAGTCCAAGTTAGGTTGTGTATATCCGGTTTATTGGATGTATTGAAGCTTTGGTCTCCTAAACGTAGTTCAACCAATCATCAACTCTGTCAAGACATGTCCAGCAGTACACGATCCAGTTCAGTAGGAGATGATGTTGACCATTGATGGATCACTCATTTTACGTTACTGGACAATTTTTTCTTAAAGTTTTTACCAATGTAAATGAGGTCTCCCCAGATTTCGTGTTTCCGGCGGGCAGAAAGCATGGCCATGCTTCAACCACATGTCGGTCGACAAGTGACGCAACGTTGCACTGCCGATACTCTCAGTCGTTTCCAAAATTGGTTACACTGGTTCCTGGAACACAGCCGCCCTTTGTGCCGGTCGGTGGGTTGACATTTACTTCGGAACACCCAAAAACAGGAAGATGCTTGAAAAAAAAAAACGGAAAGCTACACGTTTACTTTCGGAAACCTATTGGACAGCTGACTCTTAGAACACATTAGTTCAGAGGGCGTTAGTTTTCTGCTTGTTTTGTGTAAATAACGATAGTTGTTTGTTGGCGTTGGTATTTTTGTGACTGTTCATTAATAAAAGCGCCGAAAGTCACGTTACTTTTTGTCACACTTCGCGCTTCACTCACAAACTTCCGATAGAAACTGCATGTATAAAATTACTAAAATGATACCAAGTATAAAAAAACTGAGATAATGCAAAACAAGTGAAATAATATAAAGCATTACATAAATCTTGATTTGCCTCGAAAATAAGTGGAATCGTCTGTAGTTTGAAGTGATTCGTTGGCTTTGGATTGTTCATGTTTGGTAAATGTTGATATTTTTAAAGCTTAAAATGTAAAAAAAACAAAAAATAAAGTTTCGTCAGGTACACTCCCGTTACCTTTAGGCGTTACTTAATTACCTATTCTTAAATTTTAAACAATGTTCCTACTTTACATTTAACGTTATCAAAGTAAGAAACTCCATTAAACAATTACATTCTCGTCAGAAAGTAACCTCTTCTTATAAGCTTTTACAACTATACACATTTATAAGCTGTTGGATAGGTTGAATATTTTTACTGTTAAGAGTCTTTTAATAATAACGTTAGTATATTTTGTTCTTTGTATTGTATATTTTGTCATAATAGTGTATTAGCCTTTTAGTAATAGTTTGCAAGAAGACGCGATTTTCTAATATTTAATTACTTTAAAAACAAATTAAATAAAAAAAATATGAACTATCAGAGCAACTTGAGTAACTGCAAAACAAGTTGAATTATATCAAGTATTAAACAATCGTGAACTTGGTTACCTAATTTAAAAAAAAGCGAAGTCACATCAATTATCAAACAACATCAGAGCTATATAGCTTCCAATTATAAAATACTTTAAATAGCTGCAAGAATAAGTGAATCCATACAAAGTACTTGATCCATACTTGCCAACATTTAGTAAATACCAAAGCGAGTTGCACCGTTTCAAGAAAGGGGGCTGCATCCTAAAAATATTAATTTTCTCACTTTTTGTTTTATTTTAATTTTTTATTATTCCTTGTTTTCTTCTAAACACGAATATATTGTGAACCGAGGGCCAGTTTATCAGGTTAATGTGATGAACAAGACGAAGTAATTTGAGTAAAACGTATATTCTTTGAATAAATAAATATAATTCACTAAAACTGTTTTGATTTATACAACCTCGAATAATATAGCACTTGATAAATTTATAATTAGAGGTAGAATTAGAGACAGAATTCGATTTAGAATTAGAGATAGAGACAATACATGTGTGAGAATAAAGAATTAGCAATTGAGAGCGACTGACCGATTGACCACTACTACCAGTACTACTGTTTGATACTACTACTTGATACTACTACTTGATACTACTGCTCGATACTACTACTTGATACTACTGCTCGATACTACTACTTGATACTACTGCTCGATACTACTACTTGATACTACTACTTGATACTACTGCTCGATACTACTACTTGATACTACTGCTCGATACTACTACTTGATACTACTGCTCGATACTACTACTTGATACTACTGCTCGATACTACTGCTCGATACTACTGCTCCTCAGCAAGTGCAGTTGGTTTTTATTAGAGGTTGTTTACAGAGATCATTCCAGAGCGGAGAAGTACCATGAATCATGTGTTGAGGAACTTTCTGTTGTGAACTGCTGGTTACGTAAATGTTTGTGCACTGTAGTTTTCCAGCTTAAGAACAATATAATTTATACTGAAACATACACTTCAATTGTACTAAGATAGATCACATGATACTGGCTATACAAAAAGTGTATTTAAACATACATCATAACTACGAATTATAATACATTTAGTGTATTGTTTATATATTTTTATTTACAATATATACATTATTGGTATTTGAAGGTACATTAGTGAGTTATGATTTTTATTAAATAACGTAGCGTATCACCAAAATCCCAATTTAAGGCCGAAAGTTTCAACTTTATTTCATATAAAATAACAGCTGCAACAGCAAAATAATAGTACCTATTTATTTTGTTTTGTCGATTGGCTAACCTGCAATTTACTGACAACAGATGCAGACAGCTGGTAATGGTAAAATTTGTTTATTTTGTTGTTTATAATATGAGACAACTTGTAGTTATTTGTGTTTCTCCGAAACCCCTGTTTTTTCGGGTATAAGGTACATTTTGAACTGAAAATTCTCAAAAACTATATGAGATATTCAATTCAAATGTTAAGGATTTGTTTATTAAATACATATACTTCTGTTGAAACTTTTGTTTTGAATGTAGATGCAAATATGCTCTTGCAATAGCTAATAATATTCAAATATTGTTAACAAAATAAACATTCTATAAAAAAATCTATAACTTTTTTAAATTTACAGATATATAATAGATTTAAGTCTAAAATGTGTATAACTGTGTAAGGACATAGTGGAAAACATTTCAGCAAATTAGGAGCAACCTAGCCAGAATAAATGTTTCCTTATGTTACCATAGGGTGTATATGGGAAATATCGAAGTATGCAGTCCGCAACTAAGATTTACGTTATCTGAAACGTCATCTCCAAACACGATGTACTCACTCATCACGAAATTTCCGGAACCAGAGACCCACTATTCACGAAATTGCATCCATAAGGGGTACAAACAATGACTCGAAGTTTCCTTTTTTTCCATAAAGAGTGAAATAAGCATTATTTTAATTTAATAGTTTATTTAAAACAGCTGATACAAAAAATATAAACACGACAAAAAACTTGGCTAGTATGGTTTTCATAGTGTTAATTTTTAACGTACCATCTACAAACTCTGACATAGTCGCACTACTTTGCATCCCCCTAAAGCAGACTTGTAGGGTTTTCAGAGTATAAAGCGTTTTTATATAGTAGGGAGGCAAGAGACTTGAGGTATTATATTGTGTCATGGTTTAGAGAGAACCACGGCGGGAGGAGTAAGCGAGCGTAGAGAACCAATCTTTAGTGAAGCAAGGATTGTCGGCCAGTACTATATAAAAATGAAAAGAACATAACATGAGATCTTACTCGTAATACAATTAATCATTTACAAAAATAAGTAAATGAATGATAGCGACTATTTCAACGTCACTCGGGAGTAGAACCTACCACGGACTTCAGTGATAAGTTATGGTCTCCGTTCTTGGTTCTCGCACAGAGGAGAAGGAAACAGAAATCACTCTCAAAGGTATGCTAAATGTGTCTCGAGTATTTGCGAGTATTTCTCCATGTTGCCTCGCACAGAGGAGAAGGAAACAGAAATCACTCTCAAAGGTATGCTAAATGTGTCTCGAGTATTTGCGAGTATTTCTCCATGTTGCCTCGCACAGAGGAGAAGGAAACAGAAATCACTCTCAAAGGTATGCTTAATGTGTCTCGAGTATTTGCGAGTATTTCTCCATGTTGCCTCGCACAGAGGAGAAGGAAACAGAAATCACTCTCAAAGATATGCTAAATGTGTCTCGAGTATTTGCGAGTATTTCTCCATGTTGCCTCGCACAGAGGAGAAGGAAACAGAAATCACTCTCAAAGGTATGCTAAATGTGTCTCGAGTATTTGCGAGTATTTCTCCATGTTGCCTCGCACAGAGGAGAAGGAAACAGAAATCACTCTCAAAGGTATGCTAAATGTGTCTCGAGTATTTGTGAGTATTTCTCCATGTTGCCTCGCACAGAGGAGAAGGAAACAGAAAGCACTCTCAAAGGTATATGCTAAATGTGTCTCTAGTATTTGCGAGTATTTCTCCATGTTGCCAGCCGTATGGAAGGGCCAGCACCTTTTCAGTCCCTTCCTTAACCCCCCTCCCCAAATACTCAAGAATAGATGTAGTCATTTTTACACTTCATGTACAATAGTTTATAATCTGTATACAACTGCCTCTCAGGTTACCTCGTAAGTAAGGTGAAATGAACAATGTACACCCTGAGCGTGTCTCTGTCGCACCCTATGTCCATGTTTGGCAACTCGTCTCCAAGACATCAAATCTGACGTCGTCTCTGTAGGTTACCTCGGAAGATAAGTGAAATGAACAATGTACACCCTGAGCGTGTCTCTGTCGCACCCTATGTCCATGTTTGGCAACTCGTCTCCAAGACATCAAATCTGACGTCATCTCTGTAGGTTACCTCGGAAGTTAAGGGGAGTCCGAAATCCTATCTTACGTAATGTTAAGTTAATGTCACTTTTCTCAGGAAAGAAGCAAGTTAGAGCTATATTTCTTTTTTTATTTTGAAGATCATCCTTTTACCTAGACACACTCATGAGATTTTTTAAAAATATTAAAAAAAAAATTTAGTCATTTTTAAAATAAACCGCTAAATTTTCACCAATTATTTTACAAAAAAAAAAAAAAAAATATTTTCTTAATTAAAAATGTATAAAATAATAAACCCTTATGAGGGTGGAAAGACCTTAGTAATAGGAAGGTGCAGTGCAAATTTGGTACTTGTAGGCCCTATAGTTACTGAGAAAAGTGACATCAAAGATGAAAAAAATAAATTTTCGGAAAATTGCATTTAAAGTTATTGCATTAACATATAATAAATAATATAATTCTTTATTTTACATTGACAATTTAGTAGTTCCCAGCTAGATAAGATGGATTATCTGGATCCTCATTTTCTTCAAACTGATCCTCCAATCTTTTTCTTTTCCTACTTAGTCTAATTTTTTTTCCAAATCCAACGCCGCTTTTTCAGTTTTTCGAAGCCTAAGTTTTTCTAGCCGTACCATAGCTTGAACTAGATTTTTCCCAAGCTGGAGTCCAAGTTCTTCCATTATTTTTACTTTGCTAATGAACCCATCATTAAAAGCATATACAGCTGAAAATACTCCATATTTTAATGTTTCCAGAGTAACAAAGACCCTTTTTGGTATTGTTGCCCAATGTCTAATGACATTATTCAGACTCTCATTAGGATTTTGAGTTTTACCTTTGAGACATTTCTCTAGTAGGTGAGTATCAGATAGGTCTCTAAAAATGTGTTTAGTGGCAGTCATAACAATTTAATTGACATGGAAATGTGCATTGTGGTCATAGTTTTGGTTTTTTTGTTGACATTGGTTATATTTACACCAAGTATCGACATGCAGAGTCACTCAGAGCTAGTTGCATGATTTATAATTTTATTTTTTTTCATGCACTTCCGAACAACTTAGGAATATAAGATTTATACCAAATTACTCAGAGCTTTATGGAGTTTAATAAACAATTAAAAACAAAAAAATGAATATTTTTAAATTTTTTTTCGATTTGGACTCCCCTTAAGTGAAAAGAACAATGTACACCCACGGTGTGTCTCTGTCGCACCCTTGGTCCATGTTGGGCAACTCGTCTCCAAGACATCAAATCTGATTTCATCTCTGGAAGAACAATGTACACCTACGGTGTGTCTCTGTCGCACCCTTGGTCCATGTTGGGCAACTCGTCACCAAGACATCAAATCTCCGTAATCTGCGCCCTTTATCTCAACGTGGACCGGCAACTCCAAGTGAATTATAAGTAGACCCCTCCCAAAATGATGCAACATTGTCAGACTCGCAGAAAGTAACAGTGTGTGGAAATTCGCGAAATTCATCTTGTTCATCTGGCATGGTTATGCAGTTATGCAAATCATGGGCATTTTGCTTTGTATTCAAATCAGTCCCGACTATGTACATTAACACCTCTCTCTTATTTCCGGTTGTGGGACAGAACTTATTTATCATCTGAACATATATCAGTTTATTGTACATAACGGCAAGTAAAATATATTACGTTACGTACAGACTGTTACCTTACTCACAAACATTGTTTTAAATAACATGTCTTGTACTTTTGGAAACTTCGTACAATCTTGATTTAAGGAGTACGCGAAATTTTATAAGGTATTGGAATGAAACGGGAGTAAATTAGTATAGCCTCGTCTTAAGATTATAGGTAAATTTAAACGATAATGTTGAAAAATAAAATTAAAATAGTCGAGTACTCTGAAGAAAAATGTCCTGTAGTTTTTATACTACTCAGAATTATCATCCTCTACCTTTATACTTTAAGGAACGAACATTAAACCAGCATTCGCCTGTACAGAACACCTGTGTCCATTTCCATCTTAATTTTATTTCTTGCCTTTACTAAAAATGACTTTTCTGGCGACCCAGCTTTTCCAGCACAGTACTCTACCAATGGTTATTTACTTTTGTAATCATATTAAATCATCGTCATCAGTAATAAATATTTACGGTTAACATTTTTTACTATCTGCTTATTTTCCTTTTACAAATCAAAGAAGCTTTTGTAATATTTATGTTCGATTATAGTATTTCTTTAGTAATATAACGTGACTACAAGAAACCTAATGATAGGTGAATTCTTTAAATTATTAACTCTATTGTGTACCATTTTCACAGTAAACGTAAAAAGAAATGTTTATTTATCATCCAAATCAAGTGCAACCCCAATTATCTGTATTGTAGTTCTACTGTATTGTGTAATTTTTTTTAAATTGTCACTACTTTTGCTTACTGTAAATATTTTAACCTTTATTATTATGTCTAAACAATTAATATTTTTATGGTCAATCTGCGAATATAAGCTGAAACCTCCTTATGTAGTTGTTTTCGTTTTGAAGAGGCAATTTTTGTTGCTTCTCTGAGTTTATTACTGCCATATTCACCCCCTCCGGTGTCAGTGTTTACAGTTCTTGTAACAAGTAATCCATCACGGGGTGCCGCAGGGCGGCTGTCTCGGTCCCTTCCTTTTCTTCTCGCCGAGCGCTTCACTCAGGTATCACATTCCTTCTAGGTAGTCGTGTCTCTACATTTGTTTCGCTTTTTGGACGTACTAATGAATAGAACAGACCTCCATCGACCTCTTTCTGACCCTGCCCCGTGGCTAAATGACTACTTTGTTACCAGCTGAAGGCTGTAATTTTGTCCACTTTGGATGTTTTGACAATGATTTTACAATCTGTATCCTATTATTTGTTTCTGAATTGGATTTAAATTACGTGTTACATTGTTATAAATGTTTTCTAAACCCTCCTTGTTTCCGGTAATTTTGTTTAAAATCCTAACTTGTAACGTTTAAAAACGAAACATCGGTTTTCGTTACAGATAAAGTAATATTAGTAAAGTAATTATGGCTTAAATGCGCACTCATCTGTTTAGTGACTTGAGATTGTTTCTGTGGTTTATAAAAACATTTTGTATTACGAGAAAAACATTCATTCTTTTAGGAATAGCAATTTATATTGAGATTTAAATTAAACTGTTCAGATCATTTACTTAATTCAATTCCAATAGTTTTAACAGAGATAATATACTTTATTATTTAACTCCTCAACTAACTTACATATATAATCTTTTATATTGTATTTATTTAATTAATATATATAATTGATTTTGTATCTTCTGTTCAATCGGTTAAACTATGTTGTGTAATAATGTAATGTCTTGAATTCACTACGAGGATCTTTTCCGTTTTAAACACCACCACTTTTTTTGTTACCCCTTAATTCACTACGACTTTTTTTCTTTCCGTTAATTCACTACCACTTGATTATTCTATTGCTCTAAAAACTGTTCCCAATCATTTTTCCTTCCACTATGGTATTCCTTATCCGCTAGGAATCCGATATCACAGGCCTTATCTTATCACTTTCCAAGAACTTACACGCGGAGAGCGCATTCAGTGGTAAGTCAATCGTTGGATTTACCAGTTTCTGATCAATTTTAGTAGCACCTAACTCTCACATAACCTAGCCTGACCTGACCTGCCCTGACCTAACCTAACCGTAATTTCGATAAAAAAAGTAGTGGTAATGAGATAACGGGAAAAGTAGTGGTAATGAAATAGTGGGAACAGTAGTGGTAGTAAATTAACAGAAAAGGTCCTACTACGACATATACCAACAGTACTCAAACAGATTTGTTATGTCATATTTTTCCTGTTAATTTACTGTAGAGGCTTGTGACTGGATACTTAATAAGCTGCAAGAAATAATTTTAAAAATCTCATTATAATTTCATAATGTTGCAAAGACTATAAAATAATAATCATATTATGGTATGTGCAGTGTTACGAAATAATCCATTTTCATTCTCTTCTCTGCGATCAAGCAGCTTGAGCTTGTACAAAAACTATTTTCTAAAACTTAAGATATATTTTGAACGTTTTAGTGTCCGATTTTATTCTCGTTAAAATTTTGACATTCATAAGTTATAATATTTAAAACGTGATTGTATTAAACGTTCTTAACTGTCAGTACATGAGAAATTGTATTTCAATCACAAGATTACTTCCCGAACATTAAAGTATATCTACGTTTTACAACCAGAGCCACCTGTTTTATAGTAAAGCAGTTATACGTCAAGGACTTCCTGGTGGACCAATACCGAACGACCTCATTAAATCCACCCGAATACACTAAACCAAACCCATGATCTACGTGTAATTAAAGTTATCACCAAGAACAAGGTCGAGAAGTGGGAGTGTTCAAAGTCAAAGAAGACGGCCTCAGAGAGCGGTCGATGTCTGGAGTGCTCCAATTAGACTGTCATTGTAAAGTCAAAAGTAGGTTGCAGTCTGGCTTTTCCTAAATGCTTTCATCCCCTTCTACTTTACAGGATGTATTGTACGATGAAAGGTACAGTTTTTTTTGGAAAGCCTTTCATTTACATTCTTGTCTTTTACAACTTTTGTTATAGCACAAAATATGATTCAATAATCCTCTGTTGATATTGTTTTGTATTTTATTTTGTTAAAATTATTTTGAATTATTACTCGTATTTAAATTTTTATCAACGGTATTATAAAAATAACTAGCCCCCTCTACGCGTAATTTATTACTCTGTGGTTGATGTTCTGCAATTTATTGTTGTGCTTGTAAATTAATGGGCTGTAATAGGCTACAGAAAGATGTTAAACATATTCAGCCAAAGAAAACACGAAGCCTTTTAATGTCTACAGTCCAAAGTAACTCTCAGGTCCTACTGACCATCTACATAATAATAACAGGGTTACTAAAAATAATTACAAAATAGATATGTCAACGTCAAACTTCTATAAAAACACTGCTACAGGTATAAATATGTAAATATGTAAAATGAATTCAAAATATGATAACAAGCTATGCCGCTATATAAAAAAGCTAACAAACATTCTGCAAGGATTGAACATGTTTGTTTTTCACCCACAAAGTAGAGAAGTCCACAATATTTAACACTAGCGTCTTAGGACAGTTTTTTACATTATTTTATGATTTAATTACGTGTCTTTGGAAGAACATTAAATATCCCCCTTTTCAGATCTTCCGGTAATCTGAAGAGGGATTTAGGCCCGTAGCCATTGAATGTTGAAAAATGTATCACAAAATAATACTGAATAAGTAAAGTTGATTTATGATAAATTTAGATCTGCAGTCAGCAACTGATAAATTAATTTGAGAACATGTTTATACTAGAAGAAACATTCTTGTAAATATTTACATGATTTGTCAAGTAGATTAGGATTATTTAAAGTTACTTTATTTGTATATTTTCAACTTACTGAAGTCATTTATACCAGACAATATTATTAACATCATAAATGATACTTCCAATATAAGCTATACTCTTAAATTTTTAATAGTAGATATGCTTATTAAAAAGGAATTTTCTTTTTTTTTCTTTAAAAAGGTATGAAAGGTTTAAGGAACTGGAATTGTTAAACTTTCCCTGCCCTTACATCATTTGAACATTTACCTACGCAGCTTAGTGGCAAGTTAATTAATAAACAGTATTCCTGAAAGCACCAAACAAATCCAAAATCGCAATAATTTTAAAACTCGTCCAATTGTTTATCTGCTGGGAAATTTAATTGGTTTGTTAAATCATGAAAGTTTGGGTCTTGGTTTGGATGAGTTGTTTGTAGTCCTTAAAAGGTAATGTTTGAGCGTGTGAGTGCATGCTTTGTCGGGGTATGCCAAAGTGATTTCATACTTTTTATTTTAGGCCTTTTTTAAGAATAGGTTTTTTTAAATACATGCCTTTTGCATCATGGAATATGGCTGTAGAATGTTCTCTTTGATTTAGCAATATAATCAACAAAAATAAAAAAAGAACGCGTTCTCTGCTTAATTCCATTGTTCCCCTTTTATTAAAAATGAAAGTTTTTGATCAACAATAGAATCACATGATATTTTATCTAGTTGTGAGCAATAATCGAATCAGTCTCCGTGGAAGGAAATGTTTAAGAACTAAATAATTGATGTACAAATACTTTTTGCTATTGTACTAAAGCCAGCATCTGTTAAAGAACCTCGTCTTTAGTAATGCCAGTTTAAACTTCTTTCCCGATATTTTTAAAAGCAAAATTGTATATCACTGTCTATTGAGCATCTTTGTTTTAAACAGTGTTTTTATCATTTAGTGCCCACCACTCATTCTTTTGTTCAAGGACTTTTCTTACGGTGCTGTTACGTTTTGTAGTGTGTTTTATAACCTATAATTATCTTCTTCCCGCGCATAAAACTGGCCCCTCTCCCATTCCCACGTAATGTACGCATCCATAGAGTATAGAAACTGTAACCAGTGCAGTAGCCTCTAATCACCTGAGAATACTGGGTGAACGCACCGGTTGATGAATAGCTCAGGAAAGCGCGGGAATGCCCTTCTATTCACCGGCTGTTTTATCTTCACACTAGTTGCCAACCAAACGTGTCTATGTATACTAATCACACTTCAATTGCCAACTTCCTCTTATTCATTTTACATATTTCCCGCAACTTCTTCCTTTTCCTGTTTTGCGTTTGTCTTTTTATTGCTTACAGTAAATGAAAACTTCTTTAATTTTCAAATTAACTATATCTATATTTATTTAAAAGTGAATCATAAAACCACAATGGTGTTTAGTTTTATTTCGTCATTAGTTGAACACGCTGTCAATTTATAACTTATTTTTAAGATTTTTCTGATGAGCTTATTGTTAAATCAGGAAGTATATTCACTTATTCTGAAAACTCGTATTTTGGCCTATTCACAATCAACTCTATATAATAAGTATATACTGTATAGATACGTGCATTTTGAAGATTTCAATACCCTGAAAAATTTATATTTTCGGGCTAGTGTATATTGGGTGTTTCACTCCAAAGAATAATTTTTAAATCATTTTAACCTTTTCCGAGTGTAGTGCCTAAATGAAATCGAGGTTTATTGGTTCAAATTTTGGAATTTTCAAATGTAAACACAATGTCGTTATACATTATTTTAATGGAATACAATTGAAAAAAATAATGGTGGAGTCTAAATCAATGATATTTTCCTATTTCAAAATGACAGCAGTTTGTTTTTAATGCCCTGTATATCCTATATCAAATTCAAACAACCCTTGTACGGTTAAACATTTACTCTGTAAAAGTACGATTTTTACTGCAACACGCCACAGGCAGAAGTGTTCCCTATACCTTGTAAAAAAGGAAAACTAGTAATTAAAATTTATGTTCCACTGTATTTAATGATTAATTTTACTAATTTATAAATATAAATCAGATTCCTTATTCAGATACGAGACGCTTGTGGGTATTTTAAGGTGAATATGAACGAACACTTGAATGGGAATGACTGGTTTAGTCTGGTTACTAATTAAGGCCAGCGGTTTCTAGAAAAACCCATTTATCAATAGCCAGAGAAACTAGAGAACCTACAGCTTACGTGGAATCCGAACCACGTAGTATTGGTTTGATTTTCAGCTAATGGTACTTAGTCCTCTCCCCTTCACAATAGTCAGACCCTTACTACCACCTCAATGACATCGTCACAGCATTAAGAGGACTTAGCAAAGAAACCTATCACCAAACTTTTAGGTAACAACAATAAAAAATCTCATTTCGCTACACTTGTCCAATCTTACCACGTTTGCAACAGCTGTTGGTACTTGTATCAACTGTTTGTTCGTCTGGATTAAGTCTTACTTCGTTACGTCTCTTAATTGTTGTTAGGGTCGTTTCCCCTCAACCTTCCTCCTTCCATTCCTTGCACGTCCCTCTTTCTTCCAGCCCTGTTTCCATCTCGCCAGCCACAATCTGACATATCCTTTCATTCACAACATAACCGCTTCCCTAAGGACTCTATCTGGCTCCCCCTTCAAATCCACGAGTTAGGAACTTTAAAAACAGCCCTTTTCGTGTCTCTACGACTGCGATTGAAACAATGCAGTTGCTAACTGCCAGGCTTATAACAATGTTTAGTTTGTAAAATAATATTTCATTAATCCATGTATGGTTTAGGACAGGTTTTCTCAGAATTTTTAGTTTTTAAACTATACTAATTTATAATTAATTGTTATGTGGTTTTAAATTAATGTACTTAAGATAACTGAGATATATGCGTTTTCAATGAAACTATTTTAATCTTAGTTTTTCAGAGAATCACAAACTGATTACTTTAACTCATGGGCTAATAATTAAATATATATACTTTTACTCATAAGGTAATGTAGTTCTTTCCGTCAGTTGAAAGATACTCCAATTCCAAGTAGCCAACTCTACTTACATACGAAGACAAGTAACGCCGCCACAAAGCTATACTTCTGTTATGTCGTTGTTTAGGCTCTATGTTACCAACGTATTTTTTTAAAAGGTTTGTACAACAATATATACAGACATGCATTAGGCCTACTTATTTCAGGCCAAACTCTTGAACATTTTAAAATCTATTGTTATGTTCACTGTTCCCTATATGTATATTCAGCGGAAAAAATACTTCGGTAATTTTCTATGTTTCCTACAGATGATTACAGCTTTATAAATTATATACATTTCATTGATCATTCATAAAAACTATAAGTTTTTATTTATTAAAGGAAAGTACAAGATAAACGCCTTGTATGTTTGACATTTGTATGAATTACCAGAAGTTTACACGGATTGCTAAACGTTTACATGGTTTAGCATGTAACGTTTACATGGAAGTCTGGATATTTACGTAGAATTGTGGGTATTAACACGTATTTCTGGACGTTTGCGTGGATTCTAGACGATTGCATGGTTTATATGACGTTTACACGGATTGATAAACAATTTACATAGTATTCTGGATATTTACATGAATTTCTGGATTTGTATACGAATTTATGGACGTTTGCATGGTTTTACATGACAATTACATGGATTGCTGGAAATTACATGGAATGCTGGATATTTACATGAATGTCAGGAAATTTGTATGTAATCTAGACCTTTACATGGATTGCTGGACATTTAAATGTAACGCTGGATATTGACATGCATTTCTGGACGTTTGTATGGAATCTAGCGTTTGCATGGTTTTACATGATATTTACATGGATTGCTGGAAGTTTAAATGGATTGCTGTATATATACACGAATTTATGAATGCCAACTCGGTTGACGTAATTATACTCCATGTTTACAAGGAACGCCGTACGTTTGCGTGACGTTACACAGCGTCATACCCACGTTGTCTTGAAGTATGTTACCGGTAGTTTTCCCTAATTACTTAAAGTTAACGTAGCATCTCACTGCTGTCGATCCCAGCTGTGGCACGTGTTTCCTTTGTCTTGATAAATCTAGCGTTACTTCCATTAATTGATGTAAGGGTGGTTTCCCTTCCACTCCTTAACTCACCCCTTCAGTCATGTTTCCCTTCCACTCCTTAACTCACCCCTTCAGTCATGTTTCCCTTCCACTCCTTAACTCACCCCTTCAGTCATGTTTCCCTTCCACTCCTTAACTCACCCCTTCAGTCATGTTTCCCTTCCACTCCTTAACTCACCCCTTCAGTCATGTTTCCCTTCCACTCCTTAACTCACCCCTTCAGTCATGTTTCCCTTCCACTCCTTAACTCACCCCTTCAGTCATGTTTCCCTTCCACTCCTTAACTCACCCCTTCAGTCATGTTTCCCTTCCACTCCTTAACTCACCCCTTCAGTCATGTTTCCCTTTTCTCTGCGTGTTAATATGCCATTTGGTATATTTATGTAATATGACTGCTATCCTAAGACTGCATTAAATTTTATAGACTGCATTTTTTGGTGAAATTTAGACTAATTAGTTTAACTCGTTTAAAACTCAGATATGAAATTTTGCATGTATGGCCCTTACATCGCCAGAGCGTTTTGTCCTTAGTGTTCATGTTGGGTTAGTAATTAAAAAATGTAATTGTTCTTGATTAATGATATTTTGCCGTATTAAAATAAACATAATTCCTTTTTTAAATTGCAAAACACACCCAGAAACATGAGATGTGTCTTGAAACTGACATAGAACTACGATTTGAATCCAAACGCTAGCTGCTTTGTCCCCAACAAATTGCAGTTCAGTATAAAACATCGATCCTTGCAGGTGCACGCTCTAGAATTTCTCGTAAACACGGTAATTTCGCGACCACAACGCCACGCTGCAGGCAAGTCGTAAAAATCCCTAAACATCTTTTTATTACGCAAGTTACTGTCGGCAAACAAATAAAAGGTAATGGAGATAAAGAGAAAGTACGAGGTGTGTGTGGTGTTTTATATGGCGAGTTTGTGAGGTTTAGTGCCCAGCTCAGACTAACAGTAATTTTTTATTACTATTAATTTAAGACGCTATAACAATGTATTTATGTAGTTCGAGGGAGTGAAAATTAAATATTGCAACGCAGTTTAACATTATTACCTTAGCCATTCTTACACAGAGCGGGTGGTATGGCTAACCAATAATTTGTTATTACCCAATAACAACTCCCAAAAAAGACGAATAATTTTTAACTACTATAATAATAATTAAGGATACAATAGACACATATACTAAATATCGCATATAGTAAGTGTTGGAGGGAGGGGGTTTACATGACACGTTCACACTGCCACGAACAGCGGCCTATGTAAACTGTAAGCTATGTACTGGGTTTTCTAATGGAAAGAGTACAATTCCCCTAAAAGGTTGTTTATTACTTTTTTAATTTTAAATGAAATATTTGTTTATTGAATTGAAACTCAATTTTTGCCCATTGTAAGTGTTTGTACCCCCACGGAGAATGTTAAATGAATCCAAATTAAAAACTGATGCAAGATAACATTTATTTATTATTCGTGTTTTAATTTATTGAATAAAGTATCTCATTAAAATGTCTTTTATGAGGGAGTAAAATTCCCCCTGTAATAGCAAAAAGTTAATATATTTTGTAATTTAAGTAGGGGCGTTAATCTGAATATTAAAAGCAAAAGTGAGGTCGTTTGATGCAAGATAACATTTATTTATTATTCGTGTTTTAATTTATTGAATAAAGTATCTCATTAAAATGTCTTTTATGAGGGAGTAAAATTCCCCCTGTAATAGCAAAAAGTTAATATATTTTGTAATTTAAGTAGGGGCGTTAATCTGAATATTAAAAGCAAAAGTGAGGTCGTTATTAGGCCTTAAAAACTCCCCGCTATTAGAGTAAGGGAGAAGGTGTTTGTGATTTAAACATGCCCTTAAAATCAGTTAATGTCAATGGTTAATTAGGAGACAGCCTTTGAGATTAAAAAAGAACCCCTGAAAAAACATTCAAAACAGTAATCTTACAAACGCCCCCTTCAGTACATTAATAGAGCGTATATTGTTGGGGAAGCCTTGTACGAACCTGTTCGATGTCCCCTTCAGTAGAGCAATAGAGCGTATATTGCTAGGAATGCCTTTGAATGAACCTGTTCGATCCCCCTTCAGTACAGTAATATAGCGTATATTGCTAGAAATACCTTGAATAAACCTGTTCGATGCCTCGTTCAGTACAGTAATAGAGCGTATATTGGTAGAAATGCCTTGTATGAACCTGTTCGAAGCCCCCTTCAGTACAGTAATAGAGCGTATATTGGTAGAAATGCCTTGTATGAACCTGTTCGAAGCCCCCTTTCAGTACAGTAATAGAGCGTATATTGCTAGGAAAGCCTTATAAGGTCCTGTTCGATCCCCCTTCAGTACAGTAGTAGAGCGTATATTGCTAGGAAAGCTTTGTATGAACCTGTTCGAAGCCCCCTTTAGTACAGTAGTAGAGCGTATATTACTAGAAAGCCTTGTATGAACCTGTTCGAAGCCTCCTTTAGTACAGTAGTAGAGCGTATATTACTAGAAAGCCTTGTATGAACCTGTTCGAAGCTACCTTCAGTACAGTAATAGAGTGCATATTTCTAGGAAAGCCTTGTATGAACCTGTTCGATGCCCCCTTTAGTACAGTAATAGAGCGTATATTGCTAGGAAAGCCTTGTATGAACCTGTTCGATGCCCCCTTTAGTACAGTAATAGAGCGTATATTGCTAGGAAAGCCTTGTATGAACCTGTTCGATGCCCCCTTTAGTACAGTAATAGATCGTATATTGCTAGGAAAGCCTTGTATGAACCTGTTCGATGCCCCCTTTAGTACAGTAATAGAGCGTATATTGCTAGGAAAGCCTTGTATGAACCTGTTCGATGCCCCCTTTAGTACAGTAATAGAGCGTATATTGCTAGGAAAGCCTTGTATGAACCTGTTCGATGCCCCCTTTAGTACAGTAATAGAGCGTATATTGCTAGGAAAGCCTTGTATGAACCTGTTCGATGCCCCCTTTAGTACACATCGAGGACTTTAGCTCTGCGCGCGGAAACAAACTACTACCCATTCAACAAACACAATATGTTTTACGGGTTGCGTTCACGCGCTCGCCGCTGAAATGAAGGCGCCGAAACTTTTTCTCAGGTTCTATATCGTTTACACTTTACTATTTGACAGCTAAACATGTATGGGAAAAAGTATTATAAATTGAAAACATTAAATGTATTGTGGTAACTGTATTTTTATGGTAGGTCGGAAAGTATGTAAATTTCACAAACACACGAAACACATTATTATTGCTATTATTCCTGCTTCTTTGTCTATTTCATTTAAAACGACTGTAATAATATTACTTAGGCATTTTATTTTTGTAAATAGTTAGTAAAAAGTTAAATAACTTATAAGTACTTTCTTATAATGAATATATAATGAATGTGAATATAATATAATATGAATCTTATAATGATATATGAATGTGACAATCATTTTACTTCATTAGAGTTCTTTAATCCCACTTAACTCTTCCTCCTTCTCCTCTGAAAGACCGTCACTGTCTGTATCAGATTCATTTCCAACTGATATAACAAAGGATTCTATAATATTGTCTATCTAGGGTTTGCCGCTGCAGAGTTTTTTTCTATCTTCTCCACGTGCTTGCACTTTCCTAAGACTCGTCTAAATAAATTATTGGATGTCCTTGCTCCCTGTAGCTTTTCAACGCTCTCAAATATGTTATCCGTTTTTCTCGGATATCTGGTTTTTCAATTAACAACTTTCTATTGTTTGCTGTCTTTCTCCAAGTAAACCCTAAATCCTTTAATATGCGTCTCAAACTTTTATCACAACCCTGAAAGTTTATTACTTTTTTAGCGCCTCCCTCAATAATTTTAAAGTTGGTATTCTATATTCTTCTATATGAAAATTGTACACTAGTCTTCTCACTACACATTTATCGAAGTCATCTAAATAGGTTACTGTTTTACGTCGTTGTCAGTTTTTGTTTGGCGTAGTAAAACATGCCTCGCACTGACCACTAACATGCAATTTCTTTAACTCTCTGTTTATTTGAGTTACAACTCGCTCTGATACCCCCGTAGCTGCTGCTGTTCTTTGACGAGCCTTTGCCTACGGAATATTTAAAGTTTTTCGGGCTGCCTCTTCCTTCATAAATTTAAACACGTTAACGATAATTTCGCGGCCCTGACTATGAATTACTCTGTTCTTGACTAGCGACTTGAACTCATCAATCATTGTGGAAAATTAACAAACACTACAACTAACAAAATATATCACAAATAAAATACTCAGTAACTACGGCTATATTAATAATCGGTGTAAACCGCACGCACTGGTTGAACAAATAACTAGGCACAAATGACAACCACACTCATCACTGTCACAGAAAAGACTTATTTTAGCCCTAATTTTAAAGAAGATTATATTTCTTAAAGTATTTTTATAGAAAAGACAGTATTTATGGTTCTGTTAAATTTCATCATACAGGTTTTTCCAAGAAACAGAATTTTTGTTGTTGTTTGAAGTATCTTAACATTTCAGATGGGAATTTTTATTTTATGAATTTTTATTGGTAATTATATAGAACAGGGGTGATGTTGATTTTTTTTTTTTTGCTGAACATTTTTTCATAGTAAATACATAGGTAGGTAGGGTTAGTTGTTATTTTCATTACGATGTTCAGTAAGGAGGTTGTTGCAGATGAGTCAGTGTTTTCAGGACAGAGCGCATAACACTACCCCGCTACCCCTCCCGCCTATCACCACGCAGCCAAGGCCACGCGCACAGCTAAAGTCCGCGATCTGTACAGTAATAGAGCGTATATTGCTAGGAAAGCCTTGTATGAACCTGTTCGATGCCCCCTTTAGTACAGTAATAGATCGTATATTGCTAGGAAAGCCTTGTATGAACCTGTTCGATGCCCCCTTTAGTACAGTAATAGAGCGTATATTGCTAGGAAAGCCTTGTATGAACCTGTTCGATGCCCCCTTTAGTACAGTAATAGAGCGTATATTGCTAGGAAAGCCTTGTATGAACCTGTTCGATGCCCCCTTTAGTACAGTATTAGAGCGTATATTGCTAGGAAAGCCTTGTATGAACCTGTTCGATGCCCCCTTTAGTACAGTAATAGAGCGTATATTGATAGGAAAGCCTTGTATGAACCTGTTCGATGCCCCCTTTAGTACAGTAATAGAGCGTATATTGCTAGGAAAGCCTTGTATGAACCTGTTCGATGCCCCCTTCAGTACAGTAATAGATCGTATATTGCTACACGTACAGTGGTACTGACACCCCTCGCCCACACATACACGTATAGTGGTACTAACACCTCCCGCCCGCCCATACACGTACAAGGGTATTGACTAGGAATTTTGTATTTTGCTAGGAATGGCTTGTATTAACCTGTTCGATGCCCCCTTCAGTACAGTAATAGAGCGTATATTGCTAGGAATGGCTTGTATGAACCTGTTCAATGCCCCCTTCAGTACAGTAATAGAGCGTATATTGCTAGGAATGGCTTGTATGAACTTTTTTAGGCTATTAATGTCTACGCCTTAATAAAACAATTAACTTTCTTACTAAACACGCAAGTTGAATTTGAGTTTTCGTGATTATATGATGTTAATAATTTGACGGGAAATTATTGCTTTCCATGCATTGATTAAATGTTTTACAATCAATGAAAACTTCAATACAGATATGTATACTTTATTGTGCTTTATTTTATTTATCAAATTAAGAGCGGTACTCACTGAATAAAATAATACAGATATTTGCTTTATAATATAATACAGAATGCAAATATCACAGAGTATTTTTGAAGATCTTTTTTCTAAAAATTGCATTTGGAATTGCTACGTGACAGTTAGAAGAAGTAATAGCTACGCATAGATCATTTACGTTTACTTTGATTTAGAGTTTCTGTAGTTCTGAAACTTATTTATTTTGAGCTATGTAAAAGTAACTCTGATTATTTAGATTGGTTTAAAGTTAATTGTATAAATTGGGCTGGGCGTTATAATTTGTGTTTTTGCTTTGTAATCTTTTATTTTTATTTTATTTTTATTTATTCATAAGACGCCGATCGTCAAGATATGGGCGAATATCGATTTCGAATGAGTGTGATGAGTGTAGATGAGCGAATGTAGTCATTGTTACAAACTAAGGCCGACTATTCCTTAGAAAGTGTCATTAATTATTATAACTATTTTATTGTTAAAGTTTATCAACTTTACGGGTTTTTATTTTTAGTATGTGATTTGTCTGTCGAGTCTGAATAACACCAGTAGTACGTAGTCTGAACTGTAGCCTACGAGTAAAGTGTTTTGTTTTAAAACAAAATCTGCTCTTTGAGGCCATGTAAAAAATCGATATATATGCTAGTAGTTATCGATGATTACAAATGGAGGGAATAATTTAACAGAACTAAACATTCAGGATGATTTTAAAATTTGCCAATGTTTCAACGCCTTAACGTCTTTAAGAAGAATTGTCGCCTTGTAATAGTAGTACAAACTAAATAAGGAAACGCAAAAGAGAAATGAAAATCCTTTTAGAACTGATCACTACGCACAACGCTGACATCGAAGTGTCTGAAGACCAATGGAGGGAATGTATGCTGGCCTTGCTTGTAAGTGCAATACAGAGCTTCTTTACAAGCAATTCGATTCAGTCAAGATGTTTTCCTTGGATTGAGACCTCAAGTATTGCCCTGGAGTTGCAAGGAGGCTCCAGTGAAGGAGGTTACTGGAGCTGGAACAGATCTCTTTAGTGAATTCGTGTCATGGTAGCTACGGAGGGAAGGTCACTCACTCAAGTGCAATGATTGCCAGCCGATTGATACGTTGATGACTTAAGTTCTGTCCTTTGATTTAAAAGCGCTTCCTTTGTGGAAACCTCCGTGTGATATCTTATCGAGCTCCATTAGCAAGACGGAACTGTTCCATTAACTATGCTAATATCTGCATAAACTCTATGTAAACATTTATAACCTCAAATTGGAACTGTAAAGATTTAATCTAGACATATCTGATTGGTGCTTAGCTACATAAATAAGTTCAAATTATGTAGTTGTACACCTTTCACTTCACCTTGCTGTGATAAAGAATTTGTTTAGGCGTTTTAAATTGTTTATGCTAATTTCTAATGGAAATATTGTATAAAACACTTACTTTTGTTTACATTACAAGGTAGTTGATATTGCAACACTCTTTAGTGACAAGACATTAGATAATAAATTTCTACGTTGCTCAATTTTGCTGTTTTTATGGTTCAAATAATTTATGAAAATTAAAACTTCTAACAGAATCGTTCCAATACATTATATTCCACTAATTTATTGTTTCCTACTTTTTACTATATAACTATGATTGATATAGTAAATCACCGAGTACATGTTTGTTGTTTTATATCTTTTTATATGTGTTGCTGATTGTTAACTTTATTTACAGGTTATAGTAGGCAACATATTGAACACAGCCCTTTTAATGACGTGCATCAATAGTTTCACGCGCAATTAATCTCGTAGTATCATTGAATTTAGTTTCTTATGGAATATCCTTACAACGAACTAAACGTGAAACGAAGTATAGGTGTATTATTTTAAAATTTTGAGGTGAAGAATTAAATATATATGAAAATTTACTTTAAGAATAATAATGGAAGAACATTTTATTTTTAATGATGGACAACGAAAGTTGATGGTGACAGTTGCCTTGAACGGACGTTATCGGAAGGTAACGGCGTCAAGCAGCATCGAGCGTGGCTGTCTCTTGGACGGGTGACCGTCTGATCGGTTCCGTCAATGACTACAGATAGAATAAGACGAAAAGTTCCCATGTTAAAATTTCAGACCAAAACAGTAGGTAAAGAACTGAATTTAAGCAACGGGCCACTATGGAGCGCTGAAGTCTCGTTTTGGCTGCGAGTGTTAGACAAGGATGACGAGTGCAAGAAGAAAAGAGAGAGCGGTATTATCGGTCTGCACACCCACACTCCGGTTCGTCATCGGTCTTCTTCGGGTCTCTCACTTCATTCGTAACAACTGGTCGACCCTTGACAGATGGCAGGTCACTTGAAACCCGTTACAAGTCTTGGTCCCTTGGCCAAATACATCCCTTAGCACAGAGGCACGCTTCTAGCTTTTCAGTTTAGAGAACGGGCATCAATTTGACTGTGTTGAAACCAAGTCATCATTAAATTAAACTAGTAGTAAATACTTAAAAGTTTATTAATTAGTTGAATAATTACATGATTACATTTAACATATAATAATAATAATAGTTGCAGGGAATTTTTAGCTGTCTAATCAGGTTTACGATAATATTTAAAACGATAATAGACAGATTAAAGAGAGGAACCATTCAATCAAAAGAATGCTTCCTTAAACATACAGAAATTTGCTTAGTGGTCTTTTAATTTTGTGACATAGTTGAAACAGTTATTTACAATAATGTAAAAAATAAAATTTTAATTTAAAAATTAAAAAAAAAATAATTTCATAAAAGATATGATCACATTTAAAATATAACTATAATTGCATAATATAACTATATTTTAGTTTATCGAATCTATTTTACAATAAGATTTACAACAATGAAATTTATATGAAGATTATAACAAAATTAAAAATTACTGCTTAAAAATACAGGATGTTAATATCTGAATATTTATACTGTGATTTTACTTTTCTGACATAGTCTTAAAATATACTTCCAATGTTGTACAAAATATAAATTTAATTAAAAACAAAAAATACTAACTTTTAAATTATTTAATCTAATTTACAATAATATTTACAACAAAGAACAAACCACAACATCGTAAAAACGTTACTTGCTTCAATGTAAATGAATTAATTTCTGAATATTTGTGACTTTTATGAAAAAATCTGAAAAATCTTTGACTTTTAAGGCTGAATTAAAGATATTTATAATAATGTACAACATACAAATTTGATTTAAATCATACTAAAATTACTAGCTTAAATATTTGATGACATTAAAAACATAACAATATTTGCAGGGACTTTTTAACTGTCTAATCTAGTTTACAATATCATTAAAAACAATTAATAAAATAAACAGAGCAATGAAAAGGTTAAACATATTACATACTTAAATATACGGGAATTTGCCTAGTGGCCTTTTAATTTAATTAAAAAGCAATTAAGAAATTAAAAGACTGAAATTAATTGCTTTATATATACAAAGTCGATTAAAAACATAACAATATTAGCAGGAACTTTTTAACTGTCTAATCTAGTTTACAATAACATTGAAAACAATTAATAAAATAAAGAGAGCAATGAAAAGGTTAAACATATAACATACTTAAATATACGGGAATTTGCCTAGTGGTCTTTTAATTTAATTAAAAAGCAATTAAGAAATTAAAAGACTGAAATTAATTGCTTTATATATACAAAGTCGATTAAAAACATAACAATATTAGCAGGAACTTTTTAACTGTCTAATCTAGTTTACAATAACATTAAAAACAATTAATAAAATAAAGAGAGCAATGAAAAGGATAAACATATAACATACTTAAATATACGGGAATTTGCCTAGTGGTCTTTTAATTTAATTAAAAAGCAATTAAGAAAGTAAAAAGACTGAAATTAGTTGCTTTATATATACATAGTCGATTAAAAAACATAACAATATTAGCAGGAACTTTTTAACTGTCTAATCTAGTTTACAATAACATTAAAAACAATTAATAAAATAAAGAGAGCAATGAAAAGGTTAAACATATAACATACTTAAATATACGGGAATTTGCCTAGTGGTCTTTTAATTTAATTAAAGAGCAATTAAGAAATTAAAAGACTGAAATTAATTGCTTTATATATACAAAGTCGATTAAAAACATAACAATATTAGCAGGAACTTTTTAACTGTCTAATCTAGTTTACAATAACATTAAAAACAATTAATAAAATAAAGAGAGCAATGAAAAGGTTAAACATATAACATACTTAAATATACGGGAATTTGCCTAGTGGTCTTTTAATTTAATTAAAAAGCAATTAAGAAATTAAAAGACTGAAATTAATTGCTTTATATATACAAAGTCGATTAAAAACATAACAATATTAGCAGGAACTTTTTAACTGTCTAATCTAGTTTACAATAACATTAAAAACAATTAATAAAATAAAGAGAGCAATGAAAAGGATAAACATATAACATACTTAAATATACGGGAATTTGCCTAGTGGTCTTTTAATTTAATTAAAAAGCAATTAAGAAATTAAAAGACTGAAATTAGTTGCTTTATATATACATAGTCGATTAAAAAACATAACAATATTAGCAGGAACTTTTTAACTGTCTAATCTAGTTTACAATAACATTAAAAACAATTAATAAAATAAAGAGAGCAATGAAAAGGTTAAACATATAACATACTTAAATATACGGGAATTTGCCTAGTGGTCTTTTAATTTAATTAAAGAGCAATTAAGAAATTAAAAGACTGAAATTAATTGCTTTATATATACAAAGTCGATTAAAAACATAACAATATTAGTAGGAACTTTTTAACTGTCTAATCTAGTTTACAATAACATTAAAAACAATTAATAAAATAAAGAGAGCAATGAAAAGGTTAAACATATAACATACTTAAATATACGGGAATTTGCCTAGTGGTCTTTTAATTTAATTAAAAAGCAATTAAGAAATTAAAAGACTTAAAATAATTGCTTTATATATACAAAGTCGATTAAAAACATAACAATATTAGTAGGGACTTTTTAACTGTCTAATCTAGTTTACAATAACATTAAAAACAATTAATAAAATAAAGAGAGCAATGAAAAGGTTAAACATATAACATACTTAAATATACGGGAATTTGCCTAGTGGTCTTTTAATTTAATTAAAAAGCAATTAAGAAATTAAAAGACTGAAATTAATTGCTTTATATATATACAAAGTCGATTAAAAACATAACAATATTAGCAGGAACTTTTTAACTGTCTAATCTAGTTTACAATAACATTAAAAACAATTAATAAAATAAAGAGAGCAATGAAAAGGATAAACATATAACATACCTAAATATACGGGAATTTGCCTAGTGGTCTTTTAATTTAATTAAAAAGCAATTAAGAAAGTAAAAGACTGAAATTAATTGCTTTATATATACAAAGTCGATTAAAAACATGACAATATTAGCAGGAACTTTTTAACTGTCTAATCTAGTTTACAATAACATTAAAAACAATTAATAAAATAAAGAGAGCAATGAAAAGGTTAAACATATAACATACTTAAATATACGGGAATTGGCCTAGTGGTCTTTTAATTTAATTAAAAAGCAATTAAGAAATTAAAAGACTGAAATTAATTGCTTTATATATACAAAGTCGATTAAAAACATAACAATATTAGCAGGAACTTTTTAACTGTCTAATCTAGTTTACAATAACATTAAAAACAATTAATAAAATAAAGAGAGCAATGAAAAGGATAAACATATAACATACTTAAATATACGGGAATTTGCCTAGTGGTCTTTTAATTTAATTAAAAAGCAATTAAGAAATTAAAAGACTGAAATTAATTGCTTTATATATACATAGTCGATTAAAAAACATAACAATATTAGCAGGAACTTTTTAACTGTCTAATCTAGTTTACAATAACATTAAAAACAATTAATAAAATAAAGAAAGCAATGAAAAGGTTAAACATATAACATACTGAAATATACGGGAATTTGCCTAGTGGTCTTTTAATTTAATTAAAAAGGAATTAAGAAAGTAAAAAGACTGAAATTAATTGCTTTATACATACAGAGTCGATTTAAAAAATATAACAATATTTACAGGGACTTTTTAACTGTCTTATCTAGTTTACAGTAATATTTTTTGTAATGAACAAAATACAAATGTTATCAAAAAAGATGCAGTGGTAATGTTGTTCATGCATTTTTTAGTATTTTTAATTTTGGATTAATTTTATTATTTTTGTGTTGTCTTTTCATACTAGTTTTAGAAATATTGCTGTCTCTAAGGTTATTTGTCTTCCACTTCAAACTGTTATGGAGTTTACATTTAATTAATATTTTCATCATATATAGTCTATGAATTTTACATGAGGAACGAAACCACATAGGGTACATTTCTTGCGTGTCTCGTTCCAATGTCTCCTCTATATTTAGCCGCAGGTTTCTTGCATGAAGATTAGATTTGATACACTCCATGAAATGTAGGGACTGGCGTTTAGTGACAATGTGCAGTTCTTGTGATGGTTTGACAAGCTGAGCAATTTCACCGGTGTGGCAAGTAAAAGACTTCAGAACTAGGAGGGTCTCTTTATTTGTAAGCACTGATTTTGCATCTTTTGTTAAGGTCAGTGAGCAATTTGTACAAGAATATTTGTCTATACACTTCTTGGCTAGCCAGCCAGCGATATAGCAAATCACATTGTCTTCGAAAGGTGCTATCTGAATGTCAGTTGTACTAACATATAAGTTGTCCGTACGATTCTGATTGGATACAATTAATTCATTGTTGACGTTACATGTTGCTATATGATGGTCCATTGTAAGTGCAATTGATGAGGTGTACTGTTCATCAGCAGAACAGATTTGTAGGGTTGAGTCCACATCAGGCTCACAGTTGGATGACTCAGGAGGATCTAGAAGACGGATGGACATCGAATGCTGTAGGTTTCTCCTGAACTCTTTGGCTGTAGGATTGTTGCTAAATCCACCTCTTTGGCGAATTACTCCAAAAAGATTTTCCAAAGGGTCCTGGTTGAGTCGGTTTGTCAATAAAAAACTGTTCTCAGGCATGTCGTTGTAAAGACCAATTACGGCACGAATTGTTTGTAAACAGCCTTCAAAGCAAGGAGGTTTAGGGACACCTTGTATTGACCAAGATTCAATGTAGGGTATAGCAGCCTCAAGACATTTTAACGAAATTTTATTCTTTGATGATATTGGTTTTTTATATGGGTTGTTATCATTGAGGTTTTTACTGTTCATGCAGTCGAAAATATCATTTAATTTAGCAAAGAAGTCAGCAGTGTTTTCAAGGGTTGGACTATTCAGGACACCAAGTTTGGAAGCGGTTTTCATTGCTCTCGATACTGTGTGGCTAAATACTTGAGTTGCCAATTTTACACTCATTTTATGAAAACTCTGTGGATTGACGTGCCTCTCTGATAGTTTAGGTGCAGCTCTACAGTCAGTTCCAGTTTTTTTATCAAGGTCATAGAAAATCTTGATGTCCCTCCAAGAAACCAATTTACCTTCTACAAAAAAGTCATGTTTTAACAGGTTGTTCCGTAAACACTTTAGAAGATGAGGGAAATCAAAGAGACAGTATATCTTCTTATTTTCAAACATAATATAAGGCGTTTGAGATGAAGCACCCAATAGTTTTATCGCAGCAGCATTAGTCGACCCTAAGTCATTCACAATCGCTTTAGGGTGAAAACCAGCATCTTGTACACTACTTAAACACATATCTATTAATATGGCTAATGATGTGTGTTTAATGGAGTTATGTGATAATACATATGATATTGGGCATTTCCAGGGATATTTCAATCCTCTAATCATGAATACCATAGCATGTGTGGCTATTGATCCTTCTCGACCCAAGGGTCCCAAATCTTGAAATCCTTCGACAACATCAAGCTTAGAATTATATTCTAAAGCTCGTTTGATCGACATCTCGTCTAGTAATACCACACATTCCTTCTCGTCTTCAGTCATTGACTTGGCTTTCTTTTTCAATTTATCAAATACTTCTTTGCCAAATCCAGGTTGAACATTATTAACATTTACCCAAATACGAATTTGAGTTAGACTGGGCAGCTTAAAACCTCTTTCCCTTAAAAATTTATACACATTTGGAGACTTGTAGTAAAGGCTTAAAGCAAAATTTTTTTCTTCTTCACTCCATTTCACCTTCTTTATATGTCTAAGTTGCATGGTTAAAAATGTCAGTGGTTCTCCAGAAACAAACTGTTGCAAACTAAAAAGCAATGTTTGCAAATCTATGTTCCTTTTTCTTCTATTAAGGAATTGTATATTGTTCATTTTTTTTTTTCAACATTAATTTTTGTTTTGAAACAGTGCTTATAAGTTTTTTCTTCCGGGGGGTTGGGCTATTTTCAAGATTTGTGTTTAATATAATATCAGGGGCATGTTTGTAATTGTTTGTTTCTTCTGCTGGTAAAGGCTTGAAATCTTTGTAAAAATCATCCAATGTTTGTTCCGGCTCTTCATTTCCTTTTAAACTTTCATACGTCAATGGCGGTTCCAGAGCATTCGAAGTGACCACTTGAGACTTTGATGGAGTTTTGTCACTGAACCAAGGCAGGGGCACAGCAAGCTGATGATTACGAAGTAGCTTATTTTTTAACGCATTTGTGAAAGCTGACTCTTTGAAGTGACTAGCGCAAAGGGCACGCTGTTTCAGCTGGTTGTCAGAGAGATCGGACAAACCATCATTTCCGCTGTTTACTATCCAAGTAATGCATCTGTAAAAATATGTATACTACAGTTTCTCCAAAAATGTTGTTTATTTAATTGTGGCATGTAACTGGCTCAAATCATCCCGTTATGTAAATAACAAAATAATAACCATTATATGGTTGTTATAAAACAAATGGGTCACAACTGAGCTAGCTTCTTTAGTCTTTTTTTGTAGTACATGAAATATATAAATGCAAATTTTTGAAATTAACTTATTATTCTATTAAAAATATTGTTTTTACCATTAGAAAGAATGAGATAAATTCTGTTATTTATTATTGTTTCATGATTTATTTATTTTTAAATAGGCTAATTTTTCCTTTTTAATTATTTATTGTTATATAATGCTCATTTTTGTAATTAATTTATTATTCTATGATTTTAAACATTTGTTTTTAAACTTGTATTGTTGCATTCTTGTGATATAATAGTCCCATGCACTATTATTACTACTTAGTATTATTGTTTATATACTTAGTAATCAGGGTTACATTAAAAAGTAATATTTTCAACAAAAAAATCGTATAGAGAATATTTTATTGAACTAGACATCTTACCGTTTATTTAATGTATATATTTGAAAGTATTTTGTTGATTCATTGTTTAAGCCTCCTGAGCTGATATATATACATATATATATATATATATATATATATATATATATATATATATATATATATATATATATATTTTAGAAAAGATGTAATTCCTAGGGCTGCTATTTATAATAATGTTATAATAAAAAACAATAACTTAGCATCCTTAAATAGTTTTTTTATTAAATTATCACCGACCGGTTTCAGCATTTATGCCATCTTCATAGGTGAATAAGTGTTTACAAAACAAATAAAATTAAGTAAATAATTATCATAAAGGAAACATATGTTAAATTAGTGAATATTTTTCTTCTGGTGGTTAGTTGTCATTTTGTGTGTTGTTTCTTATATGTATAATTGTTTCGAATATTGGGTTTCTTTTTTATGTTAACATGGTGTTAATTAAATTATTGGGATTTTCTTTGTTGTGTTTATAAATTTCAAGTTCTTCTTGAGAATCTAGTTTTTTGCTTTTAGAACCGAATTTTAGAATTTTCATGTTGGTTTTCATATTTGTGTAGTTGTGATTATTGTTTAGTAAGTGTTCTGCAAAGGAAGATTTCATTGAAGTTCTGTGGTTTGATTTTAGAGCTTGTGTGTGTTCATTAAATCTTCGTTTAAATGATCATCCTGTTTGTCCAATATATAACAAATAATAAGGTTAACGTACCTTTGAAAATTGAATGGACACGCCTACTAATTTATTGAATAATTAAAAACACAAATAAAACCATTGAAAAGACTACCTACTTTTAATTGAAATATTTTGTTGTTAACTTTGGTAAAGTTAAAAGCAGATCTATTGTGTAAAACTGTGGTTTGTTATTATTAACAGCGGTTTAATTTTGGTATTTATATTTTCAATATATTTTTTACCATAAGCATTATATATAGCTTTGAAGGCCTGTGGGAGGAGTCCTATTGAGTCATGAAAACTGATTAGTTGTCCTATTTAAGATCTAAAGGATCAGTGTACAACATTTCAGCTCTTTATCTACACGGGAAGTTGGAGAATTAGTGATGTTAAACCAAGTTAGGTTGTAAGCATGGATTTATTCACATTTGATTGAAGGGCTCCGTTCCTCTTGACTTGAAGATTTCGATGTTAATCTAACGCAGTTAATTTGTTTATTTAACTTATCTGCAGCTGTTCGACAATGAATGGATGAAATAATCACGTTTGAAATAGGCTAAGTAATATCATTGGGTATTTATACTAATTAATAGGTAACAACGCAAGTAATGTGAGTGAGATAGTATAAGTACATTTTAAATTGTGATTTTACGTTAAACAATTACGAAGTTCGAGGTGTAACGAGAGCAACGAGTGACGGTGTTGGCAAGTCCCCTAGTAATATATATGCATTATAAAAAATTTGTCTTCCATAATATCGTCAATCATAAAAATATGTATGTAAAAATCCAAATTATAAGTAAAAAAATTAGTTGTAAAAAAGTTCTTAATAGTTGAAATGTAATTAGAAAATATAAACAACCAACTTTCCACAAATAAAAAAACAGGATTTCCAAAATATTTAGGAAATACTGACGACCCTCTTCAAGTATTTACATTGTTGTTTTATTAGTAAGCGTACTGTTTATGGTATCTTAAAATAGGCTTACATAACGTTTTTTATGTTGTTACTTGGTTATAAAAATAATTAATTAAAATGTTATAAGGATTATGGAATCTTACCTTTCTTTGTCTTTCACAGGGAATGTAAAAAATGTTGTTTCTGGATTTTTAACAGATGTCTTACAGCAATATCTATAAGAACATTTTCTACCACCACTCTTGAAACAGGCCTGCATGTTATTAAAATTATACTAAACTATAATCTACACACATTTAATGAAACATTCAAAATGAACATCGTCACATTAAAAACTATAAACTGCTATAATTACAAAAGATACACATATACATTGGAAACCTAAGAGACTAGACGATATTCCATTCACAAGTCACAACTAAGGGCAGTCAGTTGTCTGTCAACAGATGTCAAAACAAGGGGTGTCCTTTTCAAGGTCAAGGGACTTTTGTATTCTCTTTTCTCTCTCTTCCTATCGGCGTTTTTTACTATCTACAAATTCTCATTCATCCTTCACTCTCTCTCCCCCAGCTTTCACCCGGCAAACGAACTCCTAGCGCTCCTAGCCGCGCGTTGCTGAAACTGTTTTTTGTTTCCATGTTGTTGGTCTGACTTTTGCCCATATGAACTTTTCGTCTTATTCTATCTGTAGTCATTGGTTCCGTCCTAGCACGCAGCCTGCCTGCCCGATCAGTGGTGGTGATTCGGAAGTCCCCATGTTAAGTGTTATAGAGGGATTCTTAGCCCTAACATCGCCTGACTTTAACTTTTTTTTATAAAGTTAAAGTTAAAAGACGATCTTTAACTGTTTTAAATATTAACGAAATAAACCTCCTGATATACACTTTTACAATACAAGGGGTAAAATGGCGATAGTTGTACGCAACCACAGGCTAGAGTTATTTAAACAGAAAACTTCAGTAATGGGTGTGAAGTTTATAAATGTTCTACCTTATAATATTAAAAATAAATTTTATTCTGTAAATTTTAAATCCCTGGTTAAATCATACCTTATTTCGAAATCTTTATATTCTTTTGACAAATATTTTAGTTCTTAGTAATAAGTTAATTTAGTTTATACAATAAATTTAGTGACGCTATTTAATGTACAACTCTGTACTGATACAAATAAAGATATTTTGATTTGATTTGAAATGTTATGTCCGAAACAGATTATGTACGTGTCACTAACTGTCAATGTGACGGCAGAGCGCAGCTCAATCCGTTCAACAGTTAAATCATTGTTTATAAATAATTAAACTGTAAATTGATCGTTGTACTAATTATTCAAGAATAACTCACCTTTTCTCACAGTCCATAGTACAAACGTGTGGGAACCACGAACAAGGAAGAATACAGCAGACTTCGAAAACCACAGAGATTGGTCAGTGTGGGGGCGACGAACTCGATAAAAAACTATGTAATGCATTTGCGGGAATAACGGGCGGCTTCCGCGCCTGGCGGGTATGTAAATATCACATGTGGTTCGAACCTGTGACTGTCGGCAAGAAACCGGTCAGCGTCCTGCGTGTGACGGCTAATGAAGTGGAGCCGGAAGGAAGCGCGAGGAATCTCCAAGACGCAAACCACCGGGTCACGGTCAGCTGAGAGGGGAACTGGCTTCTCTTGACCACTTAGTGAAGCAGCCATGCTTAGCATGCTAGGACACATGCTTTATATCATAATGATATAAAGTAAGCTAATATTGTTAACAGAAGCATGACTTGACTCGTTAATGGGATCGGAAAACCTATTGTTTATTAACATGGATCAAGTTCTACAAACATATGTTACAACGTTTTGAATAATGTTGAACCTTAAAGTTTTTCAACACTATTGATTATTTATTCGCTCCAAATTTGTTTGTGTATTATCGAGCTCGAACCACAACTGGATTGTTGAACTATTCTAAAGTTAAGTACTACACTCTTAAAATCCGATCAACGACTTTATGACTCAGTAAAGAGACAAATCACAATATAAACATGTTTTAATATGAACCTTAAGTTAAAAATGTCGAATGTTCCTGCTATATAGAGCAGGAATTAATTTCTTAAGCATTTCCTCAAAGAATTTCCTCTAATTCCACACAATTTTGGTACCAAGTGTTCAGAATGGATGCAGCTTACGTTTAATATGTTAAATACAATAATCCTTGTCACGTAGTTATTTTGAAACTTTTTTCATAATTTATAAAATCAAATCAAATAAAATCAAATCAAAAAAAGTTTATTGTCATAAAAACAAGATTGTTATTGACAAACGTCTTCCTTAACCTATTACAGAACATTTCATTAATATAAACTATTTACAATTCATAAATTATAACTATATAACTTATGCTTACTATCTATTATTGTATCTTGTAAATAGTCAGAAACTGAATAATACTCTTTCTAATAAAACAAATTTCAATCTCTTTCTAAAAACATGGACACAAGCTTCAGCCTTCAAGAACCTGGGTAACTTATTATACAACTTAACACAGTTGTAAGTGGAGTGTTTTTTATAAAAAGTACTATTGTGACGGGAAATATCTATACTATGTAAATTTAGAAGAGCATGTGATTTTAGATGGAAAAGGTGAATATTTTTCTTCTAAGGAAAATAGTATCGAGACAGACCTTTATTTGTGCTACTCGTGAAACTTGAATATTGGAGATGTGCAATCAGTGAAGGGGAGCAAATCTATTAAGGTTTATTAACCTGTATAAAAATCTATATTTTATTCCATAACCAAGCGGAATCAATCACACCATCGGTCACTACTTAATGTATACTTTTAGGCGTTATCTCTGGCAATTAATACCTACTATTAATTTTTTTAATTAATTTTCACGAGTATTTTCTTTAGGTTCCATTAATACAGCAACCAATTCTTGACAAAAAAACTTGTTATGTAATCTTATATTATGTAACAAACAGGTATAAACATTCTGAAACTATAATGAACTTGAAACTTTAGCCACTTTATATTCACTTCAACTTGCTTAGTTCACTTTATTTTTAATCCATTTAGTTTTATTCTAATTATGGGCATGTGTGTATTTTTTTTAAAGTAATGGAAATAAATTTCTACTCAAAATTATCAATTTAAGTTCTGGTTAGTTTTTAGTTGATTTATCAGTGTGTTTCAATGTTTGTCATACTTTATTAATATTGGTTGGTTATTGAACATTTTGGAATGGTTTTTTAATTACCATAATACGTGGTGGTACATATACAGTACAAGTAAACGTCACACAACACAAATGTAATATAATATATGCACAAAATTTACAAATATATTACAATACAAGTACAAAATAGACAAATATTATGGTGATTGATATCGGTGAACCACGCTCACATTCCTCAGACCAGGTTGTGAATCCCTCTGGTCCGAGGAATGTGAGCGTGGTTCACCGAAATCGATCATCATAATATTTGTGCATTTTGTACTAGTATTGTAATATATTTGTGCATATATAATACATTTGTGTTGGGTGACGTTTACTTGTACTGGAACGTTTTGTTATTACTGTAATTTATATTTTGTATATGCAGTAACATTGTTATTGCATTGTTTTATATGCAGTTGATCACTTGTTCCTTTTATAATTTGTTATTCTTATGAACATCGTTTTGATACTGTTTACAAATTTGACATACCTGAAGTTTTAAAAAATAAGCATAAGTAAATAATTTATTATTCTTCTCCAAAATAACAGTTCTGTCATGCGTATACGTGCTTACTTGCAAAACAGGTTTTGAAAAACCTTTTTAGCCTTCATATTAAACCAACGCCTTCATCTAAACAAGACACAGTTAGATTATTCAGAAAACTAAACTATAAAAATTTGAGCATGTTTGATTTTAATCGATGATATTAAAAAATAATTAAATTATGATTATTAAAAAGATAAGTTACTTATGAATGATGCTGAGTCACGTAAGAGTAAGTACATCCATGATATGAATGAGTTTTTAGAACGTAAAGTAAATGACAAACATATTAAAACTATTTAAATACTATACAATACGTTTTAAATGGACTAACATTGTAAAAAAATTAAAGGAGAATACTGATTTAGGCTGCATGCATCCTGCCAAACGATTCAATTTGACGAGTGTTATTTGAAGAAAAATTGTGAAGGAAATTAGAGTCCTTAACTTTAACATTAGACATTACATTCTTTTAAACCTTGTTTTTGTATTATTTCCTTTTAATCTTTTATACTATAAGGTCCCTTTTAACACATTGATGGACCTGACTGCTATGGCAGTCATGATGAGTGACTGTTAAAAGGCCGTTTCAAATCCTTGGCTACTTCAAAATGTGTAACTGCTATAGCAGTCATAGACTATGATGCCTCTAGAGAGACACTTTCATATCTCATTAAGTACTTGACCTACAGAAATAAACTCAATATGGCCAGTTTACTTGTAAGATGGAGGTTTGCGTGGAAGAGGAAAAAAGTAGGACTGCTACAGCAGTCATGATCTTGAACATAAAAATTAATAAATAGGTCAATAACATTTACTGTACAAAATTCAATAAATGCAATACAAATGAGTCAATAAAACCATAAAAAAGTATTAAAACATAATAAAAATTGTAAACGTCTATAGTGTGCCTGTCAAAATGAGTAATACATTTATTTAGTATGTAAATCTGTCAATCACTATGTCAATCTGAAAAACATTTTCCTGGGCAAAAGGGAGGGTTCCCATCACATTGCAAGAAACGATAGGAAGTCTGCTTCTTAGTCTTGTTTCTTAGTCTGTGAATGGCTTGAAGTCTCAACAGAAGTTAGAATTTCAGTAGTTTTCTTCTTAGGGGCAACATTATCACGACCATGAGAAGGACCACAGTAAGGTCCTGAGAAAGTTCTATAAGATGTCTACTTATAAACAACTGTTTAACAAGAGCTACTGGCTGTGAAAAAGGTTTGCCCAAATTACAAGTGTATATATAAATGAAATAAGAAGTACTTGACCACTCAATGATTTGTTATAATTAGAAAATTAATTAGTTTAGTTACTATTAAATTTTTAATTATGACTGCTATAGTACTCAGGACTATATACAGTAACTCAGACATGACTGATATAGCAGGAATGTCACTTTATACAATTTATAACAATTGCTATTGTCCGTCAATGTGTTAAAAACTTGTTATTTTGTTTTATCTTTTTTTCGCGTATAATACCACTACACTAAGTCAAATGTTGGAGTCCAGCATAACCTGAGTCAGAAAATGGCAGTAGAGTTTATCTCTACTCTGAATCATAATATTTTCTTTTATTTTGTTTAATTGAATTATTTGATTTACTAAATACTTAAATAAGTTAGTAGCTCTTGAGATATTATACTACTTCAGTGAATTAAAATTCTTGCTTAAAACTGTGTAACAAATTTCTTAATCTATAATTCCTCGTTCCCTTTCGTTTACAGTCCAGAGATGTATCCCACTGCATGATCACGTCATAGTTATGCCCATGGACTTGCGCGACGTCACTGACAATAACGCCACCCAGACCTCAACCAGATGACAGCCAGCAATTAACAGCGGCTGTTTTCTACGAACGCGCACAAGGAGAACTGCGTCTGGCTCGGGCTCTCCTATAAAAGTTATTGTTGAAGAAGCAAAAAAAAGCAAGCCTTACGTTTTTTAAAGCAACCATTTTATTACGCGGGCGTTTTCATGGACAAGGTTTTAGAAAGCGGACTTAAGTAGGGTACGTTTATTTTTATAGATTTATTTGTTCCCCTATATTGACAACTTCTTACAACAGCTGGAAGTAAAAAAAATGTACCTCTACTGATTGCGTAACAGTGTATCTTTATAACATAAAAGCATATATAGTATGTGGAAATACGAGGTTTTTATCGTATTTTATCGTGCTATGAATGATTAACTTCAAATACAAAACGTGTAAGTCGGTCGTGATATTCCCAAACCCTCAAGTACAACTATCCCTAGAGTGTTATCCCATTTCATTGGTAGGCAGATTGCCTCTTCTTTCTAACGGTTGGATACTGGACACCGATATCTCCTCTAACATCTCTAACCAGTCACTTCCTGCTCTCTCATTTCTCTGTCTTTGTTCGTTAACGGCCTTCGATGCACTCTGTGAAGCAATTTATCACGCCAGCTTTGGATAAGTGATAACATCGAGGCATCACTGTCAGCTGTCACACGAATGACAAATCAGATCCGCTCAGTCTGACAGTCGCAATGATATTGTCATGAGCATTATTGGCGTCAGTCCCGAATGCACGGTTTGTGGGTTAGCGATTTGGGGCAAAAATCTAGGGGATTTGCTTATTTGATATTGTAAGTTTTAACGAATAAAGGATTGTGTTCTTTGTCCTATTAAAGAATTAAATGGTCAAGTTTCATTCGTGTTCATTCGTATATTTTTAGTCCTCACTCGCCAGTTTACGTGGGGCTGCAGGCCTGAGCGTGAACGAGTGAAGTACCGATAGTTTACTCACTTGGGAATTCAAACCTTGGATGTTGACATCAAAAGTACGAATTCTTAGCCACTTAGCCCCCACGCCAACTTTCATTACTATTTCGTTCTAAATAAAAGAAACTTTACGATTCGTCCGTCTTTCTTTTTCAAAAACCACCATTCTAAAAATGTGTAGGCTCCAGTTTCTGATTTCCTTTAGAGCTTCAAATTTTCTCTTAGGTTTCAATTCCAGAAGTCTCATGGATTATAGTTTTTAGAGTCTTCATAATCCCACAGGGAAGAAAGAAATATAGGTCGATTCATGCGTGCGCGCCGACGCTATTAAGCAAATTCAAGGCGTTATGATAATAAATGAAACACTTGTATGAAATGAAACTGCAAGTTTATTGTAAAGATTGAATTACGGTCTGATGATATAATACGAATGGTTGTAGTGAAATTAAATAAATTAAATGCCGGCTATGAAAATAATGGAAGTATTTATATTTGGAAAAATGAATGATTGGCAGCCTGTGTGGCTTGACGTGAGGATCGCACGGCAGGGACGCTAGGACGATACTAAAGGGTAGTTTTTCTCCAAACCATCCCGACTCTGCCGGAAAGGAGTGAGGCAAGAAGAAAAAATCTCCTTAGATTAGAGTCCCAGCACTTTCATTAGTTTGCTGAATGGGTGCCGGTCGAGTAGTTAGCTCTCCAGTTCATCGTACGGATGGCAGAGCATCACCGTTGTCAGTCCCTCTCTTACTTCCTTCCAAATACAGGGGGATAAACGTAGTTATTATTACTACAAATACACTCAGATTGACATTAGCGGTAACTGTCATTGTGGCATTCGTTGCTGCCCTAAAGAAAGCGGAATATGTTTATTTCTTCTCTGTGATAAACTTAGTTCCAAATATATCCACCAAGTACTGAATCAAACTGTTTTTATAGATCAATTTTTCTTGTCGCGATGTAGACCGGGATCTGCAAGTTTAAGTGCATCCATGAGACAGATGTTCACTTTTGAACATGAATTTGAATGTAACTTTTTAATAATTAAATTGCGTGACAAATATCAATGAGTAGAAAGTGAAAGAAAACATGCCAAATCTGCCTACTTCAAACGTGTAGAAAGTGATTTTACATCATTGACTACATATTTCATAGCTGATTACTTAAGTACTGGAATAGAAAACACTTACACACCAAAACCACAAAGGCTTTCTTGAATCAGGCCATAATCAAGTCAGGAGTGCCAAATGACGGAACCAGTACATTAGCGGCGAGGGTCCCAATATGGACCCGTCGGGCCTTGATTGAATCTCCGGAGTGGGTAAGTACAACAATCACGTGACCCAGATGCACCACCGCCACGCGGGGGAGGGAGCCCGGGGCTCCCCGCCCACTCTACTGGGGGGTTGGGTCCTTCATTCTGGACCTGGAATCCGCCCCGGGCCATTTCACCAACCGTGGGAGTCTCTGGTAGTGGAGTTTCTCTTGTCCTATGGACCAGGAATTTCTTCAAGTCCACGAAAGTTTAAAATCTGTTTTTTTCTGTTGACCAGGAAAAATGAGTTTGCTAATATTTTGTAGATAACTCAAATAATATTCAGAATATACATATTTTGCAATCTCGTAGACCGTTTATATTCATTAAACAACAAATCTAAACACTTTTAACTATGTGTTATCTTTGCAAGAAAATAATGTTCATCCTCTATTAATGGTTTTCGCACTAGCTCATTCTTCTTCTTTGAATAGTAAAAATATTCTTCGGTCTGTGCAGATATTGAAAAATATTCCCAAACTGTCTTTAATGAGATTTAAATGTCATACATGGATGTTTTAACTATCTTCTTACTTTACACATCACTAATTCGTTCTTCGTACTCTTAAATCAAAGGTATGATCATTTCTGGCAGAGAGATATGTTATAGTTTGAAAAAATACGAGTATTTGAGCAATAATTAAAATGTTGATACAGTATATAGAGAGTACTTCGGTAACTTATTTGAAGTTTATTTCATAGTAGTCTAATGTTACCAATAAATTAGTAAATTTAACGAACATAAAATTGTATTTAAGCTACGTGTTTGAACTTACATTTTCTTAATTTTATGACTAAGTAATAAGGAATATTACTCAGTTAGTAGTTTTTTAGCAGATAAAGACTTAATCTAAGTTAATTGTTTTATCACTTGAATACTACACATGTAAAGTAGTTTTAACTGAGTCTTGTCACGTAATATTCGATTGTTAAACGACAAGTAAAGAATTTGATTTGATTTGAAATAGAACAAGCATTCAGTGGTGCTGAGGTATCACAGTTAAGATTTATTCAATTCAGATACAGTTCAGATACAGACAACATCCTGTCACTGCATTGCAGTATTTTTATAAATTTTCTATCGAGTTTCTCTACGCGAACCTGGGGTTTACTTTCATTTGAAAAAAACATTGAATCTTATTTTTTGTTCAAGACAGACATGCGCGTTAGTTTAGACCTTTTATTTTCCCCCATGGTGGGTTTTAATTGTAGCCTTTAAAGAAAATAAATATTTAATATTTCAATAAAAATAAATAAATAAAAAACAAGCAAACAGAAGCACTGTTCGTACACCACTCAGACACATTGTTTATTACCCCTTGACGGGAAACACAATACTGCTGCCTTCATTGTGTTAGCTAATTGAGGTTTACCTGCGTTCTTTGTGGGACACTGTATTTATCTGTTTTTACGTTTGTTTCTATAAGTTTTCAAATAAAAAACTTATGTTTATAATCGTTCTATTTCTCTAAGATCAGTTTATATGGGATGGAAATGTACTATTTTTAAAACTATTGTTTTCTTAAAGAGACCAGTGAATCATTTTTTAATACAACGATTTTATTTTATTTTTTTTAATTCACCTATCTTATTTAAAAACGCTATCTACTTTGTCATGAAGATTACATTATAAGACTACTGAGATTGTAAGACATTACCACTTCGATTCCACAGATTGTGAAAACACTGTAGTGATAGTTTCCTGTTAAAAAGTGTGCACACAATAAGTATATAAAGTATATATACATATCTAACAGCGGTTATTAATATATATATGTAAATGTATTTAAAATAATTTTAACCAATGTGTTTTAATAATTGAACTGAAGTTCAGTATACTATTGAAAAAATAAAACGTTTCATTAAACAAAATTACTATTTTGCTCGTTTGAAACTTCGTATGATTAACAATAGATAGCAGGTTTTAAGGCAGATGCATTATGTTACCTATTTGAACATGATATGAATGTAAATGTACCATACATTCATGTTTAAACTTGTAAAAATTGGGCACTTTCAAAGTACACGTTTACTTATTGTATCATTAGATTAATTTACGGATCATTGAAATAATCAAGCGTTTCACTCTAATATATTAAGCCTGTTTAATTCTTGCAAATGTAATAAATCGAGATACACTTATTAATGCAACTCGAAGAAGAATTATTTATCTTTAAACCATTTTTTTAAATTAATGATCTATCAGTAATTAAAGAACTATTTAATTAATTTATTAATAATGTATTAAAAATGGCTTTAATTTATTGAAATTAATTTAATATATTTTCAATTTGTGATTTTAATATACAATTATATTTAAACAACATGTAGAATTATATTAGTTTTCCAACTTTTTAACCCATTAACTACATTCTATGCAAAAGTGGCTCTATTTTATAACAAAGACTACATTCAGTCATGCACATTAAATAGTAATTATTAATTTCTCATTTATAAGCATATTATCATATCTTTGCACATAAAAACAGGTCTCCAATAAAGAGCTCAAACAGTATTGGCCCCAACACTGATCCTTGAGGAATACCTCTTTCATTTTCCATTTACTTATTTAGTATATTTACTTGTGATAAAAAGTTTAATCTATTTTTTTTTCTTTTGTAAGGGGTTCAATTTGTAAATTTGAATTATTTTTAATGAATTTTTATTTTAGTAATATTGTATTCTACACCAAATAAGCTGCTCCTTAAAACACACTTTTTGTTTAAAAGTAAATGCAAACCTTAGACCTGCGTGAATGGTGAGGTTTAAAAACACCCAGGTATCAGTGGTAGTGTCCGGCTTCTCCACTTCTAATGTTATCACCGGGTTAATATAAGTAATTAGTTTAAAGAACCGTGAGAGAGAGAAACTGACACCAGTTTGTCATCTCTATGCAGTGGACTGTCTTAACATCTTATACTAATTATAATTAATTACAATCTGCGTTTCTTTTAAAATCTAATAAGTTCTTTTTGCTAAATATTAACTGGTTATATGAAGATAGTCTTTATACTTATCTTAATTAGAAGTTATGACTAATTGCTATTGCAATGGCTTTATAGAAGGAAAGGAGTGGCAAATACCTCTACCCCCTCCTTTCTGTATCATTAATTGTAATTCATTTTCTTTGTTAATTAAGGTAATGGATAATGTTTTTAATGACTGTCATTGTTAGACATTATTTATATTGTTGGAAGAAATAATCTTGAATCTGTATAGCCTGCGTTGACAGTTACAACATTTGTTTTTCAAGCTGTAAAACACATGTTGATATGTGGACGTCAAACTTCGACAGTTTGAGTGAGTTTGGTCTTGTTACTTAGTGAAATTATTGTATGCCTATGTTTCAACATTGTCATTACTATTTTGCTAGTATTTTATCTTAAGAAAGCTCTTAAGAATAATAGCTATTAATGTTTATGCATGTTTCATTTTTGATAAATCAAAACATATTGAAAGAAAAACTTTAGAAAATTTAGAAAAATTAAAAATAATGTTTCAAATGTTTTTGAGTAACCTATTTTACTCACATGGAATTTTCATTGAGTGTAGTGAAAAGTATCGTTCAAAACTCGAGTGAAAGTGTTTTGTATGTTCTCGACCATTCCAAGTGCTCGACAAGTCTCGCACTTCAAACATATGGTCTCGAACATGCAATACAATGCAAGTGGACGTCAAACTTCGACAGTTTGAGTGAGTTTGGTCTTGTTTCTTAGTGAAATTATTGTATGCCTATCTTTCAACATTGTCATTACTATTTTGCTAGTATTTTATCTTAAAAAAGCTCTTAAGAATAATAGCTAATAATGTTTATGCATGTTTCATTTTTGATAAATCAAAACATATTGAAAGAAAAACTTTAGAAAATTTAGAAAAATTTAAAATAATAATGTTTCAAATGTTTTTGAGTAACCTATTTTACTCACATGGAATTTTCATGGAAGTTATGTTAAATTAACTTTTAAGAATTCTAAAGAATCTTAAGAATTCATTAATATTATTCTAACGTTTAGCCTACTGTTTCTGTTTTTCATAAATATTTATCATTAGGTCAATAAGATGTAAGAAAAAAAAATGAGCGAATATTGGCAGAAGAATAAGCGCTAATGGTTTTTAAGGTTTTTGGTGTACCGAATGAGAACCTTAAAATGTTAACTAAGGTGTCAGTAACACGGTACGTTTATAGGTGGGCGGGTGGGTCAGTACCACTCTACGTGTATGGGTGGGTGGGTGGGTCAGTACCACTGTACGTGTATGGGTGGGCGGATGGGTCAATATCACTGTACATCAATCAATACTATGTTATGAGGCGTCTCAAGACAGTGGGAACTCAAGAGGCAGTCAAAGCTGCTTACTATACACTCGTAGAATCTCACATTAGATATGGCTTAATTGTATGGGGTAGCTCTGCCGGTCACCTGAAAAGGAGTCTCATCTTGCAGAAGAAGGCAATTAGATCTCTTGCCTTACGTACGTGTGGTCCTTATTAGATTTACGAACATGGTATTGACCCATCCGTCCGCCCATACACGAACATTGGTATTGACCCATCCGTCCGCCCATACACGAACATTGGTATTGACCCACCCGTCCGCCCATATACGTACAGTGTTATTGACCCACCCGCCCGCCCATACACAAACATTGGTATTTTGTGTATGGGCGGACGGATGGGTCAATACCAATACCATTACACCCACCCATACACGGACAGTGATATTGACCTACCCATACACGAACAGTAGTATTGACCCACCCACCCATCCATACACGGACAGTGATATTGACCTACCCATACACGGACAGTGGTATTGACCCACCCACCCATCCATACACGGACAGTGATATTGACCTACCCATACACGAACAGTACTATTGACCCACCCACCCATCCATACACGGACAGTGGTATTGACCTACCCATACACGAACAGTAGTATTGACCCACCCACCCATCCATACACGGACAGTGATATTGACCTACCCATACACGAACAGTAGTATTGACCCACCCACCCATCCATACACGGACAGTGATATTGACCTACCCATACACGGACAGTGATATTGACCTACCCATACACGGACAGTGGTATTGATATCAGATATTAAAATGTTAACTAGTAAATAAACGAGTGTCCAACTTTGGGTTTCTAAAGTTATCGGTAATGGGAAGGGAAAGTTCGTACAAGCTTAGAAGTGTATTAGCTCTATAAGAGTATGACAGTTACAGAGATTTTCAACTTTTCACACACACGCACGCACACACGCATGCACGCACTGACTAAATTTTTAGGTATTTGACCGAAAATCTGAAAGAATCGTAAAATACAAAATATTCAGTGACGATCGTAGATCTGGAAATAAATGTTAAGAATGTAAAGTAAGTATAAAATATTAACACACAAAATATATTTTACAGTATTTGACTTATTACTTTTGTTAATTATGTTTTGTTATTGGCAGACTTAATGTATAATCGATTATCGTCAACATCGAATAATGATTAGTTTTAATTATTACTTGAGTTTACATGTAAGAAAGACGTGAAAGGTTAAGATTTTGATACTTTTGTAGAACTATGCAAATGTAACGTTTGCAAGATTCTTGTACTTTTAACACACTAACTAGTGGAATGGAATGGGGCTGCTTAGACCTATCAATATTAAACAACCTTCTGAAGACACTGGCGCGAATGAGATGCACTGAGTGGTGGAAGTGAGGCAGACAACAAATCTTCCCCCACTGTGAAATTCCATTAAAAAACTGTTATGGTAACCGGTGGAGGCCGTATTCTGGTGTTGCAATAGCAAGCCCCTCCCATTATGTCATTAGCAGTAGTGTCTATTGTTGGTTTTATTAACACCAACCAATAAAACTTCAACCGACTAAATTAAATAATTATTTAGTTTTCAAATAACAATTATTAATATCTATATCACAATGAATAATAATGAAAAACAGTAAACAGCAATCAAACGAACTTGTGCAGTTCATTAAATTTGTTTTTATTTAACTAAAATATGTAGCGAAGTTGAACAATTGAAACCGGAAGTTAATCACGCCCGTGCAGTAAGGCGGTTCAGAAGTGGAACTTCCCCTCGCTGCTGAAACCCATACATGAGCCAAATGTAACACACAGGTTGCCTACTGTCCGACCCAATTATAGAAGCTACACATTCAATAAGTAAAATAAATATATCCATAAGAACTTGTTAGTAATAAAAGTTGGCATGTTCCTGCATTTATATTAAAGATCAGTGCGATGCCTCATAATCTGTCCTTCATGAAGCAATCATGCAGACATGAGTTACGAGTCGCAGTACTTCCCTTACCCTCATTAAACAGGTCGTAAAAACACCGCCGACAGATTTTAGTTTCGATTTTGATTTTTACAACTTTGGGTTGGTGAGGCCAAATGCGCTTTTGTTTCACGTGATTTTTATAGCACCTTAACCCCAATTTATGTCTGTAAGACGTAATTTTTAGCGGTCTTTGAAAGGAATCTGCTAAACGCCTTTTAAGTTCTTAACGCCTGTTAAGAAATATTAACTTTTAATTTATTTTTGTGTCTCGAGGTTTTATGAATCATACACAATAACATGATTTATTTTTCGGATAATTCTACGCAAAAGTGTATTACGTTTAAATTTACAACATTTGTATAAAGTTTTATTGTTCTTGCACAGGCCTGTTTTTTACTTGTGTCATTACTCATCCTGCAAATTTATCGCATTTCAACTAAGGCAAAATGAATAAGCCTCAAATCAAGGCGCTGACTAAATAATTATATAGTTATTATTGGCCGAAGTATATAGCTCATTAACGAGTTTAGTTTTTAACTTTTTATTGGTCATTGAGAACAATAAGCTACAGTTTACTATGATCATTAAATGTGTGTTAGTGTATTGGTCATTTAATACGCCAGCTTCCAAAAGATATTTATAAAAATAATATTAAAATGTACATAGGTTAATCTATTGTGTTTGACTAGTTTTCCTTTCTCATCTTTCATAATTATTTGACCCGCAGTTTAAAATTGAGGGGTTATTCTACGAAGTTCCTGTAATAAGAGTTAAAATGAAATCTTAAAAGAATTATTTGTTAAGTTAATTTTACTTTTGTTAGGTCTAAATTACTAATTATGGCCTACTCAATAACTTTCAATGTCTACGCATAAATTCAATTCTTCAGAAAATTTACTGCAATATTCTTACACAAATTTGGTGAACATAGAATGATATAATAATAAGTTATTCATTTAGCTAAGAATAAAGTTAACTATTAAGATAATGTAAAATACGTATTTACATGGCAGACCGTAAAACGAGGTAAGAAAAGTGCTAGATATTAAATTTACAATTATTTAACAAAGAAACACTGACAGATATGACACACGATAGCTGTAATTAAAATTGCAAGGTTAGCCGAAAGAATACCTCCAAGAAATTGCGATAACTTTCAAAAATAAAACTATTAGTGGTACAAACCAGACAGTAAGAAGACATTTCTTTATATCTAAGAATGTAGTTAAGCCGTTGAAGCAGGATAATGTACTTTAAACATACTAACAGTAATTACAATTGCTTTACTGAACGAAGCGTTACTTGTTAGCTTTGCTTCATCCAAACGCTTCCTTTGTCTAACCTTGTGATATAACATGTTATTAATTCAACAGTTACGTTTTTTTACCAGTCTAAGAATGTGTCTCGGTAAAATTAGGATTTAACTGACATTTTTTTTATTTTTCAAGGGGTTTGCGTCTCCCCCCCGCGCGCCTCGTATCCCCCGGGGCCTGCACAGGTAACATTTTGGTTCTGATTGCCCCAATTACTCTCAAAGACTCTCTCCCTCCATCTCGCAATTCCACCCGGCAATTTCGTTCTGCATCCATCGACAGATGTATTCCATTAGTGAGTGGTTTGCCTGTGGCATCAAAGTAAATAAAAAAGCTTTAACGATGAATTGTTGATCACATTAATTTTTCAGTCACAGTTGCTTCAGTGGGAGGTCGATTGAGTGGTTACTCCCGTTCTCTCTGCCCGGTAAGATGGGACTCGGGTAATTTTCCTCTACAAGAGTAATTTGTAGCAGCCACGTCGCTGAATAATTTGTCGCGATTTTGTGATGAAAAACTCTTTCAACGCGATTTGAAGGATTACAAACACTTAGGCGGTTGATTGCGGCTCCTCCTCCTTCCGTGTTTATTTATCAATTAGTGTTGCATTATTCCACTCTTGCTCCTATCATGTATACACTCACGCGAACATTTTAAGTAGTACAATTAACTACACATGAAGCGTTAATTTGTTTTTGTAAATTTTTATTTTAACTTATTGTGTGTTTTTTCATATTTACATGCTATTAAAAATTATATACATATAAACAGGCACTAGTAGGTATTCCCAAAAGAACTCCAAAAGAAATTCCTCTGTGGGACCGATTTTCAGTGGTACGGATTTACAGGACACCATACAGGCCACCTTCGACTTTCACATATTTTAGAGTATTGTTTGTCAAGTCAATACAAGTAAAAAATGCCTTGTAAAATGTGTCTTTTCTCGATTAGTTTTCTGTCTCTGTGTGTTGTTTTACAAAAAATTGGATATCTCAAAAACCGTCTTTCATACAATAGTGAAGTTTGGATCGAACGTTGATCATATAAAACGTTGATCATGTAAAAAAAGCTGTTGGTCTAAGATTATCAGTTTCAAAATGGCGGCTGTCTAAAAATTTGACAGTCAAATATAAAAAAAGAGTGCCCAGATAACAATATTTTCGGACACAAAATTAATTGTCTTCTGATATTTATCATCCGATTTTTTAAATTGGTATATCATTGAATTTGGAATAATTTAGTCTACAAATATTGTATTTTAATATTTTTTCTTAAATAAGTAGTTTTTTTAACATTTGACTTTGAAACTTTTAGTCAGCCGCCATTTTGAAATTGATAATCTTAGACAAAAAGCCTTTTTACATGTAATAGTTTTCATCTAAGATCAACTTTCATACCAAAATTCAGTATTTTATGTCAAACGGTTTTTGAGATATACAATATTTATTTTAAAAAACACAGACACAAAACAAATAGAGAAAAGACACATTCTATATAGTATCATTTGCTTGTACTGACCAGACAATAATCCTCAAAAATATATGGAAGTCGAAGCTGGACTTATATTACCATTTTAAGTATTTTTTGTTGATGTAACAAAAATAATGCTAACAATTTGTTAAAGAATCCATCATATTCAAAAGGTTCTGTATTCGATCTCAACAAGAGGCAGTATTGGATTACCATGAATATCCTTTGGGCTAGTATAAGTCAGCCTTATCATACATAACACTAAGTAGCAATTACAATGATTAGGTTGTTATAAAAGTTGGCAAGCTTGAATAAGATGTGTCAAGTATTTTACATAAACACGTCCTTTATTTCTTACACGTTTTAAGGAATCGTAACTCGTTCAACAATCAATTAATGAAGATAAAAACATTCAGAAACTTGTTTAAAATAATTAACAGATTATGTCTTTGTAGATTTAGGATGCCAGCCAAGTTAAATTTTCTTTTTCCTGATTATTTATTAATATACCACACGTATGAATCCATATTTAATGTCCATTTTGTTAAAATTTATGGATATAGCAAGATCTCTATAAACATTGACTATAGAAACAAGAAGACTCCTGTGAAGACTATAGGTGGCTACTTTTGCTGATGATACAGCACTACTGTCTTCAAATAGAGATCCTGTGCTGGCTTCCAATTTGTTACAAACATATTTGTTAAATACATCCTAGCTATTTGGTTACAACATTGGAAAATTAAAATAAAGAAATAAAATCTCACCATGTTACCGTGATTACGGTACCCGCCCACCATTACATGTACAGTGGTACTGACTCACCCGCCCACCATTACATGTACAGTGGTACTGACTCACCCGCCCACCATTACATGTACAGTGGTACTGACAAAACCACCCACCCTTACATGTACAGTGTATTGACAAATTATACAATCCCTCCCGCCCACACACGTACAGTGGTATTGACCCATCCGCCCACCCACACACGTACAGTGTAATTGAAACATATAGGTCCTGTGAAGCCAGTTTTCCTCTCCTATGAAGGGTTAGTTGTCAGATAGCGCCAGCGGTCTCCCTCTCTCTTTCTCTCTTTCTCACACACTGAACGCCAAACAGTCGTCTGACGGTTATTTGAGAACATTCACTGTTAGATAGCAGCACAGGTGCGAGTCTACTGCATATGATTGTTTTGGCCTGTCTTCTATAGAAATAAAGTTCGATCATATTTTAATCATCGAACATATATTTTCCTGTTACTTTCTGTTTTTTCTTTGCAGAATACGTTTGTCTTAAATGTTTTTAACTGAAAGTTTTGCAATATTGAAAGTTTTAATAATATAGCTTTAATATGTATACATAATTATTTTACAACCTAAAAAAATGTTTGTTTTACTAATAAACTTGAATTTTTTGTTTGAAAATACATTTATTTGCATTGTTATTAATTGTGTGTTATTTTGTTTCAGGTACTTATTTGAGGCCTTTGGAGAAATGCCGGGCATTTTGTAAGTTTGTTCTTGATTAATGAAATAAGGATACTCATCTATGGATGAAATGTAGATAAAAATAAAATATTCTCATCATAAACTACTTAATAACACTTCTCCTTATTTTCATCATCAGCATTCTAAATCTAGAGCTATCTGAATTCTCTTTGTTTCTTAGCTAGTTTTGTTACAGATAGTACGTATGAATTGGAGACCCTGAATCTGCCATCTCTTTTCTCTTTGTGTTTGAACCCTTTGTGTATAAAGGTTTATAAATTGAGGTATTCATAAAATTAATATTTATCAGCTTGTTGTACAAAACAAAAATGTATGGCGAGGTTGGCAAATGAATAGAGAGGCTTTGTGGACTTTACTGGGAAGTAACCTAAACGAAAAAATATTGGTTGGGGAGGGGGGCTAAAGATGTGGGTAACCTAGAGCTAATTAAGTTTTGCCTGTTTATCTATTAACAATTGACGTGTCAAGTGCAAAAATGTAAAATATGAGTTGGGAATAGGAGAATATTAGTCATGTGAATGTGGAACTGGAGCTGGAGCTGGAGCTGAAACTAAGTTAATGGCAGCTCATTGCGCTCTTTTCAGAGGAAATCGTCTGATGTTTATTCGACTGGAGATGTGAGTGTTGAATGGTTGCGTTAACACCAAGACAGAAGGATGTTCTTAGATTTGTTTTACTTTTGAGAATTTTAATTCTTTTTTCCTTCTTTTTGACTTAATAAATAAATGGTTCCAAAGAATTTACACATACTTTCCCCCATATTAAATACTAAAAAATAAAAATTTTGTAAATTACCAGTTTAATTCCAAAATATGTTTTTTTGCCATAACTCAAAAATTAGTCAATTTATAGCCATGTGTGGTCTTTACTAAAATGTTTTACGTTGTAGTTCATTTCTGTCATTGAAATTTAATCAAAATCGTTTAAGCAGTTATTGAGAAAATTTCATTTTTGTATTTTTTCCATAAAAATAAAAAAGAAAAATTTCAAAAAATCGAAAAATATTATCTGGAGATATTGGCTAAATACACCTACATACGAAATTTCATAACAATTGATAAATTAGTTTTGTCTCTATCGAAGAGCACACGCACAGACAGACCCAAATACGGACGGACACCAAAATGCCAACATGTTTTTCGAAAATCCACTTTTTTGGGTTCAGGGGACCCTAAAATTGATTTTTAGACCAACTTGTAAAAAAATTTGTTGACGATCTCAACACTTTCTCTATGCTAACGTATATGGGAGAAAGTAAAAATTAATATTTAAATACAAAAAATTAAAAATAGCAAACAAAAGCACGGTTCGTACACCACTCAGACACATTGTTTATTGCCCCTTGACGGGAAACACAATACTGCTGCCTTCATTGTGTTAGCTAATTGAGGTTTACCTGCGTTCTTTGTGGGACACTGTATTTGTCTGTTTTAACGTTGTCTCTATAAGTTTTTATTTTTTTTACGAAAAAATACTGTTTATGATTTTGTGATTTCTATAAAAGTAGATGGTATTTACAGACGGTTTTTATTCTGTAATAAAGATTATCCTCTATGTTAAAGAGTAGCTCAAGGTGCAATGGAATCCTCATTGAAGTTGAGTCTAAATGTTATTTAATTGTTCACAATCTACCCCCTTTCACGGGAGGAGGAGGGCGGTGAGATTTCGAGTTCTCAACACGTTTGTGCATGTTAAATGGGGTAAGATATCTTTGCTCGGCTTACGTGCCACAGTTCCTAATGGTGAAATGTTTAAGGGAGCTTTCTTATTGCAGCAGCTCGCTCCGCGATCGGACTCAAGCTGATAATACAAATTGAATAATATTACCGTCACGTTTTATTACCATGTGATGTAATTAAATTAAATAACACATTATTTTTTATAGAATGTGATTTAAGTAAATCTGGAAATAAATGAACTGATCGGATTAGCATTGGATAGTGTCAAATTATCAAAACTAAACATAATTTCAAAAATTATTGAATGTCGCGCAGTTTATAATGATTAAATCACGCTTCATTAAGATTTAAAATGAATATTTCAATGGCTATATTAGTTAATTTAATGTTTAATGTATGTTTTTTGCGATGGGGATGAAGACTTTAACAGGTTTGGAACATACGGATTCGGAAATCCTACCTCCTAGCTATATAATGTAAATGAGTATAACATCTGTTCGTATAGTAGAATATAGGCAAGTATAGGATGTGTTGCTATCGATTATCCGTCATGCGTGTCCGGACAACTGAGGAATTCTTGGACAAGTCAGAACTAACTTGTAACAACAATATGATGATATTATCTACTCTACTGTAGTTTGGACAATCTTACGTAGCCTACACAACGTAAATTACCATTACAAATACCTAACATGGACGTGTATGGGTGGGGGGTGGGTCATCACCACTGTACGTGTATGGGTGTATATGGTGGGTCATCATCACTGTTCGTGTATGGGTGGGCGGGTGGATCATCACCACTGTACGTGTATGGGTGTATATGGTGGGTCATCACCACTGTTCGTGTATGGGTGGGGTGGGTGGATCATCACTGTACGTGTATGGGTGGGTGGGTGAATCATCAAAACTGTACGTGTATGGGTGTATATGGTGGGTCATCATCACTGTTCGTGTATGGGTGGGCGGGTGGATCATCACCACTGTACGTGTATGGGTAGTTGGGCGGGTACTATTAGTAACTAGTAGAGGATTTTACTAGTTTGTTGACTATTATAAGATGTGTGAGCACTTCCCGCCATACTTTTTATATTTTCGCTATCATTAAAACGCTAAAACACATAAATAGTTTGTTGTATTAATAATGTTATTAAACACACATATTATTATATAACCGCTTGTAAAATGTATACCACTGTAACGGTAATAGAGATATGCTTTTGTTCCGTAATTGACTTAAGAGTCTGCAGAGGCGGTCGGCCATGTAGGATTTAATTCCATAAGAACAGTGTTATTTGCGAATCCATATTTTTTCGTTTTTTTTGACCAAAAGTTGTGTATGAAGTGTCATTTTAAACGTTATTGGATTTTGCGCGTTGGATTTGCTTTTCATATTTTGAATACATACGCCTAGTTTTGAAAAATAGGTGAAAATAAAAGTTTCTAACTAAATTTTTAACTAATTAATAATTCGTAAAGCAATTCCAACGTGTAATTTCATTATTGGTCAAATACAATTTGTTTGGAAAAAATCCATTTGAAAATAATTGTTTAGTTTAGATACGCGTGATCGTATGTCCAGATCGAAAATAACAGTGTTCTTATGGGATTAAAACTAACATCGCCGATAGCCTCTGCAGACTCTTAAAACTAAATTTGTTGTTGAAATATAGATCTTACAGCAAATTATTGTTTTTCAAAAGCAACTGGATTTTAGAATTAATTAATAATTAGCGGGTTTAAGAAACCTTTCTGACATTCTTGTCTTAATATTAAGCGAATAGCATTGTTATAGTTCTAGTGTCACTTGTATACAAGGTTTATATCAATTAGTTTCGTTGTGAGTTGTTTTCATCTCGAAATAATGGACATATCATTTAACTTTGATTTATTAACACTATAATATCTAAATATTATTTTTATATGTTTGGTTTTATTAAATTTATTTAGAGTTTAAGCATCAATGTTCATTGATATTTTCCACTAAAAGAGCATGATATTTTGGTATATTGAATGCACAGTACAACTGTGAACCACCAACAGAACGGTCTGTGGCAGTGCTAGACGCCCGGACGTGCTATTAAATAACAGTTATGCATACGGTAACGATGTATTCAGCTTCTTCTCACGAGTAGCTGCTCCCCCCGCCTGAAGTAGCTACTCTCAATTTGTCTTCATACCGGCTTAAATAAACCAAATCTACGTTATTTTGATATGATTAGACTCTGAATAGAGAATCAAAGGTTTCTGTTCTCGTGAATTACGAGAGGTTTGATGTAATGAAATATCGCATAAGGTTGGTAGTGTCAACCAACCCCAAACACCCTTTTACTGCAGGACTAGGGTTGGTGAATTCATATATCGTATTTCTTTCTTACTTGCAATGTTTTTGCATTCTGGATTCCTAAAAATTTACTTTAATTTTCCTCTCAATTATGTTTTAAAACAGTATTTCTATTTTAAATGTGTTTTTCTTAAATATATGATATTTTCACTTTTTTCGCAGCAGGGAACATACACTATACTGTATTGTGAATTTTCCAAAATGTTACAGTATACTTAGATTCAGGATAAAGTATGTTAAACTGATACTCAGTTGAAAGTGCCTAATCTCTATTTAAAGAGATATATTCTTAAAATGTTCAGTTATTTTTCGGTTACGATTTATCAGTTTCGAGTATAAAAGTGAAAATAAAAAAAATGAGGTGCTCGCTTGCAGATAGGGGGTTAAGTTAAGTATTTAAGTGTATTCTTCAAAAAAATAAGTGAATATCGTTGAAATATTTCTAGTTGGGTCTAAATGCCACTAAATAAAAAACTTGTCAAACTTACCGGGAGGTCCATCGGGTTAGCCAATCTAGAGTGATTTCATTACACTACGTATGAGGAGTGAGTGACAAAATGTCTCAAAATATTTATTTTTATAATGATCCTACGTTTTTTTGGTTTCAAAATCTTGTTTTTTTCTCATGCTAACACGGTACGTAACGTACTTTATTACGAAGCAATTAACCAAAAGTACATGTACCTTTTAATTGACATTCACTGAATAGTTAAAAACGTTATTTCAATTTGAAAATTGAATTTCAATTGATTGGAGTTGCAGTAACATAAAAAAACTAAATTTTAGTAAACAATGAATTACTAATTTAAAATAAAATGTAACACAATCTTGCACGTTGTTTAATTTAATATTATACATTTACGAAAAAGGCTTAAAACATTTTTCATTTTTTAAAAAGAGTATGTACATACTATGTACACAGAATGAGTTTGTGGGATATTATGCATTACATAAGAATAAACTATTTATATTTTAGAGTGTAGGCCCGAATCTCATAGTAAAAAACAATGGCGTTTCAAGACTGGTGTATCATATGCTCTCACTCTCATTGCTCAAGACTTAAAATCTTAATAGAGGTAAATATTAATATATTTTTACATAGGCTAACCATATTTTAATGAAACGTAATTATAAAATTCAGAGTAAAGTCTACAATTCCTGCACAAATTATTTCTCTTCCGTTTAATTTTACAGGGGTTTCAATAATATCTGCAAATATTTTAGCAATTTTCTGTGATGAAAGATTCCCTTTGAAGTGGCGCTTGAATACCTGTAGTGAACTGTAATTTTGCACATGCCTGCAAAGACAGATAAGCTTCTACTGGCTTTCATCGCTGACTCAGATAACACCGAGGCTTTCTTCTTACCGCTTTTATTTTAAAATATTGTTTACTCTCCTCTCCGTGGTTTAAATAATATAATATTTAGATCCATATCACATCTTCACTTTAAAATTGCACTAACATTATGGTGTACGTTGGTAAAGGAAAACTATTAAGGAATATTTCCTTCCATTTGTTTGAGCAATTAAATTCAAACGAGATATCAATATATTTAACTGAATAATATTCTTCAATATGGTGGATTCAGAAGAATTCGGTTGTTTCCCGAGGTTTCATACAGCCAGTTCAACTGATAAAAATGTTGGAATTTCTATGTTCTAAGTGTTAAAATTACAGAAACCAACTCTAACTAAGTGAGTCTATCTAGTCATGGCAAGGCTTCGTTTCACTAACACTTGGGAAAACGTGCAGATAGATACCCATCATAAAAAATTAACAAGATAGAAGTGCAAAATATTGTTCATTGATTTAGATAAACCACCTCGATCACCTCTGACTTAATGGAGTCAAAAAGTATCTTTGTAACTTTTTAATTCCACTTGTTTTTAGTTTCCACTAACGCGTAATATTGTTTGTTTATATTTATGATTTTTCAACTTTTTATATAGTTTTGTGTGCTTGCTGTTTATCATTTATTGCATATATACTTATAATTGTACAAGCTTAACTAATGTTGTGTCTCGATTTTTCAATTATTGTATTTTTAGTATTATTACACACATCTACTTCTTAATTATTTTTACAATTTGCATTATTATTATTTATTAAAAGCGTCAGCATGCAGCAGCACTATGGAAAGCGGCGTTGTTAATTGTTTTTATATATAAGTAGACTGACTCGCTTGTTTTCTAATTGCAATTAACTTAATGTTCATGCTAATCACACAACTGTGAAAGTGATTAACTTCATTTACTAGTTTATATTTGTACTATTGTATGTTTTATTAATGATGGAAATAAAGATAATTATTACATAATTATTAGGAATTAAAATTGGTGGCATTACTTACATTGATGTTGAGGAATTACAATTGTTGGAGGAGACAGAGGATAGCGTGTTCGTGTGTGGACGTAGGGAGGGTGGGCGGTATGGATATCGAAGTGTCGTAGGCTGACAGGACAAAAGAAGATTTCTAATTTAAAGACAAATAAATCTAGGCCTAAACGATGAGGTTAGTTTTTAGATAATTAATCCTATTTATGAATATTGACAAAACCAAACTACTATCACACCAATTAGCGTCTTAAAATACTCCAGTCCCACTTCTCTCCGTGACGTCACAAACTGATGTTTAAGCCGGGAACTTTAAAGAGTCTTTAGTGGGGTAGTGTTGTAACCCAAGCGCTTGGACAGTAGTAGAACTGAGCGGTGATCTTAGTAATGTCGATTGACTTTGATCCCTCACCATGTACACCATTGCCATATTGGTAGGATACTGGCAATTGTGTAAAAACTAAAGTTTTCTCTAGACTCGGTTGGTTAGAACCTTTTGCGCACTACATTCTCAAAAATGTAATAAATTGACACTCGGTTTGGATATCCACTTCTCTATAAAGAATGTTTTTTATAATTCTTTCCCACAACACATTTATATTTATAAGGAGAGTAAAAATGTTTTCAAAAGTAATTTTTGATCGAACACCCATAATTATTTTACTTGTTATAGAGATAAAATACAGTTAAAAAACACTCAGTAAAATCATTAATTTATATATAAGAGGTTAGTTCTTTCTTAATGTTAAACCAAGGAAACTTGTAAGAATGGTTTTATTTATATGAATATAACGCTCCGCCCCACTGAACTTGACGATTGAATGAGGGTTGAAAGGTAATCTAATGCAGTTATTTTATTTATTAAAATAATCTTCAGGTTTTAAACAAATGGAATGAACACGTTTGAAATAGGTTAAGTAACACCACTAATAAATAGGTAGCAACGCAAGTACTGGGAGTGAAATACTGTAAATAAATTTAGTATTATGATTTTACGTAACACAGTTTACATATTAATATTTCTAGTCAAAAGTCAAGGGCCGAGCTACGCAGCGCAGCGAGTTACGGGTACCCCCAAGTGTAGATGAGTGTCTCCAGTTTAAGCGTGCATGGGTGTAGCCAGTTAGCCACTTAGCCGGCGTGGTGGCTCAGTGGCTAAGGCTTCGGACTGCGGAGGGCAGGGTCCAAGGTTCGAATCTCCACTGAGCCACGGTAGGTACTTCACTCGTTGAATAAAGTTCACGCACAGGCTTGCAAGCTCATGTGAACTGACGAGTGAAGTTTAAATTAAAAAAAAAAAAAAATTAAGGAAGAGGAAACTAACAACAACACTGGTTTAGAGTTTAAATTTTAATTAATTACAAAACATAATTGAATAAGTTTTTCCGATATACGAGCCATATAAAGCCGTCAAGCTTATTTTGAATAGCTAGTTATACAAATTGTTTGTTTGTCGTTTTGAGTACGTAAATCACCTTGGGAAATGTGACTAAAGTTATAATAATTTTATTTATAAAAATCCTCTTGTCAGTTAAAATAGGCCTGCAGGTCTGTGTATAAATGCTATTTAAAGAGAAAAGTAACGACGGTTAGTTCAGTTAGGGATTCGAACCTTGGAATTTACAGTCCCGGAGCCTTAGTCCAGCTACTGAGTCACTACGCGGCCATACTCCCACAATCAAAACATAGGAGATAAATGGCGTGACCATGAGAACGCTAAGCTTTGCTCTGTAAAATGCATGTCCCTAGGCTCTAATCCTCAGCTAAGCTGACAGTCAAGATTTCACTTGTTCCATAAAGTTCACACACATTAATAAAGATAAGAATTAAAGTAATTTTATTGAAAACTGTGCTAGGACGGCTGTAAAAAAACTTCAAAGTCAATAAAAAGGTAATGAAGTACCTAATCATGGGTAAAACCCCTATATAGGTTGAGGCTAAACTTATTTAATTAACTTGTACAAAACATTGAAGATTAATATCATTATTAATGTTTTTGTAACTTACTCGAAATAACCTTATATAACACTTTGTTACTTGAACAACTCGTCAGTAATAATAATTTGGAACAGCAATCGATTTTAGTACTAAGTATCGTTTGACCACACAATGTTAATCTATTTTTGTACTAAGTATCGTTTGACCACACAATGTTAATCTATTTTAGTACTAAGTATCGTTTGACCACACAATGTTAATCTATTTTTGTACTAAGTATCGTTTGACCACACAATGTTAATCTATTTTTGTACTAAGTATGGTTTGACCACACAATGTTAATCTATTTTAGTACTAAGTATAGTTTGACCACACAATGTTAATCTATTTTAGTACTAAGTATCGTTTGACCACACAATGTTAATCTATTTTTGTACTAAGTATCGTTTGACCACACAATGTTAATCTATTTTAGTACTAAGTATCGTTTGACCACACAATGTTAATCTATTTTAGTACTAAGTATCGTTTGACCACACAATGGTAATATATTTTTGTACTAAGTATCGTTTGACCACACAATGTTAATCTATTTTAGTACTAAGTATCGTTTGACCACACAATGTTAATCTATTTTTGTACTAAGTATCGTTTGACCACACAATGTTAATCTATTTTAGTACTAAGTATCGTTTGACCACACAATGTTAATCTATTTTTGTACTAAGTATCGTTTGACCACACAATGTTAATCTATTTTTGTACTAAGTATCGTTTGACCACACAATGTTAATCTATTTTAGTACTAAGTATCGTTTGACCACACAATGTTAATCTATTTTTGTACTAAGTATCGTTTGACCACACAATGTTAATCTATTTTAGTACTAAGTATCGTTTGACCACACAATGTTAATCTATTTTAGTACTAAGTATCGTTTGACCACACAATGTTAATCTATTTTAGTACTAAGTATAGTTTGACCACACAATGTTAATCTATTTTTTTAAGTTTAATTTAAGTAACATACCACTAGGTAATTATTAAAATGATAATTTGTCCTTTTAAAATTACGTATTACTGCAGTTTCCTTGTTCACAGTTTCTATACGGATTTGGTTTTTATTCTATAAACAAAGGTTGTTACCTTAACTGTTTTATTTGTATAGTTTTTTATTTATTTATTTATTTTTTGTATATAAGTTACATTTATCTACACGAACAAAATAAATTGTTCTACTACATGAAATTAGCATTATAAATTTTAAAAAATCTTAATTTGAAGCATTAGTTAGTTAATTTTCTATCTGAAATAGATTGAAATAGCTAATTTAAAAATTAAAATTTATTGCCTTTCTAGACGACTTATTACGTTAAAGAAGAGGGTCATGAAAAGAAGTGCTGTTGGGCTCTGGGGGCGATAAAGGTGTTAACATTAGGGATCAACGACCCGGGGTGAGGCCCGCACTTTGCCTCAGGGACTGCCTCACGTGCTTGTACTTTGAACCGAACATTTGGATAACAGCTTCATATATTATCAGATAACAAGTTATTTAACAAAGAACGAAAATATCCAAACATCATAAAAGTTAATTATTATAGATTCAACACTTATGGTGGAAGGTTACAAATAACTTTTTTATTTTGTGTGTTTTTATGATTTCCAATATCATGTAAAAGATATGTAAATAACAACAGCTTTTGAAAATTTTTAATAAGTTGTGATAAAATCCGTAATATATTAAGTATATTAATTAAAACTAATTCGTCAAATTAGTCGGATTATATCATCGTCCTTTGGTATCATCGTGATATCCTTTGGTAATCGCTTTACAAAAAATATTTTTATAATTTTTATAAATTTAATAATTATCATGGGATGAATAAACAGCTTCGCATTCTCGTAGTTTGTACCGTAAACTATTGATAGTAATTGTCCGTTTAAATCAGTTTTATAGTAAAATATATAAATTCAATTAATATAAATAAATGTTAATAAAGAATTAAGATTGAGATAACTGGACTAATAAAAATGATTTTAATAATGGCTAGGTTAATATTACATTATAAAGAGTCGAACATAGATACATTAACATTAAAATAGGGGTCATTTTTGTGTAATAAACACTTCCCGCGTCCATTCTCAGTAGAATGAATCGAAAGCATTTTAAAAGTGTAAAAATATTGTGTATAGCTAAAGTCTTTCCATAAAATAGATTTTTTAGTTATATTTAAATTCAAACATGACACTATATGTAAACATTTGAATAACATTTATGATACATTAATATTTAAGATATAGATTCAAATCAAGACATTTAAAATCGTGTTTCATAAGCGAAAATAAATAATACATATATTTATTAGTAATGGAACTGCACCACGAATCAATTATTGATTCATTTTCGAAAAGTATGTTTTCAAAATCTTCCTTAAATTGCACATATCCTTAGCCTACATTTTCTAATCAAGGCAGGAATCTGAGTTCATATTTTTTATCATAAATTAAAAATTAAGTTTTTTAGTCCATAAGTACAAAATCTATTAATTTTATTGAAGGGTAAATCTCGTTTGAATGAATAATTTATCTTCTATAATTTTCTGATGGTATAAAACAATTATAAACGTAATTATTATAAAGTTATATAAAAACTCAGTGCTTTTTCCTGTCTGTTTAGACACTAGAACTGCTCTAATAGTATCACACATGAGAGGGCAAGAATAACGTTATTCTGGGAAAGTAACGAGGTTACGTCTACTTGCGGCGCCTATGTGGAGGAGTAAAGTACAAGCGTAACACTGGAGGACAAATTGGCTGTATTTCTTGCCCAACTCTACTCGGCCGAGATTTATCTGCTAACGGACCCCGGTCGTTCCGGCTTGTAATTTGCTCTGCGAGCTCGGTACTTGTAATGTTGACGGATATATCTTCCTTTGTTACGTCTTTTCTATCACATTACGCAATTTCCCGTATCACAGTGTGACGTATGTTAACTTAAAAATGTAGTGTTTCTCTTCATACAGATGTTAGACGAATGAGTATTCGACGAACTAAATAGTCGATCGTTTGTTCTCTGAAAAATGTAGTGTCTCTCTTATACAGATGTTAGACGAATGAGTATTCGACGAACTAAATAGTCGATCGTTTGTTCTCTGAAAAATGTAGTGTTTCTCCTTATGTTATGTTATACTCGTTCTCCAGTCGAAGGAGTATAGAACGAATTAAATAGTCGATAGTTTTTCTGTAAAAAATGTAGTATCTCTCTTTACGCAGATGTCAGTCGAAGGATAATAGAAGTACTGTAATTAAATAGTCGATCACATATATCGTCGAAGGAGTGTAGTACGCATTAAATGGTCGATTGAATGTTCTCTTAAAAGTGTAGTTTTGTCTTTGCACAGATGTCAGTCGTAAGAGTTTAGAACGAATTAGGTGGATGATCAGTTTTTAAAATCCTCATGTTTGGAATAAATTACTACATAATTTATATTTCAGAACAAGTGGACGCCAAATCAACGTTTCAAAGTGTTCTAAACAATTTTTTTCTTCGTACAAATGCTAGTGTATTGGTTACAGTTTGGTCTACCTATCTTTAAATTTCCATTGTTTTACATTTTCCGTTTCATTGGTAATTTCAAATTGTTCCAATTTCGCTGGTAAAGGTTCTAAACAAATGTACTCGTACGTTCAATACCACTGTACGCGTATGGGTGGGCGGGTGGGTCAATAGCACTGTACGTGTATGGGTTGGCGGGTGGGTAATGTTTTTCGTTTTTTTCTTTATCCCAATTATGTTGAATAGCAAAACTCCTTCACATTATTTGTTTACAACAAAGTATTTGTAGTATAATCGGTACATTGAAACCATTTTTTCTATAAGATTAACTTTTACAGATGAATTCCACATTTTATCAGTATTCTTTTTAAAAGAAAACATAGAACACGAAATTCTTTATTTTACATCTGGCGCGACCCAATAGCAAACTTTGAAATAGTTAAATAGAGTTTACTATTCACACTTCAGGTTTTCATAAAATCATCTTACTTAAATAATTGCTCACCTCTGCTCTGCTCGGCTGCTACAACCAGCAGTTGCCGGGCTCGTTCTACAATTGTACATTACAAAGAGACGGTTAAACAGTTCTTCCTCCGAGCCTTCGAAAGACAACATTTATGTTCGTAGGTAGGTTCAACATAAATTACATCGCATGTTATCTCGACTGAGAACAGGAAACAAAGAAACTCCGCTCAGCGTCAAGAATTTGTTCGCTGAGCGGAAGGAGGGCTGAATACAGAGTAAGGTGGGAGGTATCTTACGCTGAGCCGAGTTTGGGCGCGATCTGTATTTATGCTCAAAATCAAGTTTGATTTTATGAACGTTTTGGTAAGGTGAATAAATTCATGTATTCAACTTTCTTAAAAGTTCATAAAAATTGAAGGATTCAGAAAAAAACGGTTTATTCAGCCCCTGAACTTTTTAAGATTATATTGACCAATTTATACTATTTTTATTTATAAAGTTCATTGAAACCTTTGTGGCATTGTATTTGAAAATGGCATAATTATGTTAAAACGATCGTTATATACACCTCAACAAATTTGAACTGTTGACAGAGTTAATTTATTTTATATAATCAGAAAAAAGCTAAAAGTCTGATCACCGACAAAGATTATAGTCCAGTAATGTACGGCCTTGTATGGTAAGATAATAGTAGTAATAGTAAAACCACTTGACTCAACTATTTATAAAACCCATTATTTATAATCAATGCTTTACTGGTTTATAAATCTTTATCAAAGAACACCGACAGAATTACAGTATTATTCATTTTAATTGTTTGAGCATTAAATGACCTGCACTATTTTTACAGCACCATATTAATATTTGAATCATAAATAATTTATCTTGATATTGACACTGACACTTGAGAGACGAGGATTACGAACAGCCGCCTAAAATGTGTTTATTTATAAATGACCAATAGGAGACTTCCTGAGCCGACATCAATGTTGTCATCTCATGGGTTAGAGTAAAGTAAGGCAAATCGGTTTAAGATAAAAAAAAACTCTTAAAATCGACTGGCGTATAATCCGATTGAGCCAATCTGGAGCCGGCGGCACACTCCGGAGGTGGGCGACTGTGCCCCCGCGGGATTACCTCTGAGCTGGTCGGGAGAGATCATGTCGACTGTAAGTGACCTTTCTTGTCTAGACAACCTCGACTAAATCCTGTATCGAGAACATGATTAGAGACGTGTCTGACTAACCCGGTACCGCTTTTTTCCACATTGTGTGCAGACAGCGTGCAATTGTGTTTATAAAAGCTAAACAATTATTTTAAATTGTAATATTTTGAAGATATACTTCCTATTCCGACTCAATAATTCTTGTTGCCGATCTATACTGTTTGGCCGAGCCGGTGGCCGAGCGGTCTAAGGGTTAAATGATAGCGCAGTTGGAATCATGGCCTTGACTGTTAGGTTTCATCAGTAATATTCACGGTGTACGCCCCCCCTCTTACTCTGTCTGATAAATTCCCCGCACAGATGAATAGTTTACGGGGAATAGGTAGAGTAAGGTTAAAAATTAGACTGGTCTCTCTTTTTTGATTAAAAAAAAAAACTTGGTGATGGTCAATGATTAAACGTTCTTACCAATAAATGTGTCAAATGTTTAATCATTATTATGTTGGAATGGAGCCACTAATACAGTTCGCGAATGAAATGGAAACTTAGATGTTTTATTATTACATTATTTATTAGAAGAAAAAATGGTTAAGCAGTATACAAACTCGAGGCTCAAACATCACAGTTGCGCAATCAAATAAATTATAAATAATCAACATGATTTGTTCCGTATTTGTGAGAATAAATTAAAAAGTCGCTACTAAAATCTTAAAAGAACAATACAATTAGGATTATGAACAAAGTTCAATTTTGATTACTATTTTATAATATTACAGTTTTTAATGAATTTATTATGGCATCACTAAACATAAATGTGAGTACAAAGCTAGGGAGTAAAACCCAAATAATTGATCGTTGCCCCGAGATCGTGAGCTGCGATCGTGACTCAACCACTCACATACCGACGTTTCGGTTTCCTTCTGATTATCGTCCTCCAGTTGGCAATTATTAGCAACAATACACTATTTTGTTCCCACTGTTTGGGCCTGATCAGCAATTTACAAACCGGCACCTCCCACCAGCCCATTATACCAGCAAAGGCCGAGCTATTTTTCCTGCGGATTATTAGTAGATTTTGCCGCCAACCCGCAATTTAAATACGTGCATCCGGTTGAGTTCGAGAACGTACTGGAGAGTGGCTGACCGTACTAACTAATAATCAACTTGTGTGGTATTCTCTCGGGAGTATGTTTGGTGTTGAGCTATTTATTACGGCTATGCACTCGACTGAGGCCTCTGTTCAAGCATTAATTCTACGTAAGAGATCAAGTCAAACTTATTTTTTTCGATATAAACAATCGAATGTGCAACCCATATTCAGATGAATAAATCATAAGTGATAAAGAAATTGCTGCCCGCACGATATTCGATTCTATAACTATCGTTTGTGCAAGAGTATATATTTTCTGGTGGCAACCGCGTCAAGGTGCCATTTAAATTAGTTACGTCATAGCAAAGATAACGATGGTCATCTTTTAAATTGTGTAGTTAGCAACTTGACGTGATGGTCACCGGAAAATATAGATTCTAGTTATGACACAGGCCAATGAAGCCTTATATGTAAAATTGTGGTTATCATTCGCAGGAAAATACAGATTGAAAATTTCATGGAAAACTCCTATTTTCGTTCCTTAATTACAAAAAGGGTTTTTTTTCTAGAACTTATTAAATTTTAGTGCAAAAAACTAAATTATATAGTGTTTTTTCATCAGATTTTAATGTTATTTTGGCGAATTCGTATGGTGCTTATGTAATCAAATATGTGCCCAAAAAGGGGTAAACCATTTTATTTCATACTATACTTTTAGACGTATACACTGACATATTCAATAAGCCATACATTATGAATGAAATGAGTAGTGAGTAGTTATTTTATATCATTGAACTATCAATTAATTTTCTCTATTAAATTTATTTTATTTTTTCCCAACTTGTTCATCGAGAAATTAAATGAGCGTTCAAAAAGGAAAGACATTAAATTTAAAACAATAATCCTGGGTTTAAGATACAGTAGCCTATAGAAATCTATAATTTAAAAATCAAATGGAAAGAAATTATCTTATAGAAAGGTTCAGTCACAACTCTAATCAACTGTTCAATAGGTTTTCAAAGTGACTTACACTCATAACATGACCATCGAGGATTAACCCTTTAATGTCCCAAATTTAAGGAAGATTATAACAAAAACAGGCTATAGCGGTATTTATAATTCCACTACAAAATCCATCGAATGTATCAAGCAAAATAGGTGTAGTCACGTAAAAGACCTGTCTTAAAGTATAAAATACGAATTTGAAATACAATAATATTGTCATGTTCTTCCTGCCACAAGGCGAGTAGAGATGCCAGGTGAGTCCCACTCAAGGAAAAGAAGTACCGCCAAACTTTGACGTTATTAATGATGTTTGCGAGACTAATGGTACAACTTTCGCCAACAATTGAGTTCACTGCTACCTTGTTTATTATATAAACTGAGCGGATTCTACAATATCGTAATTTTATCATCTTGGTACCATAAATTTGTTGCTTTACTTTGTCCAATGTTAATTCAAAGTTCCAGATTTCTTTGATTTGTTTTATATTTATTTATTTATATATGACATATTTACGATTAAGACATTTTCATAAATTATTGTAAATGGTTCACTTAATCTTGTATCTTTTTCGAATTGGAGTTAAAGTAATAAATTCATGAAGATCCAGCCAATGAGACTGTAAAATCATTCATTTCATTCTGTAATGAATAATGTAATTATCCACAAGTACTTTTGACATGCAACTTAATTTGGTACTGAATCTGGAGAGGAATTCGAGTTTAAAGAATGTCCCATGTATATGCTACTCACATTTATTTAAAAAAGATTAGCAAACAAATATTGTTGGCTCGATATGAATAATTTCATTAAAGTTTGCGTACAATTCGAACAAGCCCTTACTTGTCCATATGTCAATAAAGGTCTATTGACTTGAATTGGAATTAATCCAGTCGGTATAAAAGTTGACCTAACAAAATCTCCGGTACAACTAACAATTGGCAGAGATCATATATCCAGCATTATAAACACAATGTCAAAAGTCCTAAGCGATAAAGCATGTGACAAACATTTGATTCAATTTCAATGTTCATAAAAACGGCGTTTTTAAATTTATTGTAAACGAAAAGTTTAATGAAAAAAAACAGCATATTCAAAAGTTGTAGACCGTCACATTATCTAAAAGATATTTGGTTAGGTATACTTTTTCCCATGAGTCACGGTTTTTTGTGATTTAAAAATTTGGGGACGTAATTTTGGCCCGAATGCTGGATACCCATTTCGAATGCAATAGATGTAAGCCATGTATTCTTGTATTTCGTTCGCTCAATTCGAAATTTGTTTACATAATACAGCCTATTTTAAGACGAAAGTTAGCTATGGACCTTTGTCCAATACTGCAGTTTTTTAGTTATGATTTTTTTTTAAACTTGTCATGCGTCATCATTTCACTATTACAAACCACCACAACTAAAAAACTACTGGGCTTAGACAAACGTACACGAAGATCTTTTCATTCCAAAATAAGTTATTCTACCGGAAAAAGTTGTTTTTGTTATTTAAAAGGAAATATATTTTTATTAAATTGCATAATTATCATGCGTACAGCGGAAATAAATTACACATTTTTTAAATATGATTTTTTACTTGTGAATTCGATTTTCTTCGGTAAAAAGTTATTTTGAGGCGAACAATTCTTTTAGTGCTTTTACATAAAGATATTATGGTATTACGTCTAGTTTGAAATAGTGAAATAATAACACGCACACGTTTCTATACCATACGGGAGGTAGTGTGCTCGACGCTTTTTTTGCGTGGTTTCCCCAGTAGGCATACTCCACAGTATATTTCAGTGAACGAACACTCAAAAGGTAGCTTGTTATTTACTGAAAAAAATCATGCTATTTATATTGAATTGAAGTGATTTTATTTTAAATTTTAGTATGAATCATAATCTTCAATTGTTACGTCAAAAAGGATGTCTTCAGCCTCTCTTTCGCTTTCCATTTCTTCGTGTGTAGATTGTTCCTTATCTGAAAGACCATAATTTGATTCTTTATTCATTTTACTGGAATCTTCTTAATATCGGATTCAACTTTGGAGCAAGACGATCTTTGACAGTTGGTAAATATTAATGAGAAATGTAATCCAACTTTGTACAACCACATCTACTACTAAAACCATATGAGCAAGACGATCTTTGACAGTTGGTAAATATTAATGAGAAATGTAATCCAACTTTGTACAACCACATCTACTATACTACTAAAACCATTCGTACAATTATAAAAAATAATGTCAAACAGATAATAAAATAGCAATGTATGTGTTTCTCTTCAGTTATCAATCTAAGAGAATATCACAAAACCAGCTTTGCAACTTAATCGGGACTCTCCCTTATAAGAGAAGAATTGCCATAAATAAAGTCAACTCAATCTCCTCTCTTCGCCAATATGGTATGTACACGCGAGTGTTGAGTCTCAAGTATGAGAATATCTGTTGTGAGAAACTGATCATTCTCGAAGCTGAGCATCTAGACTATCGTCTCCGACATTACCATAGAGATAGTCATTTCGATACAGTTTGTGCTTTATTATCATGCAAATTTTCCTGAAGGCTAAAGTCTCAAGCTTTCTATCGAAGTAAGAGGAGAAAGGTGTGGGTAACTTTCAGTCTTCTAATATATAAGACTTCCCCAGCATTACCATGGTCATCCCGAACAAGTCACTAACCTTAGCCTCATCGTTTTCGTAAGAGCTGGCCAGGTTTTAAAATCAATCTCTCCATGGGAAAGAACATTTATTCGTAAATTTACTCTATTGGTAAATTCAATTAGTTTATCATCTGAATAATCACAACAAACATCTGCATTCATTAAAGAGAATGACCAACTTGATTACAATCAATTTTTTCCGTACTCTTATAAGAAACTCCGACAGTTTAAGAAAAGGAACTCTTTAGTAAATATATAAGAAAGGAAGTTGCTGATAGATAATTTTAAGACACGCAACACAAATATTTTCTGCTTTATTAGAGGATACACTAATTACCGCATTGATTTCATATGAGTCTTCCGAAACTGATTATGAATTCTCTTTATTAAGGGAATTGACAGAAAGTAGTTCATAATAGCGCAGTCCTTGCCCAATTAATGTGCTGCATTTAACATTCATTCAAATATGATTGTCTCAGTGGATCTATTAAATAATTATCTCTCCTTTGATAATTTTCCCTTCCATGATCATCATTTGGGATGTCGAGTCTACCATTAAACGAAGTAAGTGATAACTCTCTCATGTTGAGTTAAGGAGATGCACAAAATACTGGATTGTCTCCAGCATTTACATAGAGATGAACGTCTCTGCCATATCAGAATAAGTTAACAAGAGTCGCTTCAGCTCCCAAACCTCAGTTTATCGTAACGTAAAAACTTAAAATTTATCGTACCGTATTAGCTAAGATGTAACATAAGGTCAGTCAATTTTATTAATTTTTTGGACATATTTTGGAGCGTTTTAACTGGTTGAAATGATGGTACAACATAGCAGTTTTGTTTGTTTATTTATTTTTGTCACGGGATGTGAGGGATATGCGTATAGATAAAAACAACGGATGTCAAACAGTACATTTTAATTTTGGGTGTGTATAACATTTGGATTCATAATAACGTACTAGTATTTGTAAGGTTTCCACTCAATGACAGGTACAGAATAATGCTAGTATTTGTAAGGTTTCCACTCAATGACAGGTACAGAATAACGCTAGTATTGTAAGGTTTCCACTCAATGACAGGTACAGAATAACGCTAGTATTTGTAAGGTTTCCACTCAATGACAGGTACAGAATAACGCTAGTATTTGTAAGGTTTCCACTCAATGACAGGTACAAAATAACGCTAGTATTTGTAAGGTTTCCACTCAATGACAGGTACAGAATAACGCTAGTATTTGTAAGGTTTCCACTCAATGACAGGTACAGAATAACGCTAGTATTTGTAAGGTTTCCACTCAATGACAGGTACGGAATAATGCTAGTATTTGTAAGGTTTCCACTCAATGACAGGTACAGAATAATGTTAGTATTTGTAAGGTTTCCACTCAATGACAGGTAGAGAATAACGCTAGTATTTGTAAGGTTTCCACTCAATGACAGGTACAGAATAATGCTAGTATTTGTAAGGTTTCCACTCAATGACAGGTACAGAATAATGTTAGTATTTGTAAGGTTTCCACTCAATGACAGGTAGAGAATAACGCTAGTATTTGTAAGGTTTCCACTCAATGACAGGTACAGAATAATGCTAGTATTTGTAAGGTTTCCACTCAATGACAGGAACAGAATAACGCTAGTATTTGTAAGGTTTCCACTCAATGACAGGTACAGAATAACCCTAGTATTTATAAGGTTTCCACTCAATGACACGTACCGAATAACGCTAGTATTTGTAAGGTTTCCACTCAATGACAGGTACAGAATAACGCTGGTATTTGTAAGGTTTCCACTCAATGACAGGAACAGAATAACGCTAGTATTTGTAAGGTTTCCACTCAATGACGGGTACAGAATAATGTTAGTATTTGTAAGGTTTCCACTCAATGACAGGTACAGAATAACGCTAGTATTTGTAAGGTTTCCACTCAATGACAGGTACAGAATAATGCTAGTATTTGTAAGGTTTCCACTTAACGACAGGAACAGAATAACGCTAGTATTTGTAAGGTTTCCACTCAATGACAGGTACAGAATAACGCTAGTATTTGTAAGGTTTCCACTCAATGACAGGTACCGAATAACGCTAGTATTTGTAAGGTTTCCACTCAATGACAGGTACAGAATAACGCTGGTATTTGTAAGGTTTCCACTCAATGACAGGAACAGAATAACGCTAGTATTTGTAAGGTTTCCACTCAACGACAGGAACAGAATAACGCTAGTATTTGTAAGGTTTCCACTCAATGACAAGTACCGAATAACACCTTAAAATATCAATGTCATCTACACATAGTATAATACTTCTGATACCAAACTATATTAGGTAATTACTGTCATAAAACCAATGTAAATCTGCATAGCTCCAGCCAGCTTAGTATTTTCAATGTGGTTTTATATTCTTTTCATACATTTATACCGTTATTGTTTATCGTAAATGTTGTTCATAAATCCTCTTTCTTAAACAAACATTTACTAAAAAGAGAGACTAGAGCATCAAAACACGGTTGACGGTGAAATGACTGCGAAAATTGAATTACCTTTACTAGTAAGTATTTTAGCGGTGATGCCTTAAACATTATTGATCCACCCTTTAAAAGAATTATTTTAAATTGAGAACATGGAAAAGAAATGGCTGCAACATTATTTTAAATGTTTTTAAATGAATCAAAATTGTATAGGAACAAATGAGTGATGGGAAGAAAAACAGTACTGTATTTGTAAAAAAACATGGGTTTAAATTTGAAACAAACAAAACAAGAATAAAGAAATCCAGTGAATGACGATCAGTCAAAAAATATCAAATCATTTAATGATACAAAAGGATATATATTAAAGAAAACAAGTATTATAGTGAAATCGTAAGAGATTGGTGCAACACTGTTAGGCTTGTACTTGTACAGTTGAATTCTGCATTGCTTTAAATGAGTAGCTTTAATGTAATATTATGTTTGTTAAATGTGATCAAAGATTAGATCAAGTTAAAATAAAAGACAATGTTTATCTGTATTCCGAAATTTGTTTTTAGTAAAACGACCTAATATAAAACTTAATATGTTTTCTTCTATTTATTGACATAACAAATTATATAAAATACAAAACACATTATTTGCTGAAAATGCCCTTTCACATCACATGTTTTAACTAGCACAGCCTTTAATAAACATAAGTTAGTCATGTGATTAAAAAATTTAACTCTTTTTCATTTAATAATTTAAGTATTATGTTTTAAATTAGGTGTTTTTATTAACTAACGATGAACTATTTTCTTATTTTGAGAAATTATGTATAAAATAGTGTAAAGAAATTATGTACAAAAAGTGATAAAATAATTATTTTAAATCCTAATTATGGATAATCCTTTGCTAATAAACAATTTAACCCCGCAAGGTGATTGATTATTTAATCTGATTCAATCTGAAATATGTAAATATAAGATTTATTTTATTATTTACTGTATATTTTCCATTTCAGTGAAATGGAAGTAATCAATCTACTGGTCAAATTGTATTTATTACTATTCTTTCAATGTTCAAGGAGAAGAGAGGACTTTAGATTACTAACTTCGCCCCTATAAAGACGTTTTTCATTTCTTTTCAATTTAGTTTAAATAATATTAGCTGTAATTGTTATTAAAATAATTGTACGTTGTGTTGTTCAAACTACTATTAATCCCTGCCAATATTAATACTACTATTAATTTTGCAAACTACATAAGTGTTTCATTAGTGTAATGAATGACTTGCCAATCCCAGATAGGCCATGAAAATGTGCCAAGAACTTTACCTCAAAATGGCAATGTCCTGAAAGCAGGTAAGTGACTAATGGTTAAGTAATCTATCAATCGCTGTTTTGAGTTGGTGGCAGTGTTGTGGTTGGCAGCCATGCGTCGTCTGCTCCTGTCAACGCCAGCTGACTCATTAGTCAAACAGCTGATTGCCAATTAAGTAATCAGTCAGCTGTGAAACTGGTGTGCGTTGATTATACCAGCGGTATCACCCACTCTAATGTTTGCACGGTGACTTATTTTGTCAAATAAATTAGGCCTAGTTAGCAGATTGACTTTTGTCACTTTTCAGTGTAAGTTGAAATAAATGTTTTTCATTGTCTTTGTAATATTGTGAAATTACCTAATATTTTCCGTAACTTTATACGAGTGAATTTCAAAGTAATATAAACCTTAACATTCTTGAACTAAAAATGTCACTGTCAATAAGTCATACGTAGATATGTTATGGATAGTATTTAAATAACATCCGTTTTCAACGTCAAAAGTAGTTGATTTACAAAAGTAACTATTGCCATTGACCATCGTACTGACGGAGAGATTCAATCCACTGTTAGTCGTATAGTTATCGAATGGTGAGGTGAGATGTACTGACACTCTTGTATGTTCATAAGAAACTGACGTGGAGACGGAGAGAGGGAAGTGACCCATCAGCAATAGTCAACAGTCTTAGGCTCTGACTTTTTTACTAAGAAATTAAGATTACAAAGATACATTTTAGACTTAAAGAACTATCATAGTTTGTCAATTTTACTGTAAGCATTGTTCTAGAATCACCTTGGCAGATTATTGGCATAGTATGGTCAGTATAAACAATTTATCCCGTGGTAGTATGTCTCTCTGGGGCGGATGGAAAATAAAAATAAATATGTAGAAAATTACATCTCAGTACGTCGTGGATCAAAATATAATTCAACACCATATCTGTAATTCAAGCTATGTACATGATCTGCACGTTTTGAACAGACTATAATTATCAAAAAGTGATTTACTAACTGAAACATAATGCAGTTCTATTCACTACCATAGAAGTACATAAAGAGTTATGTACACCGGGTCTGTATACTCATTACTAGAGTAGCAGTTGATCAATCACTGCGGCTGGCAATAAAGGTGTAATTACAGAGTCATCTCACCGGTCGTGACGGAGAGATATCGTGGAATGCTGAAGACCATCAGTAGTGTCACGGTCAAGGAGTTCTGCCTGCACCACCCAATCACCAACTGTGCTCTGACCGAGCCATTGGTCATTTACACTATTGCCTGTAAGATGTCAAGTGAACGATCGGAAAGTTCTTACTCACTGTATTCTGCTGGGCCCCAAAGCAGAATAACGTGCGTCAGGGCGACAATGTCGCAGAACGAAAGAGACGGCTGCAGAAAGATATAATCTAATTGAGAAACTATTTTTCCATGCCGCAAAATTGCAACATTAATTTCTGCAGAACGATATTAATATTCTTTGTGTATAAATAATTAACTAGAACCATATTCATAATGTAACTTAATAAAAAACTATGTGCTGACTGATTCAGAATGACAGATGGCTTTTACGAAATGAACAACAACTAATTGTGGTAAGACGAAAGTAAGGCGCCGGTCACCTTCAACGCATGCGCAAGTTCGCATAAACCCTAACCAAACTATGCCACTCTAGAGATGGGTAAAGGTACGGTAGGTCATTTGCAATACTAATACACGACCGAATCGTTCACTGTAATGAACTAGGTGTATTAGCTACGTCAAAATGACGTAACGAACAACGACTTGTACAAGCGGCGGTTGGAGTGATTTATAGTTTTGTTTCATAGACACGTGTTTATTATTTATACTTGTAAATTCGTTCATCCAATCTTCTTCAAATTTCAATTTTTATTACTAAAATTGATAAAAATAAATAATTACATTATTTAATGATTTTGTCAGTGGTCCTTCGTCCATCCTAGTTCTGATGTTTACTTTGAACTGAACGAGTTCAAATCATAATGAATGAACTTCTTCACTCGTTCATTAAGCTGACTAGTTCATTTGACTCCGATCGTTCGTGAACTACCCATCTCTCCTCTCCTGTTGTCAAATTACGATCGGATCGGTACATCGTATTTGAGTAATGAAAACTTAAATTCAGTTACGTCATCATTGATTGATAATGGCTGCCTCTAGATAGCGTACTGTTTGTAGTAACTGATCATAGAAAATATTATTATTTTAAAACACATAATTTGTGTTATAATCCAGGACGTTCTTTGATGTATACGTCTGCAACGAACGGAAATATTATTTTTTTAATTTCAGTTCAGTACAGTCCGACAGCTTCTGCTAGTAAGTCAGACAGGTTATCGGAATTAGGTCAGGCTAGGTAATAAAGAACTAAAAATTACAAGTGCATACTAAAATTGATATTTGCATCTGTCGTCAATGAATTAGTGGTCATCGTAGTAATCTTGGTCAAATAAACTTGAATCAGATATGAACATAGTTTGTATCCCTTAATTTAGTATTTTTCTTCTATATTAAAAATTCGGGAATTTAATTTATGTTATCATGTATAAAACAGTAGGATTATACGATCCTGAGTGACTTGAAGACGCACCTCATTTTTGTTCAAATAAAAATATTTAAATAAAAAATTTTACGTTCTTTTCTTTGGCATTGGTAGTAATAAGTAAAATATAACCTTACAATAAGAATTTATATTATCTAATAATTTAACCATAAAACTGTGAACGAAGGATATTTTCTAAACAAAATGATTCATTTTTCGACAAAAACCGAGTAAATAAATACAAATTCCAAATAATATCTATAATTCATTTATATAGTATCGCTCGTTGATAGGCCTATTGAGTTAGTCTCAAATATTGTTTTCAGTTTTTTGCTCACGAAGACCTTGACTTATCAAGTAAGGTACGCCACCTGCATTCACCTCTTTTTAGAAACATCTTTTAAACTATTATTATTTTACTATTATTATTACAAGAGAATTTTTTTTGTTCAAGTTAATAAATAATCGTAAAGATTAAGACCCTTTGAATTTGACCGAAATTTTAGGAAACTAAGGTTAATCTTAAATATTTAAGCTTATCTACTCCCAATTTTTTGCTCTCCAAATAATAAAAACAAAACAATCTAAACAGTCTAATTAATTACTTATTTCAACTTTCTTATTTGTGTATTGAGTTTGAACGTAAGGTACAAAAATTAAAAAATCTATTTAAAAAATGCCTTTTAAAATATTTTAATTTATAACAGTGTTTTTTATCTTATTATTTAGGTAAACATTTAGGCTACATTCTATAGGAGGAAAATATACAGCATAAACTAATGTTTTTTTTTTCAGTTGATATTTTGCACTATTGGTACCATAATATAGTGTAGTACTTGAAGACAGTTTTTGTTTTTTTATACACTGTCGCAGAAAGATTGAAAGCATTCTGCTTTGGGGCTGCTGGGGAAATCTAGTGTGCTAGTGTTGGGAACAGTTGTTGTTCAGGAGAGAGAATCGAATGTCAGTCTTGTCAGTCAGCAAAAATGAAACAAATTTAGTACATGATTTGGACTCAACGATAAACTGTAGATACTTAGACACCATAGTAATTGGACTAGAAATAAAATGCCCCTTTCAAAATAAATGTCAACTATATTTTACAAATATTATACTATTCATATAATTAACCACACTCATATACAAACCATCTCTTTCATATCTTTATGATAGCATCCTCATCTAAATAAAAGCCAAATACCACTCGCTTACTCACTTCATCACGAAATCTCAAAAAACACTGAACAAATTTACACGAAATTTTAAAGGAAGTTAGCTTTAGTATCGAAGGGACCCTGTAAGAACGGATTTTTTGAAATTCTATTCCTAAGAGGTACAAACAACCCCTCAAAGTTGTCTTTTCCCCATAAGAATAACATTAAGTTAATTTTGGTAAATTAGTAACAGCTGTTTTGTAAATAATTAAACATGTTTATTTTTTATATTTGACTTAATCTATTGATGCATTAAGAGTTTATCTTCGGCTTTTAAACATAAACAAATGAAATAAACGATTTGGAATATGATAAGTAATACGCTATACTAATAAATAGGTAGCAACGCAAATAGTGTGAGTGAAATACTGTAAATAAATGTAATATTGTAATTTTACGTTATACAAGATAATCTACTACTATTTGTAATCAAAGTCACATTCCCAGGCCAAAGGCCGAGGTGTATCGAACGCAGCGAAAGGTGGGTATTGCACGTGAAGCGTGCAGGGGTGTCCACTAGTATTCCTAAATTATGATAAATATATTATCTTTTTAGAATCCACATTTTCCAGTGACAACCGCGGCAAGGTACTATCTACAATATTTACAAGATAACCAGAAGTATTTATTAGCTAGGATCTTTTTAATATTAATAACTTTTTCAAAGGTTTTGGAGTATTAAATTATCTACCTTTCTTTCGATTTCATTATCCCCATAAAAAATAGTCCACGTATCTAATGAAATGTATGTACAAGAATTTCTCTGCTTCTTTCCACCTGCGTTCCCTTTCCAACACCTCCAAGCTCCGTGCGTTCTCAAATAAATTATTTCTTCCAATCTCCACTTATTCTGTTTTACTTTCTTTTATTTTTACTCCACCTCTTCTTTGAGTTCTCTGTTAGTCTTCTTCGTGCCGTTACAGTCCCACACGTTCTTTTTAACCGTCACCTATCCAGATTTTCTGAACATACATAAAGCTTGTGGGTATTTTACGAAATAGTATAATTATTTGTCAAAGCGCATCACCTTTACTCAATTTAAGGATTAAGTCTAGTCTCTTCATTAACATCTAATAAGGAACATTTCCACACAATGTGTTACTAATTGTCCTACTAAAAATGTGAACTCTTTTGAGAGGTGGCCCTTCCATTGAAGTTTTACTTGAGCTTAGTTTAAAAAGAAAAATACAAGTATTTTTCATAAGTCAAAACCAATTTGTATCACACAGTGTTTGTTAATTCGTCAGAGATACAACGAGGAGCATTTTGTTCTTTTAAATGCTGTGCTCTCAGTGGTCTGTTTATCAAATGCCTATCGTCAAGATATAAGGCAATAAGAGTTTTGAGAGTGTGAATGACCGTAATACTTCGGATGCTGTGGAGTGAAGAAAACTGGGTGTCAAGCTTGTCAGATAGCTGTCAGTTATACCGATACTACATGGTTAGGATTCCAAGTAAACTTGTATATCTTTTAGTTACCCTGGTTGTTGGTCTATTAATAAATGGCTCTTTGTAAGGAACGGTCGACTTAAGTTAGTAAGAATTACTGTACTCATTAATCTACCCTCATTACACCCCACATATTCAACCTTATCTTGACGATCGGTGTCTTATAGATAAACAATGTCAACTCAGCAAATTTTGTTAATCAATAGAACGATGAAAATAAAAAGTTAATTTGACAACGCCCCTCAAGAAGTTTTGTTCGTATGGTGGCTCTGTGGGCCACACAATAATTGCACCAGCTTAACTTTAACTTTTTAAAATTAGGCGTGGACCGAGATCAGTACCATTAAAACATGAACCTTTGATGTTATCTCGTTTATATATTATTGTATTACGTGTCCCTCAGAATGTTGGACCTTCTGGTATACAATATATGTAAATATAGAATATGGAATAATTTACTATTTCGTAAAAGAGAACAAGTTCACTGAGTACCATAATTATGAAATGAATATTTATTGGATAATCGAACTTTTTCCGTTAATTCACTACCACGACTTTTTTTTTATCGCAACTACGGTAAAGTTAGGTAAGGTCTGGTTAGGTTAGGTTAGGTTAGGTGGCTACTAGAAATGATCACAAACTGGTAAATCCAATGATTGATTTACCTCCGAATGCGCTCTCTATGTGTAAGTTCTTGGTAAGCAATAATATAAGGCCAGCGATATCGGATTCCTAGCCGACAAGGAACACCACAGTGGGCGTAAAAATTATTGGAGAACAGATTTTAGAGCATTATAATATTTATTTATCAAGCGGCAGTGAATTAACGGTGGGATAGTGGTAGTGAATTAACTGAAAAGGTCCGGATAATCTTATTTGATTTTAATACACACATTTTAGGCTATAATATATTTCAACAAGTTGGATTTTATTGTCATCTGGCTAGTTATCTACCATTAGTTATATATAACGATATAAAGTTGCCTAAAGAATGTGTTATTTGTTTATGACAGGACTCGAGTCCGGGCCAAGAGGTACTGGACACAGTGTTCCGCCACCTCAACCTCCTGGAGACCGCCTACTTCGGCCTCCGGTACCTGGATGCGGCTAACCAAACGGTGAGTATGCAGAATGGCTTGAATGCCCTACGTACGGAAGCTCTTTATTGTTTGTTAAGTAAAGCTAAAATTTGTGTCTGTACAATGGTATTGGATGGTTTCATTAAAACTGTAAACATATCTTAGTAAAATAGTAGGAAAGATAATTGAAACAATTTGAGAATTAGTTATTTTACAGTCATACGTTTTTATTGGGCTCAATTTTAACAGAAATTGTTGCATTAGCTATGTCAATAACAGATATACATTAATGTGTTAAATCTATGTTTTATATATTGAGGTGCAAAAATAGTGGGACACTTTGTTTATTTTATTTGTTTTTTTTTATGTTCTTAGCTTAAATCAATATTTTCGTTATGAATGATGTTTATATAAATAAATGTAGAGTATGAATTCCAGCTCTAAGCGAAACTGCTCATTCCCTTATAATCAAAATTTGGCCATCACTCTCATTCTGCATGTCTATTATGTCATAAGGTACTAGTGAATTCTTATCAAACTAAATCTGAACCTTTATACATCTCTGCCTGGCACCATGTCCTCATTCCTATATCTGGTTGTCACTTTTACTGTTGTAGTTAAAAAGTTCTAGTGCATTTGTGACTTTTAAAATGCCTCTTTCACCAGTGAGAACTGTAGATTGGTGGCATTAGTTTAAAATGGCAATAGGGTGCGTCGGGTGGCAGAAATCGCAGGATTTCCACGTTAGAGCTATTATCCAATTCAGGCAGACTGGTAGTTATGGTAGAAGGTCCGGATCCGGTTGTAGTAGTGCTAGGGGATGATCGGTTTATTGTTTTTTTGAGTCTACTGAATCGGTTTTGAACTTCTATTGAACTGGCAAATGAACTTTAGAGGGTTCCGGGAGTGAATATTACATGGACTGTAAGAAGAAGGTTACAGGACAGAGAATTAAATGCTTATTCACCTCCACTGAGTACATGTAATCGGCAAGCTCCACTACTGAACAGTGGAGTCGAGTATTATTCTTCGACGAGTCCAGATTTTATCTCAGATATCCTGATGGTCGGGAAAGGTTGTGGAGAAGGCGAGGAAAGCGATATGCGGATTGCAACATATCACCAAGGAACAGTTTCAATGATCGCTCTATCATAGTTTGGGGTGAAATAACAAGAGAATCTCGCATGGACTTAGTCGTTTTTCATAGAGGAACTTTAAATGACCAGAGGTATGTGGAAGAGGTTCTAGCAGAACATGTTACTGTTTATGTAGGATTTGTTGGGCCGGATTTTGTTTTCATGTTTGACACTATGCCGCTAGAGAGATGCAAAATTACCTTCAGGAAGTGCAAATCAGTACAATGGAGTGACCAGCACATAGCCCTGACTGAAATTCGATTTAATACATCTGGGACCAGATTGAGATGGCATTAAAAGTCAATGTGGTGAGCTGCCTAACTTTGGATCACCTTCGACAGGCTGTACAGGCAGAATGGAACAATATTTGTAAACAGAACATATAGAGTGTAACTGAAAGCATACCTAGGCGATTGTAAGCAGTCATCGAAGCTCGAGGAGGAAATACGAGGTACTCAACTTTCTAAAATTAATTACTTAAAACCAACCATGTTTTCCCAATCCTAAAAGAACACTGACTCATTTTAGTTCATTAAAGTATGAAAAAGATATTTTCATTTCTTGTTAAATTACTACATGATATATTTTAAGTAAACTATTTGATTTCTTGTCAATAATTGTGTTTAAGTTGGTTTAAACTGATAAAATAGTCAAATATTGAAGAAAACGACCGTCCCACTTTTTTGCACCGCAGTGCATTACTTGGTCCAGTGAAGAGTCAGAGAATCCGTCAGCAATACACTCATGGACGCTGTAGTAGCACTTGGCCAAAAGAGTATTCTTTAACTGTGTTTTAACTTCAGTGGATTTTACTCAACTTCAACTTGTTTGAAAGAGAATTGAATGACTGTATTCCTTAACAGAAAAGGAGGCCTTTGTTAAGAATGTGATGGAATATTTATATTTAGATTATAAATATTTCATCACAGTAACATACTGATATAAATACTGTTTTCTAGACGTGTAGTCAGTCCTAAAGGGACCACCTATTGCGAAGATATGGTATCTGACACAAATTGATTATGGGATCCTCTGAAGGCACAACCCGAAATGATTTGAAGAAATGTTTTATTTAAGGGATGAAGTTAGGACCTACAAGTCTTTTATGTTTCCAGTGATAAAATAGAAACATCAAAACATTCTTCCAAAGATCAAATACCACTGAAGTAAGTTAGCTTGCAATCATGGTTGATTTTCATAAATGACAACCAATATAATCTTCAAACTGTTGGATCGTAAAATGAATTTTACACCCCCAATTTCTATTGTCTACCAAAAAAACGCCTCACGGTTGCATGTGAATCCGGTAGGAGTGGCTGTCGTGGAGGAATGTCATGCGTGAGGCATGTACATGCTTGCACCTGCGGTCCGCGTGACAACAGCCTACCAAGTGGCGAGCGAGTGATTCAAAGAACGTGCCCAGGGCTCCTGCCAAATCAGTGACAGCACAGGACTATTTTGGGTTCTCAGGACGTAATTTTTGTGTCTTCCCACGATGAGGTATAAAGTTAAGAATTCAGCTCTTCCCTTCATAATAAAAAGCTGTTTAGCGCTGTGAGTTTTTTTGCAGAGCTTACTTCTTATTGTGACAGAAAGTTGTTTAGTTTGTATTCCAAACAAAATGAATTATTGTTTACAAAACATTCTCAAAAATATATATTCAGTTTCGATATACTCTGGTAGTATGAAGGAAAGTATTTTAAGTTTTTGTTAATAAGACAGGCTCCGTAAACATGTTTGTAGTATTGATGCTCTACGGTTATGTACAGTATAATCTCAAGAAAACATGTCATATGTGCATATTTGATATTCATATAACCTAAAATGTTTGGTGTGAATTCAGGGTCAATGATCGAATTACACGTGTAGTGTCAAAAGATAAAATTAAGTAAGCCTTTATTAATGTGACGAAGTTAGGACTGTTCAGTCCACTCTATTACGTTACAACAAATTATCATAAGTTTCAGAGGAAAATTTATTTGTCCTAATTCCTTTATTTTTAAATTATGATACAACTGAAATGGTTCAATGCGTTTTTATAGAGATGTTATGCTGAGAGAAAGAGTTCATTGTTGGACGTTTTGAAGGTACAACATAAGCACTATTACCACAGTTGGACAGTTACGCGATGCATGTCGTAGAGTTAACCAGTCCACAGTTTAATATCACCACAGTTGGACAGTTACGCGATGCATGTCGTAGAGTTAACCAGTCCACAGTTTACTATCACCACAGTTGGACAGTTACGCGATGCATGTCGTAGAGTTAACCAGTCCACAGTTTACTATCACCACAGTTGGACAGTTACGCGATGCATATCGTAGAGTTAACCAGTCTACAGTTTACAAACATCACAGTTGGACAGTTACGCGATTCTTGTCGTAGAGTTAACAAGTCCACAGTTTACTATCACCACAGTTGGACAGTTACGCGATGCATGTCGTAGAGTTAACCAGTCGACCGTTTACTATCACCACAGTTGGACAGTTACGCGATGCATGTCGTAGAGTTAACCAGTCCACAGTTTAATATCACCACAGTTGGACAGTTACGCGATGCATGTCGTAGAGTTTACCAGTCCACAGTTTACTATCACCACAGTTGGACAGTTACGCGATGCATGTCGTAGAGTTAACCAGTCCACAGTTTAATATCACCACAGTTGGACAGTTACGCGATGCATGTCGTTAAGTTAGTGAGTGGGTGAGGAGTGATTAGAAACTGTGTGAAAATAGCAAAATTAGTTTCAAGATATAATCATCTAATTCTGTTAACAAACGCGGTACTTTCACCGAATGTAAAACTGGATCCTGTACATAAAGAAGGACACGCTTGGTGTTGGACACGCACCATAAACAGAGGTCTGCAGGCTAGTGCCACAATCACGCACTTCCACTGAGTGTTTAGCGTCGTTTCCCACGCTCTTGATAATATCTATGAATGTTCTCTTATTTATATGGCAGTCGTAAATAAGGTGTTTGAACGGGAATAAATGATTTAACTTAATAGTTTTTACACCTTTCTTTAACATTTGAGTAAACCACAGTACGTAAAAATCCAGATTTTATAAATATTTGTATGTAACTTTTAGAGTTACCGTCACTGAGCTAGGTGTTTAAAATTATGCAATAGTGTCCATTGTAATGGCGTATACTGAGATATATTTACTAGCGGCATATTCAGTAGACCTATGGAGATAATTAAAGGAAAAATAAATGAATTCATTTTGTAAGATATCTAACAATAAGAATGGTCCAATTTGTTTCTGGGTTAAAGTATTATGCAAAACGGCTGGAGAAGCGTTTTTCTCTTTGAGTTAGTTAGGATGGATAAGTGGGACCTGAGAATCGTTCATAGAACAGGAATATAACGAATGTAAAATAACCTAACCAAGGCAACAAGTTCCAACAATGGCTGTAGGGACTAGAGTCCTGACTGAAGCGCGCATACCTTGCATTGATAAAATGCATGTTTCTCAGTTATTTATAATAGGATCCAAACAAACTATGGCTTGATGGATTTTTAATGGAGCATTTTATATTTTTACTTTTTGTTCCATTTTCAGTCACATCGCAAGTTTTCGAGTAATTATCAGTTAAAATATTAAAATGGCCGCCATTTTATGAAAATTAAACGTATTTTTAAATTCTTATGACTTATTAAAATTCCACAATATTGTTACCTTTTATGTCAATTTTCAGCTCTGTAACTTAAGTGGTTCACGAGTTACAAAATTATCTCTAAATACACAAACAGACAAATAGACGGACAAAAATCATTTTAGAATCTATGTTTAAAGGAACATTTTTTCTTATTTTGACTCAAGGTATCGTATTATTTAGTTTGGGAACGTATTTTAGGGACACCCTGTATATAACATTAATAGATTTTTCTTCTTTTTTTAATATGACTTGCAACTCTATTTTAGAAGTTTTCACCTAGTGTTTCTTTAAGTAACCATAGATACAATTTTAACACATTCAAATTATATTAAAGTTTAACTATCCCTTCTCTACTCCGTTTATTTTATAATTGGTTTATTAATCTAAATCGTACAATGGTAATTTTGAAATTTGTTACAAGAGAGTAAGTGCACATCGTAAGGATGTCGCCATTTACGTTCTTTATCATTCAATACAATATTTTCTTTGAAATAATTATTTTATTGCACGTTTTAAAGCTATTTTGTATTAAAAATGGAGACATTACGTCCAATGAACTTTTTAAATGTTATTATTTTAACGCTCGGTACTAAGTTAAAATTGAAGTAGTTAAAATAAATGCGAGTATACTTCATGTATTTTAAAATTTTAATTTTAGTCAAGTTTATTGTGAGGTACAGATAAATAATTATACTTTAAGTTAATATACTGTATGTAATAATCTGTAATCCTCTGCAGTTAAAATTGCCGAAATATGGAACGAATTCCTTTCCCAGTAAATGTGTAATTGACAAATGCGGGAGTCGTCTACCTGTCCAAAGGACGGATGTTGGTGAGTTAGGATATAATAAACGACCCTCAAACTATTGGCGAGTTGGGATAAAGCCTGGTACCCGTAAAGCCTTCATCGTAAGATCTGTAGCCAACCTGAAGAACCTGGTCCCGGTAAGAAGCGTTCATTTTATGGCCGTTATTAAGTGGTCATTAACCCATCACGAGTTCTGAGCTCTACCTCACGTAGGCCTGTATCATCTCTCCGACCCTTGGAGCATGGGTCACTTACCCATGATTTCGTACAATACTTTTAGTTCTAGAGATATAAAAGTGATAGATCACATTTTGGATTTTTTTGTTTATGAATATTGCCTAAGACGTTTAGGTTAGGCGTATGTAGGGAATTCGTTATAAAAGCTAACAATTTTAATCGGCAAAATGATTGGGTATAATATACATTTTATTTTATTTGTTACGTTTTGAAAGAAAGTAAAAATCCCATGTTGCTTAATGCTAACAAACTACCGAATAACAAGAATTTTACAACGGAGTCTAATAAGTAATTACAAAATGTTTTGCGTCAAATTAGTTACTCACCCCTCAAATGTAGGAAAAAACTCTTTATAGTGTAAACCAATCTGGTGACGTTGAACGTGATTGCAACATTAGGAATGGAAAAATCATCAATATATCTTTATGAGTCCATAAATGAAGTTGCAGGTGATAGAATTAACAATAATTTGGCACATGGAATATCAAACCTGAAGTTTGTCCAGAGGATTAATGATGAATCTCTTTGCTTATATAGTGGAAGACTTTAATAAACCTTCAACTAACCAAGATTATAAGGGTCACCTAAATCCTAACCCTGCAGCAAAACTTACGTTGGAAACTAAAATTACAGTAGCTTCTAATTGATTTCTTTAAGAACTTAGCACAACGTCTTGTCATCAAATCACGTTTTCCATTCTTTAATTAAATCTCACCTTTGATTTTTGAAATAATCTCAATTACATACCTCTACATATTTGTGTGTCTGGAGTACTCACAAAGATGGCGGATCTTCCAAGAGGTGGACGGCCGCGGAAATTGCAGGCCCTAAGGCTGTCTGGGCTTGGTTTACTTTGAAGGAAACTGGCGAGACACAGTGGACTTGCTGGTTTCACGTATCAGAGATGTAGAGTTGATTGATCACATCACAGCGTATGATTGTTATAATCAAACATTAATATAAGCGAGATCACTGAGGAAGAAAGAGCTAAAATATCTTCAAATAGCCCCCCACCCCCCATATACTCGTGTCAAACAATATTGGACATAGAAGAATTATTAAATTTCCAATGTTGACATTTCAAAATAAGAATTAGACTAAGTGCTATGGTAGAATTAAACCATAACGTGTCTGACAGACACAGTGACTGAATAATCTTCAACCAACCAACAAAATATTAAACCATAACGTGTCTGACAGACACAGTGACAGAATAATCTTGAACCCACCAACACAATATTAAACATGGACGACGCTTTAAAATATGTTTTCTTGTCTCCAAATTAAGAGCGTTTCTTTTCCTTTTTTAGTAGCGCCAAACTTCTTTCCGCTTTATTTAGTGTGTTTCAATGTTATTGGAGAACACTTGGGAGTGTGAGATCTAGGAGTCAACTTCAAAATTGATCATGTGACAAAAGATGGCCATTTCAAGCTGAACACGATAACACAATTAGAATTTAACAAGTATAAGTTGTATTTTAGTTTTTAATTGGTTATTGCCTATGTATTGTCCTACTTTAAACTGATTTTTCATTTAAGCAGTCAGTTACCCACTAACTTGTTTCCACATTTTAAATTGTTTTTTGAATATGCTATTAAATTATAACTAACCCACAGTACATGTTGAGTGTTCAATATTATTAGGGATCACTTGGGGTCCAAGATCTAGGAGTCAGCTTAGTTTTAAATAGGCACGTAGTCTCGTGATATGTTATTTATCACCACCATTTCAAGCTAAAAATGATAGCTTATTCAGAATTTAAAAAGGATATAACATTCTTTAGTTATTGAAATATATTTTATTTTATTTATTGTCTATTTATTATCCTAATTAAAACTGCTTTTCATGTCAAAACAAAACCAGATCTGTGTTTTTATCAACTGTTGATTTAAGAGTTTGCAGAGGCTGTCGGCCATGTTGGTTTTAATCCAATGAGAACAATGTTATTTGTGAATCCACATCTTTTCATTATTTATTGGCCAAAATTTGCGCATGAGGTGTTATTTTAAAAGTTATTACATTGTGCATTGGGTTTACCTTTGATATTTTATATACATACAACTAAAGTAGTTTTTAAAATCTAGTTGTGTGAAAAATGATAAATAGTGAAAATAAATCTATTAATCTTAATTCATAATGCACGACAAAGCAGCTTTAATATAAAATGAGTATTTTTATATTAATACGTACCCTTATATAAACGAGTTATTTATTTTTTAATGTTGTAGGATCCCATGTACCTTTGATTCACTGAAACTCGGAGACAAACTGTTCCTCAGCTGCTGAACTTTCTCGTAGCACATATGTGGTACACAATTCAAATAACATTTAACACCATTTAACTTTATAGCACCTTTTTCATTATTATAATTTGTTTTCAACGACAAAACAAATCTTCATTACATAGATTTATTGAAAGCAGACAAAAAATGTACATTTGGCTATTTGAATCCATGTAATGCAGTTCATTTTCAAAATTAAACATTCTCGCTCAATGTATATATTTTTTACAAAGATGAAGAAAGATGGAAAATTTGAAGAAAATGCTCTCAGATTATTCAAAATGTATTGACTCTGATTGGGATCGAACTGACAACCTTTAGCACATAAAGCTGGAATTGAACCAACTACGCTACCAACCAATTATTATTAGCTTTCAATTGCAAATTGTAGTTTGATAAACCGACAGTAAAGATATTTTCGTCTACTCTCCATTAATCCATTTAAAAACGTGGATTATTTTCCTATTGATAGTGAATCTTTCGTCACTATGTTATTTTGGTCAATAAATTTGATGTAGCATAAATTGAGTATGAAATAGCCCCTTTGTTGAAGTAAGTACAGTAATTTATAATTTCAAGTTCTTCTAAATGTGAACCTACACCCAGTAGTTTTGTTGTTTTTAAAACATGTTTGACTTGTGATTATGTGAGTCTTTACATTAAATCAAACATTGACATTTTCGTTCTCTACTTTAACCCGTGATCGATCATTGAGATTTCATTCTTCTACATCTAAATTCAATAGATATAATAAGGACGACATATTAAAATTACATCGGGCAGTTCAGTAACACATACGCCTCCTTCTTGTTGTCATAATTCATCATGTCCTATCAGTGAAGGCAACCTCCTCTCTTATTTAGTCCCCTCTGACGTCACGTAAACCTTCCCCCTTCCACCCTAGGAAGGTATGCACGTCTTGTCAAAGTTAAGCTCTTTGCCTGCTCTTAGGGGAAGTGACTTAAAATTATAATTTCTGTGCGTGGTAAGTCACAGAAAACCACGTAATTGTTTCCGTTAATATATGTCGATTACTAAAATTCCTAAAAATTCGCCTAGATTCTATAGTTAAAATATTTTTAACATATGTCAAAGTACTCGTTCAAATCATACCTCTTTCTTTTCTTAACTCATTATTTTTGTGAGTTTTCTGTGAATTACACGTACAAGTGTATATGTACTTTTGTAGTTTTTGTTTTTCCATGCATGTGGCATTTTACACGACGGTATTCAAAGGTTGTTAGGGATAAAGGTCCAATCCTCTGTGCGAAATTGAAAATGCTAGATAAAAAATTAAGCTGGTTTTTTATAGTTTAACTTATTCAGTCATTGTGAAAAACCGGAGAGTCCTACAACCATGTGCTATTGAGGTTAAGTGTAAGAGAGGACCTAATGGTCCTAGCTTTGCATCAATAAATGAAGCATCTTTAGTTCCATTTTAGTTACAGCACATATTTTATTAATACAGTTAATAATATATAATAAATAATCAGGTGATTTAACAGGTGGAGGGAAGTGATGAGGAGAAACTAATTGTGCAAAATTGACGTCCCCTAACCATCCATATAAGTTTTTCTTTTTTTATATAAGAATTATCTTTCTAAAAAACACTCTTCATGGTATATTTTAAATTTTAGTTAGTAAATATAAAATTAAATTTCGTTTAAATAAAATAAAGTAGTTGGTTGATTTGCAGTAGTTTACAATAATGTACTAAAACAAATAAATTCAAATGAACATTTTAAAAATAACACCTCAAATATCATTGAGAATCCCAAGATTGAATTTATTCCAAAATAGGGGAATAACGAGTATGGTATTGGCTAAGCCTTTCCAACTTTATGAGTCGAACATATTTTTCCTGAGAATAATTAATTGAAAAACTGACAGAAAGTTAAGTGATGTTAGTTGATAATAAACCCCTCGAGTTCCAACCAAGGTGCCTTCCGAAGTTGTCTGTGTTTTACCTGTACAGCTTTATTAATATCAATGAAGTAGCTCCCTCTTGTCAAGAGACATAGGTTATTGAGTAGCACTCCTGACATTACGGGGAGTAAAATGACGACACACTGGATGATATCAAAGCTCTGTACATGTATGGGTGGGTGGGTGGGTCAATACCACTGTACATGTATGGGTGGGCGGGTGGGTCAATATTACTGAACATGTATGGGTGGGCGGGTGGGTCAATGCCTCTGTACATGTATGGGTGGGCGGGTGGGTCAATGTACCACTGTACATGTATGGGTGGGCGGGTGGGTCAATACATCTGTATGTGTATGGGTGGGCGGGTGGGTCACTTCCACTTTACGTGTATGGGTGGGTCAATACCTTTGTACGTGTATGGGTGGGCGGGTGGGTCAATATTACTGTACAGGTATGAGTGGGCGGCTGGGTCAATACCACTGTACATGTATGGGTGGGTGGGTGGGTCAATACCACTGTACGTGGTATACTGTACGTGGTATTGACCCACCCGCCCACCCATACACGTACAATGGTAGTGACCCACCCCCCATCCATACACGTACAGTGATAGTGACCCACCCGCCCACCCATACACGTAAAGTAGTAGTGACCCACCCATCCACCCTTACACGTACAGTGGTAGTGACCCCCCCCCCTCCGCCCTTACACGTACAGTGGTAGTGACCCACCCCCCCATCCATACACGTACAGTGATAGTGACCCACCCGCCCACCCATACACGTAAAGTAGTAGTGACCCACCCATCCACCCTTACACGTACAGTGGTAGTGACCCCCCCCCCCCCGCCCACCCATACATGTACAGAGGAAGGGTATACAATTAATATATATTCACGTGGATTTCCATTGTATTTAGTAGTGTAGTAGTAAACGTGTTGTGTCCCGCAGGTTGTGTTTTGTCAGCGAGCCTGCGACAGTCCACGTAACGTACAGAGATATGATACAGAGATAGTGATGTAGAGATAGAGCACAGCGGAGAGATTGTTAATAAATCAGCTAAGAACCATGTTTGTACATTCACGGGACGACATTGGTTTTAAGTAGTTAAATTTTGTATTAACGTGATTAATAGCGAATAATGATTGAGAGAAAAATGTATATAATTATAGTTGAAATTGAGTTTTGGGCTGTGTATTTATGGCAAAATTAAAGGAAACAATTGTATAAATATTTTGAAAAGTAAATTTTAAATACCAAGTAGTGAATACTTATTTTGGTTTTTGTACGGCTCACTCTCAGCACCAATTTAAATTATTATTAATCATTATACTTTTAGATACATTTAATCTCTAAAATATCTCTTATCCTTAAAAACTTTTTACAATTTATATTTCCTCAAAAAATCTTAGAATTGGTGAAATATGGCCTAACTTTTGTATATTAGGAATGGCCTTATACATTCATATGTTTCAACTTTCTCCTTTTTTTAGTTGATATTTACTTTCCAATGAGGTCACGTGATCATAGAACTATAAATTGAGTTGTTGAACACCATTTTCCATTCTTTTGTGAATCCCTCTGGTCTGAGGAAGGTGAGCGTGGTTCACCGAAATCAATCACCATAATATTTGTGCATTTTGTACTTGTATTGTAATATATTTGTGCATTTTGTGCTTATATTGTAATACATTTTGTGTTGTGTGACGTTTTACGTGTACTGTATATGTACCAACGCGTATTATGCTAATTAAAAAACTACTTTAAATTAATATTAATTTAAATCGTCCTCGTATATATGTGTTTTCTGTAACTTATGAGGCCAGTCTATGTAAAAATATTCCGAATAGATAAAAAATGAAACGAAGTAAAGCCCGTCTAGTCTGGCTTCGTAATATAGGAATTCCAATTGCGTAGCATGTGATACTGAACTGTTTCTATTTAACCTTCATAACATAATGCTTCAAGATTGTTCAATTACGGGCCATAGATAATAATGTAAGTTGATTTATAAATATCTTTTCCTCACATTCATGCTCAGTCAACAGTTTATGGACATTAGTATAGTTAGTGATTTATAATAAGTATAATTATTAATTTCAGAGAAAGCCATACTAGTTTTACAAAAATATACTGTAGTAGCAAGTACAATCACAGTTTTAAATGTCCATTTATCTCGCTGTGTGTGTTTTCATATTAATATCCTATCTCATGAACACGTTTTGCTAAAATTGTAAACTTCCTGTATAATTAAAATATACTACTTATTGTCCAAAAGTAATAGAATATGCCTTTAATTGTTTCAATGTGGCGACCTTCACATTCAAACAACAGGAACGCCGTTTGGTTTACGAAAGTATACTTCTGTGACAGAATTTATCACATTCTGAACAATTTGTATTGATTCGTTTTTTTCATACAAACCTAACAACATTAGAGAATCAGCACAAATATGTTTTTTAATGTTGCGCTTAACTGACTAACTTTATTTGTACTATTTACACATTGTTGTCCAGTCCTACGTCAACTTGGGGAAATGGCAGATGAAGGTTATACGCACAGTACATTTTCAATATGAAAATAAAAGTTTTACAAACTTTTTACAATGTACATTTTCCTTGAAGTATCATAGAATTGGCGAAACATGGGCTAGCTTTTGTATATTAGGAATGTCCTTATACATTCATATCAGTTTCAACTTTCTCCTTTTAAATTATATTCAGTGGACATTATTTAAAATGACTTCTTAATTTCGTTGACTTCAATCAATTGTACATTTCGTTGTAATACGATCTGTTCTTGTAATATGGTTTTCTTATCTAAAATATACTTACTTAGAACAAACTAGTTTTGTTTTAATTAAATTATTTTTTATTTATCTATATCATTCTATAAATAGCATATGATACGCTATTGTTTTTTCATGCAGATAAGGTAAACCTTAAATAAATAGTTGAATTAAAAGTGTTAATTCTCAGTCTTTGTCTGTAGCGTAGATATTATTTGTATAAAAGTGACATGAAACAAAAACAGACCTATTTCAGTTCTGTAGTATTGCAGAGGATTTCCGAGTTAGATAACAAGCTCCCTTTATTTTGACAAAAATGGCGGTCGCTAACAAACCGGGCAATGCCTCTAATAAGGGACTCTCAGTTTCTCTTTGCATGGTTGACGAGCCGGTAAAGGGACTTGTCCTGACACTTGCTGTTTACACTCCACCCCCAAACAAAACTCACCCCCTGTCCAAAACAGACAGGTAATCCAATTAGCCCCAACAGGGTGGATGCCTATACGTTCCGCCGCGGTGGGCCCCTTACACCCTATTTACACCGCCAGACTCCTGCTTCTGTTTGTTTTGGCCAAATAGAAACAAGGAAAGGGTTGCAAAATTATGCACGGACTGTTTGGTCAACAATTGTCTCAAAATATGCTTCTTTTAAAATAAATTCTTAGTTTAAGTAAATGTTTATGTAATACTTCCAACCATACAAATCATTTAACGAAATATACAACAAATTGAGATAGCTTGGTAAATAATAAATATAAAATAATAATAATAACAATAAGCTTGAGTCAAGTTAATGTCCTCAATGAAAACAGTAAATATTAAATGCAACGACAATAGCAGCATGTTGATGACTTCTGGCTAATAATAGACAACAAACTGAATAAATATAATGAAATATAACAATTAACATCTTTTATAAAAAAAATCCAATATATCAACAAATATTAACATGTAACAGCAGATGATAATTCAAATTCTAATTAAATAGTAACTAAACAGCAACAGTCAGATTTTTTATTGACATATATAATTAATTGGTTATTGAAATTTAAAAATGTATTATAAGACATTTTTAATTAATTACCTGTTTGTTCTCAATAACCACTCGATAGTAACCGGAAAGAGATATGTTTTATTAGCATATTTTTTGTGTGGAGCTCAGATTTTATTTTACGCACTATATTTTTCATTGATAAATAGAACAAAAACTAAGTACAAGCTAATTAATATTTAATTCCTGGTTTAATCCTACGATTGTAATTCTATTACCAAACGTGTAAATATTAAAAAGTGTACATTTAGAAAGATTTACGCACCAGTGTAGTTTATTAATATTTTAGGCAGGAATCAATGTGAGACCCTAGTAAATGAAAGTATAATTGTTACTTTTGTAATTAAATTTATTCCTTTTGAGTTTGCTGAGATTGTCAGAGGCTGATGCCCATGTTGGTTTCATCCAATAAGATCTATTTTTTAGAATCGGACATAGGACCACGCGTATCCAAACCAAACAAGTTATTTCTAAACCGATTATGTCCAAAAAAAATTGCATTTAATCAAGATTTTATATAAAAATATTTAGTCTGAATGTTTTTTCATCTTTTTTCAAAACTAGGTGTGTGTATTCAAAATATAAAAAGCAAGCCCAATACGTAATATAAACATTAAAAAAATTACAACTCATACACAACTTTTGGTCAATAAATATGGATTCGCAAATAACATTATTCTTGTGGGATTAAAACCAACTTGGCCGACAGCCTCTGCAGACTCTTAAAGAAATCGCTGGGTCAAATTATAATTGGTAATTGTATTAGTTACGATAGTTAGTTTAAATATTGAGGCCTTAAATATTGGTGTGTACCGTTTACTTTGGGCGCATTTAAATTATTTTACTGGTAATTTGTGTGTACCATTTTTTGTGGATTCATTTTAATTTCTGCACTGGCAAGTTGCTTGTACTATTTATTGTGGATTCATTTTATTTATTTGCATTTTTCTGGTATGTTATGTGTATCATTTATAGTTAGTACGTTTTATTTTTTCCAGCAAGCTATTGGTATTTTTGTTTATGACTATTTTCAGTGTTAAGTTGACAAACTCGACTATTTACTTTAGGTATTTTATTGTTTTATAGCCAAATTGCTTGAATATATCATTTTACTGCTTTAATATTAATTGTTGAATCATTTTATGTGTTGATGTTGACGATTTTAGCGATTTCTTAATTTGATTGATTTTAGGACCTTTTCCGTTAATTCACTACTTCTACTTTTTTCCGTTACCTCACTACCACCACTTTTTTTATAGGAATTACGGTTAGGTTAGGTTAGTTTAGGTGGCTAATAAAGTTGATCACAAACTGGTAAATCCAACGATTGACTTACCGCCGAATGCGCTCTCCGTGTGTAAGTTCTTGGAAAGCGAAAAGATAAGGCCAGCGATAACGGATTCCTAGTGGATAAGGATTACCACAGTGGACGTAAAAATGATTGGTAAACATTTTTTAAAGCAATAGAATATTTATGAAGGGGTATTGAATTAACGGAAACAAAAAAAGTAGTGTTAGTGAATTAACGGAAAAGATCCTGATTTTATTTTTCATACTATATTATAGTGGGACATTCTTGAGAAAACAGTAGCTTAACCTACGTCTTGCATATAAGATTCATTTGGTATACTTCTAAAATTTGATTAACTATCTAGATTAAAATTAATATTACATACTAGAATAATTTAAAATTCTGTCTTTCTATAAAGAAGAATAAGAAAAGAGCTTCTAAAGCTTGTTAGAAACATTTACCATCCGTTCTCTGTGAAATTAGTGTCAGAACCGTGCTCTGCTGACAGCTACACTCTAGTAGACTGAACTGACAGCTACACTGTAACAGACGTCAGCTGACAACTATATTGGAACAGTGACTTCAGCTTACAGCTACACTGTTACAGTGGCCGTGGTTAGTATTGCACAGTTCCACCGGCCGTCAACTAACTGACGACCTTCTACCACTATCCAAAGACCCCAAGTGGGTAAATGGCCCTATCCCCTCAGCATCGCTCCTAGCCCTTCCCCCAAACTGCCCTTAAGCAAACCACTTACCCCCTCCGCCCCAAGCATTCAATATCCAGCCTCTTATTCAATTGTGTTTTCTTCAGATGTCGAACAAGAACAGATTGGACTATCGATCTGTTGATTGGCTCGCTTGTAGATGGATGTTAATAAATCAAAGGGGCTTACTTAATTTCCATCGCAAAAACAGTTTCAAAAATTGTTATGGAATAAAATTCGAACTATTTTTCAATAACTTCTGATTACCTTTTTATTTTCTGACAAAGTATTGTCACCAAAGTATATTTATGTGCTTTAATCCGTATAAATTTGGTTGGACTGAAATAAAGCTCACTTTTGAATTTGTTATGACAGTTATTTTAAAATAAAGTTTACTGTGGAGTTAAATTCTTGGCAAATTTTAAATTAGGAATTTCGTTCCATCAATAAATATTTAATCCTGTTTATTAATTGATTAATTACAATCGGAGCAGGGGTAAAGATGAGACTGTCACGTTTTCTCTAAGTAGTTTTTTTATTAGGTCTAATAATTATACTCACTTTGCTTGTTGGAGGTTTCGCTCTCAAAATCGACTAAAGTTCAGGTAAATTCAATAAATTTATTAAGTTGGATACATTCGTATTGTACTCCCTTCAATTAAAAAAATAAATTTTGTGCAATAAGACTTCGTTCTATTGTTTATAAACCGAAATTTTTTCAACCATAAACTATATTAAATGTTATAAAATAGAATGTAATTCAATGATGCATTGTGCCTATGGCGTTCTCTTTCATATTATTCGCAGTAATTTTCATGTGTAGAAAAAATATTCCAAAATATTACTGAAAGCTTCTAAAACTCCAACTATCCTTTGCATATAAGTTATAGACTACACGCCGTTGCGTGTGGCCCATTGCGTGGCGTGTACATGAACGCCCTACACATATCTACAATGGTCGCGTGCCGCTTGGACCTTCTTTTATTTACTCCTTGATCCAAATACATTAACCTGTCTTCAACATTTTTGTGTTTTTTGTTTTTTCTATTTAGGATTACTCCGTTGCTTTTGTGCCATTCACGTAGTAAGAGTAGCTAATGAGACCAAGAAAGCCGGTCCTTAGTAATGCTAGTGTATAGCTAAAATGGTATCAAGTATGTACTGTAGTGCAAGCTGTATGATCGGGGATAAGTAGAGGAATATTTTTGAAGTAGAGAAAATGTGGGGAAACATCAAGAATTCAAAAGGTTAGTTGAAATAAGAAGTATTACTCAATGGTAGTATACTAGTCTCAGTATTTCACCTGAATAATTCTGATGAAATGTGCTAATTTAATGATGTCGCTATATTTATTAAATTAATGATAAACATTATTTTTTATTATATAAAATAAATTACCACTGTCAACAATTTCATAAAGGTTTCAACGAACTTTATACATTTTTTTTCTTTTTTGTTTATAAAGTTTATTGAATCCTTTATGAAACTGTTGACAGAGGTAATTAATTTTATATAATCTTAAAACAGTTCAGGGGCTAAATAAACAGTTTTTGAATTACTTTTTTATTTGGGATCACATGTGTTCAATTTTATTATTTTTAAGCTTGTAATAAAGTGTTCCCCTTTGTTGTTATTCCAAATTATTACTGATAATAACAAGCCTGATTTTGCAATTACTTACTACTATCATAATTTTTTTTCTTTTTAATTAACCTATTCTCCATGTTGCATTATTTTTAGATTACGTCTTAATTCTAAATAGCATTTAAAATCACTAAAAAAATACGATAGCTCTCAATTTTCAATCTGATATCATTTATGGTTAAACGTAGTCCACATGACACATAAAAAACATACAAATTACGTTCCCCACCTCTCGAACGTATGCCCATCTTAAAAGAAAACAAATATGCCTTGAACTTTATGCTTATTTTGTTTGGGGGGAGGGGGTCATATGTGTTTGGTTTGAAGGAACGGCCTTAAATTTATTAAGCATTTGGTGGGTGCGAGATCTCTCAAAATAGGTGTTTCGGTGGGCAAGATGTTTTTCGCTAGAAAGTGGGTTCGCTAGAATTGAGTGGGTGGGAGATCCTTGAAGGTATGCAACACAGGTGGGCGAGACAGTTGTGTTCTGACGAGCTCTCAGTTTCATGCGTATTTGGGTAGACAGGATGGGTGTCTAATTAATTTGGTATTATAATGTTATTACTCAAATATATAGGGTGTTTTTAAAGTGTGCCACCATTGGAATTTTGTTAACTATAAAGCAAGCAACAGATTCTGAATGGAGAATTTTCCCATTTTGGTTAGTAAATATAGTTTTAAGACTGTTTTTATTTGTGAGTAGTTTTTGTTATATTCTCAACCGTGTACGAGGTACATAGAACACATGGTCTAACATAACACAGGTAGGCCTTGACTTATCCTGTACTACACACTTTCCACGTGTTAATTAGAATCATACCATTGTTGGAACACAAAAATAATTGTTAACCCATAAACTGTCAGTCTTATCAACAATCTGTTCTTTGTTCATTAATTATTCTGCGTCATTAAACATGTATTACCTGAGGTATTAAATTGTTATGGAACTATTGTTTTTGCGAGTTTTGTTAATTAACTTCAAGCAATAAAAAAACTTGTTTTTGTGTTTTATTGTTATACTTACTTTTAATTTGTTACTATATATTCAAATGTTTTTTTTTCTGCGGTTAAGAGGTAAAGAGGACTAAATGGTCCCAACTTTTCCAGATTACTAAATGTTTATTTTCCATTTCAAAATCATAAAATATTTGAAAAGAAATCGAGTTGGCTTCCATATTTAAACATTTCATTTCATTTCATTTCATTTATTTTATTTCATGTTACAATACAGATTACACATCCAATTACATTGTAACATATAAATAATATACAAATAAGGCTAACAGCAAGTGGACATTTCTTAAAAAATAAATAAATAAATAAATAGTTACATTACCATGCAACAACAATTAATAAATAAATTCGAACTCTAATAATAAATTTAACAAACATGACAGCAAGCTACCTGGTGCTACAGAAGTTTTTACAAAGATTTCATATAAAGAAAATAAATAACACAACTAGAAAAACATTTTTTAAAAGAACATATGATTAAAAACCAGTACTGGAAATTTGTTGTCTAACTTTGCCAGCGAAAGAGGTCAAGGTCAACGTCATTAAGTCGACATGATCAGGCAAAACGTTGCACAGTCGCATCATAACATTGAGGGAAGGGAACATGACAAAACACTATCTACACATTTTTAAACCGCCCCAAAAACAAAAGACTGTTTCCCAATTTAAATGTTTCGTCAGTTGGGTAGTTTGTAATCCCAATGGTGGGACAGTTAAAAAAATACCATGAATATTTGACTTTTTATGAGATGAAATATTATAATATATGTACTATCATCATTGCAAAGCACTATAGTAAAATATTTTAAATTAATAATATATAAGTTATTAGATTATTTTAAAATATTGTATGTTGTTTTACAAATTAATATTGATTAAATCGTTTGAAATAATAAGTTTTTAGTTTTATATTTTAGTTATTACACTTTATTGAAATTTTATTTATCTGGTTTATATGTTTGTTTTTATTTATACTATTTCACTTCCTTGTAACGTATCCCTAACGGTCCTTAAATTAAACACAGCTTTAATGATGTTATTTGTTCTAAAAAATATAAATAAATTGTTTTTAGTTTTAATGCACAATTAATTATAACATTGCTTTTGATTTCAATGTATAATCAAATATATTAACCTGCTTTTTTGTAACTACAGAGATAAAATATGTTATTGTAAAAGTTGTTTTGATTTACAATTCGAAGCTAAGTGTGTAAGCAATAAGAATTATTCCAAACGTCCTGGGAAGTTAGTACACGTAACAATTTTATGTTTTTAGTTGGGAATTCAACCAACAAGTAGGGAAGAAACGAGAATTCGTACGGGACATTTGGCAAACATTCCATCTTAATACTGCTATTTATGAAATAATTTTAAAAATATATTAACACTGGCCAATCATTGCATTTTAATTTGTTATATTATTATTTTATATTTTTATTGCATTTAACTCTTTTCAAGCAAGATACCGTCAATTTGTATGGTTTCCTAGAGAACACGTGTTGGAGGATTTGACAAAATCGTACGTATTTGTCTCGGTGTGAGGAAGGGTCTTCAGCGTCGTACAGTGTGTACGTACGTCTTGACGGATATAAATTTTATAGTTTAAACATCTTTTATATAAACACCCAACAACATTTTTCTATAAATGCGGTTAATATTTGCCCATATTCAGCTGTTCTATACCTTAAGTAATGCATAACTAAATTCATAAAACATTACGTTATTTGATTCTCGTTTGTTGAGAACAATTATACATCTCGTATTCCTCTCAATACTGTAAATATATAATAATTATATGATTGTCAAAAAATTGTCCTAGTAGTGATACAGTTCCTACCCTACTTGGTTTCCTTTCTCACACAATACGTATGCACGTAATAAATGAATATAGTGTTCTTTGTTGGAATTAACTTATTTCAAGAACAACTAAAGTGACGTATTTCCGTTACGCACCTAACGCAATTTCCTGTTAGGCAATGCAAGGGGTTGTTTCCAAGGCAACGCATTTAAATTGTTTGGTAAAATTTGTTGGAGGTTAGTTCAATATTTTAATTTGATATAAATTAACTAGCCGTTATTTTTAAGCTGTATAAACCCCGTCAATCGATACACTCATTCGCCTCGCTCTTATGGTTCTGTTATTTTGCACACTTAGATTGTTGCAAAAAAACCTCTTATGTCAAGCTGCACCGTCCTGAGCTTTCGTATGTGGTGAATAGTAACAAAGATTCTGATCGGCCAGTAGCGGAATATTTTCTATCCACTTTATTTTAGGTCTTTGAGACAAATATTTATAAAATCCATTTTTATTTCGCATCTAGAGTCTCATAGTTTTGTATTGGTTTTTTATTTAGAAAATATGATCAGTTAGTCAATGAATTTGACTTTTATATTTACAGACTATAAGATTAAATGTATTATCCTAAATAAATAATCAATTTTAATTCAACGCCAAAGCTACATTTAATGGAGTGGCTTGTTGCAGCCACGTCCAATGCACGATATGCTGGACGTCAATTACATACAAACTATGTTTATAACGTTTCTTGAAGTTCTGTCAATAATTAATTGATGAAAATTGAGAATATGTTATGATATTTCAGCATTTATGCAATTTATAAAATTATTCTAACTCGCAATATAGTAAACATTAGTGATATTTAGATAATAAGGGGATAATTGGTGCTGGTGTGTACCATACACCTAAAGTGAAGGCTTGTACTTATAAAGCAATGCGGTAATTATGCACTTTCTAGCCACTTCTGAAAATATAATTTCTCGTTGAAAAAGGGTTGAAATATGAATTTATATCACTACGGGAGCTTGATTTCAACCACGGAAAACTCGGTTTTTACCAAAAAATAAAAAAAAATAAACAGAAACAACTATCTGATATTTAAAAAACCAACTTTTTTAATTTTCTGTTTTAAATTTTTTTCATTTTACATGTTTTTATGTTGGAAAAGAATATAATTAATTGGTCTTTCTATCAAATTATTTTTGTCTGTCCGAAAAATACGCGTTTTACTTACCTAACCAAACATAGTTTAACTTAACTTAATTGTCAATTTACTCAACAACAATATAATTTGTGATTCATTTGGGTGCTAGGTGGGAATACAGGTGAATACAGTTTTTTTGTTAATAGTTGGTGTTTATAATGATTGCGTAGTGGAATCGCGATTCACCGTCAAAGTATATTTTCCGTTTTATCTCGAGAAATAGACCGATATAGATTTCAAATTCGTATTCAGCGAATAAAACATATCAGATTAAAAAAAATAAATAAAAATCATATAAATTAATCGAAATATGTCAAAAAATACTAAAAGGTTGTGACTGGTTTTTTCATAATTTAGGTAAAATCCGTGATTTTCGCAGAATAAAAACCATATCTCCTGAAAATAGTCAATTCGTGACCCATTTCAGGCAGTTTTCAAATTTTGTGAGGTAGCAAGAAACTGCATAGTAACCAGCAATGCTTGTATGGATTATTTAGTTCGCTTCTCAAGAAAGTATTACCTAGTCAATTAATTGTACCTGGCCATTATTACATAAAGCGCTGTGTACGAAGTTCAGTGACCCCAGTCAAACTAGGGAGACCAGCTGCATGGTAAGTGAAGTTACCAACGACATAACAATCGGCAATTTCCAAGGCAGACTGCGTCCAGAAATCGTGTTGTGCGGAATATATTATAGAAACAAGATAAGAGTTTTGTTCACTTCTTGTTTATTGCTGTTTTTATAGCGTTTCCTGTTTTGAATCTGGAGATAGCACCCTGTAGGTGTATCTAAGTATTAAGCCTCATTTTATAATTTTTTATTGGTATTTATTTTATTTACATATTGGTAAAGGTGCAAATCGAACTAATGTAAATAATGCATAATATCATCATTTTACAGTAAATTGAGAGCTAAGTCAATTCATTGAATAGTGAGTTTCAAGTAGCCTAATTCTAAACATTTTAAACATTTGGTAAGAGCATTTGCAAAATTGTTTTACAAAAAATTCCGTTACATATTGAGAATTATACAGTGTTACATATCCTGTTATATATTTACATATATTTTTCGTAAACTTTGTTGTACTGGGTTTTTTTCAATAAATGATAGTAATTAAAAAATCAATCAAGAGCTTAAAACTTACAATGCATTATTAATTATCCATGCAAATTAAAAGTGCGGACCAAGTGATCAGTTCAAAATACGCAACAAAGCAATTTTATCGTACACATGCTTTAAAATACACGTAAATCAATCGTAATTACGACTGGTAGCTAGCTACTAATGAAGGAGTAGATAAGTAGTTCAGTGGCGCACAACTTAGGACCAACTTAGTGGTGTCAGACCCCAATCCGTTACATTGTCAGATTAGCCTCACACCCTTGCTACACTTCTCCCTCTTTCCCTTGCAACAGAATCTCTTGTAATACTCACTGAATGAATGCTTGGGGGATGTTTCTGTTACGTCTGCGGAGGCGTGTGTTTTGTTATTGTTTTTTCTTTTTTTTTCTTGAGAGGCTAGGACTGAATAATATAAAAAATTACTATTAAGCTTAAACTTAACAGGCTGATCGTTAAACTAAATTTCATTTACTAAGAGACATATTGTAATACATTTTTATAATGCTTAGTGCTTTTTATAATTTACCTGTTTTTACTGATAAAGTCAACATCAGTTTGTAAAACTGGTACCTGGGTTGCTGCACACACGTTTTGAATGATTGGCAAGCTAAGTTTTATGTATACTATCACAGGATATTATCATGGTAATCCAAAATATAAATTCTTATATTATTTTTTAATCGATTTATAAGCCAAATTGGAAGGCTGTACGATTAGCCCACCCCGTGATTTCAAGGGTTACAATCTGAGATTGTAATCCAACCCTGAGATTGCAAGGGTTGCAATCTGAGATTGTAATCACACCCTGAGATTACAAGGGTTGCAATCTGAGATTGTAATTACACCCTGAGATTACAAGGGTTGCAATCTGAGATTGTAATCCCATCCTGAGATTACAAGGGTTGCAATCTGAGATTGTAATCACATCCTGAGATTACAAGGGTTGCAATCTGAGATTGTAATCCCATCCTGAGATTACAAGGGTTGCAATCTGAGATTGTAATCACATCCTGAGATTACAAGGGTGCAATTTGAGATTGTAATCCCATCCTGAGATTACAAGGGTTGCAACCTGAGATTGTGATCACACCCTGAGATTACAAGGGTTGCAATCTAAGATTGTAATCACACCATGAGATTGCAAGGGTTTCAATCTGAGATTGTAATCTCATCCTGAGATTACAAGGGTTGCAATCTGAGATTGTAATCACACCCTGAGATTACAAAGGTTGCAATCTGAGATTGTAATCACACCCTGAGATTACAAGGGTTGCAATCTGAGATTGTAATCACACCCTGAGATTACAAGGGTTGCAATCTGAGATTGTAATCCCATCCTGAGATTACAAGGGTTGCAATCTGAGATTGTAATCACACCGTGAGATTACAAGGGTTGCAATCTGAGATTGTAATCACACCCTGAGATTACAAGGGTTGCAATCTGAGATTGTAATCACACCCTGAGATTACAAGGGTTGCAATCTGAGATTGTAATCACATCCTGAGATTACAAGGGTTGCAATCTGAGATTGTAATCCCATCCTGAGATTACAAGGGTTGCAATCTGAGATTGTAATCACATCCTGAGATTACAAGGGTTGCAATCTGAGATTGTAATCACACCCTGAGATTACAAGGGTTGCAATCTGAGATTGTAATCACATCCTGAGATTACAAGGGTTGCAATCTGAGATTGTAAGCCCACCCTGTGACAGTTTTTTTCTTCGAAATTAACAATTTTTTATTTATATGGCGAGACGCAGAATTACATAAACTAAACATTGGTTTATCAGTTTTAAAAATTAAATAAATATTGGATTTATAACAAAGGCTCAAACTCGTGTAAATTGCATTTTAAAACTTACAGTAGTCATGGCCAGTCAAACTGAATACGTTAGTTCCTCGGAGATTCCGTCCATACCTAATTTAATCGTGATCGGTGATTAAAGCCTTATTTTGATAATTAGCGCATTACGTGTTGGTAGAAATACAATACAAGTGAACGTCACACAACACAAATACGAGCATCGGTCGCCAAAATACGAGCATCGGTCGCCAAAATACGAGCATCGGTCGCCAAAATACGAGCATCGGTCGCCAAAATACGAGCATCGGTCGCCAAAATACGAGCATCGGTCGCCAAAATACGAGCATCGGTCGCCAAAATACGAGCATCGGTCGCCAAAATACGAGCATCGGTCGCCAAAATACGAGCATCGGTCGCCAAAATACGAGCATCGGTCGCCAAAATTGTTGTACTCGTGTTTTTATGAATTTGCGGTGTGTGATGTTCACTTGTATTAAATCAGTATAACGTCTGGCTAACAAATCAATGTTCACAATAGTCAACAGTCATGTCTACTAATTCTCAGCCAGGTTGGGACAGTTGCCCACGTCGCCTACCTTCTCTGTGTGTGGTCTACATCGTCACCCATGAACTGATTTGAATCCTCCTTTACACGAAACGTAAGTGACTATCAAGTATTAAAGCTGTCAGTACAAGCGAACATATTCCATTTGGTTCAGATTCTACGTTAAACTGTATTTAGTTGCTCTATTTAGTAGCAATACAAATGTAAATTATACAATTAATTATATGTGTCAGTTTATTTATCGATAAATATAATATTGATAATTTCGTTTGTTCCTACAAATAAATAATAGCTGTGAAATATTGAGGATGGCTGCCACTTACTATAAAACCATTCCAAAAAGACAGTGAAAAAAGTGGAAGTATGTGTTTTATTAAGTAATCAAAACAACTTGGAGGCTTTATTATGTAAACATAAAAAGGTAGGTATACATTTAGGTATCCTACCTTTGGGTTAGATTCTAGTGAATTTTAATTTTAAATGCGTACTTACTGATTTATACATTATTGAATCATAATAGAAAACTTCAACTTTGCCTTTGATATCGTATTAAAGACTTTAATAGACTTGAAATGAGTCTACCAAGAATATTAAATTGAATAACATACGTCCTGTAACTTGCCAAATAAAGAACAATTACTACCCGATGTTTGTAGCTCTCAATTGGCCTATTCCACAGTGGAGCCATTCACGCGATTAACAGCTGACAAGTTCCCCGCCAACTCTGTAATGGAGGAAGTTTCCCGCCAATTCCACGGCCTACTGTATTGCGCCGCAGCTTGGGTCCTGGCACATGTAGGCTACTATACGCAATGTTAATTAACCCCTTTCTGCCCGATTGCTCATTGTGGTAATATACGGAGCGCAAAGTCCAATTACATTGTTTGAAATTACGATAAATATTGATTAATGATTGTTTTCTTTCGCTTGGAAGTTTGATGTAGTAATGTGATGATTGCACGGCCACCAATAAATCGAAAATATAAAAATGTTCCCAAATTGTATGCAAATATGAATTAGTTATATATATATATATATATGATTATTATAATCCAAGCGTTTCATGTTTAATGAAGTTGTTTTTTAGTTATTTTACTCACATCTTACTTCAGGGCTTTGATATTTTTAACGCTTTTCATATTTACAAATCATAAAATACTAAATTTATGATTTGTACTACTATTTTTTTTTTCAAATAAATATAGTTTATATTTACAACTAAATATAAAATATAAATCTAATGTAGCTAAATAATTTAATGCTACGGCATAATTCGAAAAATCCAAAAAGGAAGAATATTTTCACAACTGATTTAAGTAAAATGGAATTCCACCACGTAGATTAATAGTAATGTAATTAATTAGTTAATTAAATCACAAACATCAAAATTGTAAAGACAAATTAATGTACGTAATGAACATCCCTATAATTTTAAAAGTGTGAAATAAATTATCAAAATAGAACATGCTCTACTAGCATTGAAAATCCATTATTTTATAAATTATATTGGTCCACTTAAGCCAAATATACAATTTTTGTCATAAAACCTACCTAAGCTAGCCATATGTCATCCAATCACTCTAAGACCTTCCTGTGTACTTTACTAACTCATACTTTATCTGTTATTCAATGTTTTACCTAGATATGTGCAGATTTTAGTGTAACATCTCTACTTTATTACTATGCCTTTTTGAGCCTCATCCCTTACATTTTAAACACATTAGAAATACATAAAATAATGAATAGCATAAAACGCAATTTTTTTACGTTTTTTTTAAACGCAATGTGTTATTACTTAGACTACCTTCCAAAAATGTTAAACCCTACTGCGTTAAACCCACTGTCCAAACATGTTAAACCCACCGTCCAAACATGTTAAACCCACCGTCCAAACATGTTATACCGACCCTCCAAACATGTTAAACCCACCCTCCAAACATGTTAAACCCACCGTCCAAACATGTTTTACCCACCCTCCAAACATATTAAACCCACCCTCCAAACATGTTAAACATTCTGTACAAAACATGTTTACGTGCACTTAGTGCTCCCGGTTCGTATTTTCTTGTCTTGTTTCCAATCAGTCGATATTGCGCCGTAGTATAAACCCACCCCGTGTCGCCGTTGGTTCTAATTCGGCCACGTGTCTCAGCTGTAAACCGCGCTTCGTAAAATCTAAGCCCCCTCTCCTCTTACCCTAACCCCCTCCACTCTCTAAAGTATCACCCGGTCCCTAAGAGATTGTTTCGACCTCCTGACTTCTGTTCCCCTTACAGTATTGAATGTCGCCTTTAACACCCGGCAATTACAGAACACCGTTAATGAAATTGGGTTCGTTCATTAATTGTTACGACTTTCTTGTACAGAAAATTGGAGGTCACTGTTATTGTTTAAGGGTATTATTTCAAAATTGTCGCACTATTATTTGGATGGTCGCATTTTCTAAAAAAAGCAATAAAAGTTCACGAACAAAATGTTCCTTTTCATAGTCTGCTTCACTAAAATACTAATTAATCATATTTCTCCATTTTCATTAAAGTTATTAGTTTTAGGGATTTAATTGCCATTATTTTGATACAATTGTTACTTTAATTACGTGTCAAAGAAATCGAGTTTTATACGCATTAAACCTTACTTTTTTACTCACTACTAAAACTGGAAACGTTACCATTATTTTCTTGTTACCTTTACTCGGCATTTCATCCACAGACTATTTTCACGAGATTGCACGGTCCAAATTTTTATTATTCATCAACAAACAAACAATATTATAGTAACGTTTTTATTGAATAGTATTATCATTATTAGCCAATTTTTGGTATACCACAAACTCTTGAATTAAATACCTTGAAATTCAATTACAGTGTTGTTTTTTTTTTTCAATATAATAAACTCTGCCACATCATCTGAAAACAAAAATGTTAATGTCACTTAATTTTATATCTCAAGAACACCTTCCAATCCTACTAAAAACAAGAATATTGTTGTTGTATGTGAAAAATAATAAAGGCCCCAGCACAGACCCCTGCGGCCGCCTTGTTCGTATAGAACATGCAAGCACAATTCTAAACGATAGATTTCATGAAATTATTAAGTCATAGAACACAAATATCTGTTAGAAATGCAGTCCCTATGTTAAAATTTAGCCTGGCACTGAACTTGAAAATGATAGTTCAAGTGGTCCGTAGATCGGGCGGAGCATCGCGTCTGTGAGAGAGGGCGCATCGACTATGTCTCTGTCGCACTATCTGCTGAATATCTCCATCTCTCTCACACTGCCTTTACTCAGAGCAGAGCACCATTTCGGTGACTTACTAAACATACAGAATGACCTTTCACCTTAAGGCACGTTATCTTATAGAAATTTTAATTTTTGCACAAATATGGTTTCTTCGTCCGTTATAATCATACAATACTGCATAAAGAAAAAAAAAGAATTTCTCATCATATTTTCGCAAACCCGTGTCACTCCATCTTGATCATGACAGTTAGTTGTTTTTTGTTTTGTGTACTACAAGCTGCAGCCACTCCAACTGGTAACACGACTACTGTCACTTGTTTTCCATACCATGATTAATACAAACTTTTTCCACTCACAGTTAAGTTTTAAGAGCGTATTCTGTAAAAACGGTATGTAAAATGTCTTCTTTCATACATAGTATGGAAAGAAGAAACAGATTTTTTACCATCATGAATTTATCAAGATGTGAATGCAATGAAAATCTAAATTTTACTACATAATTTATGAAACTTTAATTGGGGTAACGTAATTAAGGTTTTTTGTTCTGAAAATGTCAAGAGTTTAGAGTTTACTTCCAGGGTTTAACACATATTAAAGGAACACTTTTTCTTTCTACCAAATATAGGATAATGAAAATATTATAATAATATTATTATAATGTTTCCAAATAGGTACATAAATTATCTTTTTAAATCTTTAAAACTGCGTTAATGAGGCTGTTTCAAATATTCTTAACTTGCAAGTGGCTAGTTCATGTTTATAATAAGTTCAAACATAACGAATGCAATAATATAGTTGCCTACTTGTACAAAGTCAAAGTGGCTTAGGCTTCTAAACTTTTCAAATTGCTAACTTTGTAATGGGGTAACTTTTGCGCCAATTTAGCTGGCTCAGTATTTACGCTCCGATTAGTCTGTGTTAACGTGTTAAAGCGTGGAACAGAAGTGCGTAATAACGCGTTATAACACAGATCGATTCTCACAAGACTTGACACGTTCTAGTAAAACTCGTCGGTAACTTGCGTAATAACGCGTTATAGCACAGGTCGATTCTCACAAGACTTGACTCGTTCTAGTAAAACTCGTCGGTAACTTGCGTAATAACGCGTTATAGCACAGGTCGATTCTCACAAGACTTGACACGTTCTAGTAAAACTCGTCGGTAACTTGCGTAATAGGCCTAACGCGTTATAGCACAGGTCGATTCTCACAAGACTTGACACGTTCTAGTAAAACTCGTCGGTAACTTGCGTAATAACGCGTTATAACACAGGTCGATTCTCACAAGACTTGACACGTTCTAGTAAAACTCGTCGGTAACTTGCGTAATAACGTGTTATAATACAGGTCGATTCTCATAAGACTTGTCTCGTTCTAGTAAAACTCGTCGGTAACTTGCGTAATAACGTGTTATAGCACAGGTCGATTCTCACAAGACTTGACACGTTCTAGTAAAACTCGTCGGTAACTTGCGTAATAACGTTTTATAACACAGGTCGATTCTCACAAGACTTGACACGTTCTAGTAAAACTCGTCGGTAACTTGCGTAATAACGTGTTATAACACAGGTCGATTCTCACAAGACTTGACACGTTCTACAAAAACTCGTCGGTAACTTGCGTAATAACGTGTTATAACACAGGTCGATTCTCACAAGACTTGACACGTTTTAGAAAAACTCGTCGGTAACTTGCGTAATAACGTGTTATAACACAGGTCGATTCTCACAAGACTTGACACGTTTTAGAAAAACTCGTCGGTAACTTGCGTAATAACGTGTTATAACACAGGTCGATTCTCACAAGACTTGACACGTTCTAGTAAAACTCGTCGGTGACTTGCGTAATAACGTGTTATAGCACAGGTCGATTCTCATAAGACTTGACACGTTCTAGTAAAACTCGTCGGTAACTTGCGTAATAACGTGTTATAGCACAGGTCGATTCTCATAAGACTTGACACGTTCTAGTAAAACTCGTCGGTACCTTGCGTAATAACGCGTTATAACACAGGTCGATTCTGACAAGACTTGACACGTTCTAGTAAAACTCGTCGGTGACTTGCGTAATAACGTGTTATAGCACAGGTCGATTCTCATAAGACTTGACACGTTCTATTAAAACTCGTCGGTAACTTGCGTAATAACGTGTTATAACACAGGTCGATTCTTATAAGACTTGACACGTTCTAGTAAAACTCGTCGGTAACTTGCGTAATAACGTGTCATAGCACAGGTCGATTCTCACAAGACTTGACACGTTCTAGTAAAACTCGTCGGTACCTTGCGTAATAACGCGTTATAACACAGGTCGATTCTGACAAGACTTGACACGTTCTAGTAAAACTCGTCGGTAACTTGCGTAATAACGTGTTATAGCACAGGTCGATTCTCACAAGACTTGACACTCTGTTTATTGCTGAACTGTTAAAAGCGTATGTTATCAGCGCAAGAACTAATAAAAAATGAAAATTGGTTTTCAAACCGTTCAAAAATTTCTCTCTGGTTTCTCTCCCTTAATATAGCGCGATGCTACGCGACGCTGAGACCCGCACAGCATAAACCGTGCTTCATAAAACTTAAGCCTCACCCCTTTTTCACCAGCCCTCCCTTGCTATTTAAAGAATTGTCTCTGGAGGCTTATACTAAAATACCTCCTCCCGTTTTTTTATAAAGCTCTTTACGTTGTGCAGATTTATAAATTGCAGTTATTTTCGTTAAAACGTCATTTTTAAATTTTTAATTATATAGCCTTGTAAAACTAGAGTAGGAATTGGAAAAAATAAAAACTTTGTACATTCCTAGGAAATTAGGTTTGTTGTAACTGGGAATTATATTAAAGTAAATGAGATATGTATGTATTTAACTAGAATATTTTGTTATTGGGGTAACATTGATATACTGTTAATATTGATATTTATCATCTTAACAATGCAATAATAAAATATAATATAATAAGTGGTGAATCTTAATTTAAAAAATTGATTTTATAATTGATCTCGAAAAGTAGCCCCTTTTTAAAAGCGGTATAGAGCTGGCAACACTTATATATGAGTAATCTTGTTTTATAATAAATATGTTATATTTAAATGTGTACATTACATATTATAGCGATTTGAAATTCACAAGATTGTTCAAAATTACTTACTCTTTCTTAGGTACAAATATTTGTTGAAGGGGCAATTGAAGTGGTTGCACATTTATACTCTAACGTCCAAGGAGCCATTGTTAAACTGTTAACCAAGTAAAACACATACGGTATACTTAAATAAATTTAAGTTCCGTGTGTAATTGTGTAAGTGTAAAAAAAACAAAAGCATGTTAATTATTCGTAGAATTTTTTTGAAATTGTTGGAACTGTATAAAAAAATTTTACTGGTTCCAGTATGTCAAATTTTAGGGTTGGAATATCATTGTGCAGTAAGCATTCTAAGTTGGAATATCGTTAAGCATTCTTCGCTTACTCTAAAACTTAATAAAATTGTCATCGTTAATATTCGTTAGTTACAAAAATATTTATATGACTAATAAACAAAGCAGTATTGGGTCTTGTTTTTTCAAAAATGTCTAGGTTTCCATCTGGTGGGGAGTCGGTTCAATTAGCCTCTCCCCCCCCCCCCCAACAAAAAGGGAATGTTTTACGGTTTATGTAAGATATCGTAAAAATATCCCATCTGTTACATCACAAAGAGTCTACTGAAGTGTCCCGTTATCGAAAACAAATTTCAAAAAACGTTTATTTATTGTATCAAAACTTTAAATATGTAATATTTTAATTGCTTATAGGGCCACAGTGAACGCCTTAGTGGGGGCAGTCGTAAATAGTTAACAATGTACATCGTTATACATCTGTGGTAATACTTACTACGTTATCCTTGAGTACTTAGGGGAGTTAGGAAGGGACTGACCCTGCCATCGCATGTCAAACTGGAAAAATAACTAGACTATTGGACACACTTACTTGACAAACATGGGATCCTACCTCTGTTTATTTATTTTCTGTGCTACTACAAATAAGGATATTTACACTCAATTTATGAGATTTTTATTTATTTATATTACTAATATTGGTAATAATGTTTTACTTTAATTCACCACTTATTACTTCGAATATAATGTTGGTTAGGTTAGCCTACTTTATTTATAAAAAACATTAAATATTTTAATTTAGTTTTATGATTATAATTGTAAAATTTCAACAAATCAGTATAATCAATACCCTTTATAAGTTAGCCAAGTTTATACTACCGATGTACAAACCCGTATTTTTTATTTTAGGAGAACATGTCAACTTCTAACACTCGTTACCAAGTTTTTAATATTCTTACGAAAGGGGTTATCTTAACAATAAATTAAAAAGTTACATCTTTGTGTTTTATTGTTATAGATTTTGTTCCTAATACTGTATACTTTTTTCATTTCAGCACTGGTTGGATGCAACGAAAAAGGTGTCGAAACAACTGAAAGGTAAGGAGATACCTTTTTCTCTGTGCGTTTAGTTTATAATTGTTATTGAAAGGATGATTTAGTGTTAGTTAACTTAATAGTACAGTGGGGCCTTTCGGGACTCTAATGAATTTTGTTTTGTATTTTAATTGGAATGTATTAATGTAGAAATGTTGTATTTTCACGTTTTCTTCTACATCTATGGTTTTTTTTCAGAAAAAAATAGTTGGTATCCTAAAAGACCCCTGTGTACCACTTGTGTGACTTTTTTGCTATTAGACACTTTTTCAAAATGAGTGAAGTTCTGGACGATAGTTAAATTTGTTCAATTTAAACTAGTGATCAATATGTAAGTGAAGTAGATAGACTAAATATTTCATTTGAAGATGATCTACAAGGTGGCCCTAGTAAGGGGCCAACCACCAAGTCTGAGAGACCAGCGTAACGCAAACGCTGCGAAATCTCCCCAGAAAAAAAGACAAAAAAGTGAAGACTGTATGCGTAAAATGTGATTGCACATCATAAAATAGTTTTGAAATGTTTTAAACAAATTTCCCAAAATAGAAAACTATTTCAAACATAAATGTTAGTTTTTATGTATAGTATGTTTGTTTTTGGTAGTTACTATGGAACGTAAAGAAGATGGATAGTAATATTTTAAAGTAGAAAAAAACCATATAATAAAAAATATTAAATTTTTCAAAACCTTTAAAAATGTCATTTTTGCAAGGTTTATTTTGAAAATTTAAAAAAATATATATAGAAAGACATTTTTAGTTATAAAACTAACTTTTTGTTGTACACTAACTGAAGAAATAAATAAAAATTTTTTTCTTTAAAAAAATGTTGTTACATCTATCATTTTGGCGCTTTTTCCCCCTTGGGGTCTTCAAATACCCCACTGTACCATCTAAGTTACTCAAAATTCACTGTACCAGTAGAGGGTTAACTTTTACGAAGTCTATATTTAGATAAAAGTTTTAACCATGTTGATATTTTTTTAGTTTATACATCGGTATTTTTTAGTTTATAAAATAATAGTAGTTTACTTGCCGTCGTTACAGTGTTTTACTGTGGAAAGTCACTCGTGGCTAAGTAAGCCCTGATGTGCGTTTACGTCTATCACTTATATATTCTGATAGCGCCATAAAAGTGGCACCACTGCTTTCAGTCCTCCATCTCACTTCGTCTCTTAAACATCTTTTTCACATCAAAACACTCTTGACCTTTTTTCTTTTCCATATATTTTAATTTTTTAAATTGTTTCATTCTCAAGAAAAATAAATATTACAAAAACCATTTGGTTTAGTTTTTGACGTACAAAGACATTTCGATTGTCGTACCCACTTTCATACTATGTGAAGTTACTCATCACTAGCTGTAAATCTGCCGACTAAAGGTACGTGTTCAAGTTAGTCCTAATAGTACTTTTTGTCAGAAGTAACACTGTGTATGGAAGTTACTTTATTATTGGCATGTTGTAATTACGTCATAAAAACATATTCCAGCAGTTTATTTTATACATAAATTCTAAATCACGTTGTTTGTAATCATGTGTTTATGTAAAATTTCCTTTTCTGTTAATAAAATGTCGGGGATGTAACAAATGCAGGTAATAAAGTGTAGTGTTTACACCCACTGGTTTATGTAAACCCCGAAAGCCAAAGAAGCTTGTATTTATGCTTATCTTATGTATTCCTATCGGCTATAAAGGCTTTTCAAGAGCCCTCTTGTCTCTTGTTGGCTTCCTTTAACATTTGAAGTCGTATAATGCCATTTTACGACGATAGTATCGTAAAGTTATATGTTCGAAAAGAATAGACACGTTTGTTGCTTAAAAGTCTAGTCTTTTTCTTTTGTTAAGTAGATATTCTTTATGATATATTCCAATTTTGAAGTAGTTGTAGAAAACTAACATTCAATATTGAATGTACGTCCAAATCCCTACCTGTAAACTGTAAGAAAAATAGTATATGTCACTGTAATATCAAACTTTGCAACATATGACCGTATAAATATGGCTTCGTGCTTGTGTGGGTTTTAGCATGACTTTAATGTTTGATATATATAATACCTATTTGATTAATGTTTAATCTGGTATGTATATTTTAGCCACTTGTTTTTATTCTTACTTGCAAGACCCCGACACAACGTTGTGGTATTTTAATTTAAGCAGGGTTTATACAGGGTTTATGGAGTGGTTTGGAAATTAGTGCGGATTGTTTATGTCGCCAATTGTTATTAAATATATAATTTATGACTATTCGAACAGTACCAGTCGTTAAGTTAATCCTTATAAATGTAACAAGGTGGAACTTAATGTTAACGTCCATGAGGTAGGCCTAACCTGAATTGACATGACTTATTAAGTTAAGGTAAATTCATGACGAAGTAATATTAATCATTCATTCGATATTAGAACATGTAATTTTTAACTAAAACTAAACTAACTTGTTACATATTAGTAGAATTAGTTGACTCGTTGGCAGTTAAAATGGCCTCCACTTCGCCGAGCTCTTCCAAGAAAAATTACATGAGCAACTAGTGATCATTTCAATTCTATCAGCTCTTTTAAGACATTCCAATAGTTTGAATTATCATAAATGATGCACATTGCAGTTTGAAATAATGATAACAACTAGAAAGTGTCTCCATTTAAATAATTTGAAATCCCGATTAACATAGAAATGGACCTGTAATTGCACGTTTCAATTTCCTCCTAGACTGCATTAGGTCGCATTTCTTTGCAAATTGCTATTGGATAAAAAGGGCCAATGAACGTTTAATGGGTATATCAGTTGCTAGCTCTGAAGTAGTTCCAAAATCCAATTGACGAAATTGAGGTATTACGAATTTCAGTTGAATCGCGCGTTTTAACATTCTCTCTTGAATTGATTTTTCCTTTCCGAATAATCTGAATGCATATGTAATAAAAGAAATTTAAAAAATTGCAAAGGTGTTATTAATAATCTATGACTACTTAATTGTTGTCTACTATTTATTAATAACTTGGGAATATTTTTATTAAATTTAGACTTTATTAATAAATTAGACTTAATGCTTGGTCTCCACACGTTATATATGGGACTCTTATGTAGAAAGTTCTTGGAACAAAACATCGTTGAGTGTGTTTGTAGGAAGGGTAGGGAGGTTAACAAGTGGTTCATGAAAAGGTGTGCAAATCGTTGAGATATTTTTGAAGGAAATCGGATGTATATTTTTTAGTACAGATACTGTAAGTGAAGTGTTACAATGTTAAAATTTGTATAGTCATGAGGTAAACGTAAAACTAGTGTATAACAAGAGAATTCTTCGATATTCTTGTTCATAATGTTGATATGTATCCCTTCGAACAGAACATTATTGAAAGCAACCATCTCAATAACCATTATACAGAATGTTTCAGACCATCCGACCGCAATCTCCTGTGGTTCATAGAGCGATGCAATAAACTGTAACCCTTATAAATCTCATATGGAAAATTTCAAATAGCAACATAAGTCTTTTTACATCTCTTTTTTTAGATCTTTAAAGCCTTACATTTTGATATACAAATTTCAAATTATTCTTATCTGTAGGGGCAAGGTAGTTCAAAATATGATACATTTTTGTTTTTAAAGTTTATATAACTAACTCTTCTGTATTTACACTACATAAGTTTATATAAAGTTTATACAACTGTATAACTGTAATTACGTTACAAGCATATACAAACTGTATCCAATACACCTCCTCTCAAATAACAATAAGATTGGGTACTTATCTCCTGTTTTCAATATTTCAAAAACCGGTAAAATTTTGAAAAACAATAATAACTCTAGCTACAACATTGTAATTAAGTATTTAAATTTTAATACCATGTCAAATATAAATTAAACGTCTTTATTTAAAATGTTGCATATCTCTGTTGGTTTTTACATAGTGGACGAAAAACAATTTTTTACTGTGACAATGGGTTGACTAGTTCAACAATTATCTCATTCTGAATATCAAATTTAAGGACTCTAAATATAAAACACTTCTTGTATTTAAAGTTTCAATTATTTATTACGGGTTACCAATGTGAATATTTTTATAAAAACCCAGTAAGCGTCCCTTACTTAATACATAATTTTAAAAAATTATAGAATAAATAGAGGTATAGTCTAAATGCTATGTCTATACTATACTATGCAAATGCTATATCTATCTATCTATACTATATAAACATAGTACAGTTTATCGATTTGCTAATTTAGTATTCGTTCCTTACACAATGTGAGGCTAGTTTTCAGTAATACAGAATTAGGGTAAACATATTTAGGCTAAAATAGTGATGTCGGAATTATTTTCAAAGTACATCTGGTTTCTATCTAGATGGCATACAACTAAATTCTCCTCAAAGTGGTCTATCAGCTGTCCAACATTTAGTTGTCGTTGAAGTGTCTCAGAAGAATTTATTGCTGACGGCGGTTCAAAGACAACTAATAAAATACAAGCGTATCGACCCCTCCCCCCCCCACCAGATAATATGTATATTTAGTCTCCACGTCCAAGTACTACTTGAAGTGTTCAACATAACTGCCGTAGACCACTGTCACGCCTGGTGGTAACACCTATGAGTTGTTCCAGTCATGCGTCCTCAGAAACTTATTTCAGTTGAAACTTGTTTTTGTTTCCGTGAATTCCGAATGTAAATTAAAGGAGATAGAAAATGTATTTAGCGGCACTCGGGCGTGGTATACCTAGCTACTTGGAGGGCTAAATGTTGTGGGGATATTATGCGATAGGCACTGTTAACACCAATATGGCGTCCGATCAATGGTTGCCATCGGCACTAATATATAATGGTTTACATAGACAGTGTAATATCCGGAGTGTGGATGTTCACTTACGAGCTGCTGCTCCGCTGGTCACGACTTATTTACTGACTAGAACAATCGCTTATTAGAGCTCAATTTTACAATCATTGAGTAAATAAGTTCAAAGGGTTAAGATACTACGTTGATCCAGAGTACAGCTTGTTTGTTGAATACAAACATTGTTCTCTAATATAGTTACTATGTAATAAAATTATTAAATATAATAAATGAAATATTCTATACTATGCTTTATTATTTACATGCTTTATTATTTAAATTTGTAGAAGCCAGACGTTTCCTTCTGAAATGGGTTCTTGTATTATACAGGAGTCATTATCAATCTCGCAAATCAATTTTTAAAATAGAATATAATTTTAATTTGCTATCTTACTTTGATTTCATAGATAAAATATAAAAATTATACCGCAATATTCAAATATTAAACTAACGATAACATTAAATAAAATATTTAGGCCTGTAGACTATAAATAATTATTTTAAAAACAGATAAAAGGCTTACAATCACTTCCACAATAGTGATGTATAACTAAAAGCAATTGAAAATTAAAACCCGTAAAATATTAATCATAGTAATTATATACAAATTATAAATGTAAACACGTAATAACTCTAGTTTATGAAGCGGTTAAGTACATGAATAATGTATTTAAAGTGTTTACTAACGTTGAATATACCAATTACATGAAATTTGCATTTATTTTAGTCATTGTAAATATTTTAAAGTGTGATATAGTACAGTATGTGTATTCCTTCTTCGATTTTATCAATCTAGACTATTAATTACTAGAAGTGATCAATTCATAATTCGTTAGACATAAATTACCGGAATTCAATATAAACAAATCCATTGAATTGTCATAATAATACAGATTTCGTGCTTTCTAAACAAAATCTTCCAACAAAGAAAAAACTAATAATTATGCAGTTTTTTTCTAAGTTCTTTACATTTTTAAATATGAGTGTTAAGTTTTGTTCAAAACTTGCTTAAAAAAGTCTAAATTATGTTTTGTCATGATAATTCTACTAATACAATTGTGGAAAAAGGGCCATAACTAGAGGGGGGGGGGGATAGGGGATCGAGGGGAACAGTGGTCTCATATTCATTATGACCATCTTAAAAACCATCTCTTTGCAAACTTTCCCTTTGAAGATTTCTCAGTCTAGATATTTAAAATGAAAGTCATTACTTCAACATATTAATAATAATACTATTAATAGTACAGTATTAAATGTATTAATAATAATTGTGTATCCTATACAATAATTTTGTATTTAATAGTTATGTTTGAAGTATAAACTTGCGTACCTCCAGAAATGTATTTCGTATATATCGTATATCGTTACGTTAGTTCAGTTGTTCATAAAACGCTAAAAGTTATCTCTTAAAATGTATATATTTTTACTGCTTCACTTTACGTCTTTAAATTTTGTCAATATTACTTTATAATTAAATACAGATTCATAAAGAGTGTATTTTTTCTTAATGATTTTGTGTTTAGAAAAATTAAACATTGTACTTTAATTATTTGCATGAAGCATAAATAGGTAAACTAACCAAATAATTATTTACATTTATATTTATTTTATTATGCCTGTTGGTCTTTGTTCGATTGCCCTGCTAAACACTTAACTGTTTTCGAAAAATTACATTAAAAAAAATGTACTCCTAAAAATGTCCAAGCTTACCTAATACTGTAAAATATTATGTACGTAAATAAAATCTTTCAAGGGTATGGTCTAATCAGTATTTGTTAAGCTAGTAAAATTTAAAAAATTAATGAAAAAACTACGCTTATTGTTTCAGAAATAAATAACCTCATCACCATTTTATTACATTTATATTCCTATTTAAACATATAAGTAATTTTTCCTTATAAAACGCGTGTTATTTATTACTTTTCCCCTAATTTATATTCCTATTTAAACCTACAAGTAATGTTTCTTTATAAAACACGTGTTATTTATTAATTTCCACCCACTTCTTAATCGATAAAACAAAAAAAGTACCCGTCTTTACAGCTGGGTTATTCTTTAAATATTCGACTTCGCCTGCGTTCCCCCAAAAGCGAAACACTTTCACCCTTCCAGATGCCCCTCTTGGCTAATTATCTCCCCTTCCTTTTCTGCCTAACTATTAATGACGCGTTTCGGTTTCGTTTATTAGGCGTTTAATGAAATTGATGACTTTTCTGTTCAGGGAAGGAAACTCCGCCAGCCACATCATTACATCCGTGAGAGTTATTTTGTTTTATTAAAGACTTTACAATCATTTATTAACTCACCTCCTGTAATGAGTAATATGCAATATCGTGGATTAACTATCCACCCCGTCTGAATATTGCGTGGTTTACATTCCAAAACCATTAATTTGAATGTTGTGTTTACGTTGTAGCCTACTGATATTTGAATGTTGTGTTTACGTTGTAGCCTACCGATATTTGAATGTTGTGTTTACGTTGTAGCCTACTGATATTTGAATGTTGTGTTTACGTTGTAGCCTACTGATATTTGAATGTTGTGTTTACGTTGTAGCCTACTGATATTTGAATGTTGTGTTTACGTTGTAGCCTACTGATATTTGAATGTTGTGTTTACGTTGTAGCCTACTGATATTTGAATGTTGTGTTTACGTTGTAGCCTACTGATATTTGAATGTTGTGTTTACGTTGTAGCCTACTGATATTTGAATGTTGTGTTTACGTTGTAGCCTACTGATATTTGAATGTTGTGTTTACGTTGTAGCCTACTGATATTTGAATGTCGTGTTTACGTTGTAGCCTACTGATATTTGAATGTTGTGTTTACGTTGTAGCCTACTGATATTTGAATGTTGTGTTTACGTTGTAGCCTACTGATATTTGAACGTGATTACTTAACTGTAATGAAAATGATAAAACTCCCTAATTTTCAGTTGTAAAGCTTAACTGTCATTTCTGAAAATACTACGAAAAACCCAAAACCTATTTCAAAAAGAGTACTAAAATCATTAACATATGGCTATCTTCCATGGTTGTACCAACATGTGTTCTGGTAATGTTACGACAGAAAATATCCTAGCATATGTTAAATGTATATCCTAATAAATGTTAAATAAAACTCAGACAAATTTTTACAATTCTTTTAAATAACTTTCTTCCAAGATGCAACCCACCTTCGTACTATCAAAACATTGCTGGACCCATCGATGGTGGGTGCGAAGGACCCGGACTCAGGAGAACGACACAGAAAAAAAACAACACAAGTTGAATGGCAAACATATTGTTTATTATAATGAAAAAAAAAACATTTGATTCAAAAGTATTTTTAAAATATTTAGTGAAAGAAAAAAATTAACATATATGGACAAAACGGCCGTTGACTGTTTGTGAAAAGTTACCATATTCATCAAAAATATTACAGAAAATTTATAAATATATGTTGATCTCGAGAAAATATAAATAAATAAATAAAACAACAAGATTATTAAATATTAAATATTTTGAGAAGGATCAGCTGATAACCACCGGCTGTTCATTTGTCATTGGGCTATTAATTAATGACACTTTCTAAGGAATAGTCGGCCTTATTTTGTAACAATGACTACATTCGCTCATCTACACTCATCACACTCAATCGAAATCCATATTCGTCCATATCTTGACGATCGGCGTCTTATAAATAAATAAAAAAAATAAATAAAATAAATACAAAAGTATCAAGAAAATGTAAATCAAAACGATTAGGTCTAAAAACATTTTTATAAACATATAAATATAGAGCTCTGAAAAATGCATAACAAGAATAAATCATATAACAAAAACAAGAAAAAACATCAGCAATAAAAAGTAACAAATAAATATATACTTCATTACAAGAATTACAAAGACAAAACAAATCTACTTATGCACCTGAACTTACGGGGCCTCGGGTAACAAATTAAATTTGGAAGGTGTTGGCCAATTTGAAAAAGTTAAAAAAAACACAAAAAACAAGAAAACAAAAGGATTAAATTAATAACTACGCCGAAACCTAGCAGGCTAAATTGGGCGACTCCTAATGGGAACAACAAAGTGAAGAATTACCCCAGAACTCCGTTCTTTAAAAGAAAATTAACAGAACACCCCCTAAGAAAAAATATTAAAAAAATAAAATCTAAAAATATATCTTGCTTTAAAATGACACTGTTCACAGAAACAACAAAACACTTTTTTCACAGGTAGCACTTCTAGTAGAACTTCTTCTAAAAAACATAAATTCTTTCAAATGTTCAATGCTGGGGGCCAGAAAAATAATTGGATGTGGGTCACCTGCATGTCGATGTCTTCATCCAGGTGGCCGATGGATGGACAGCGCGGAAAGGGTGAAGAAGTGGCAGCCTCTCTGGGACGCATAGTAGAGGCTAGTCCCAGCCCGTAGGTTCCGCACTTAGCCTCCAGGAAAACGCAGTTAGTACCATGCAGGTGCCCGTCCATGACACTCCGACCCCGGAGGCAGGGCTAAAGAAACAGCACAGCACAAAACATATTTTAGTCTGGCTCTACAAAAGCGAGAAAACAAAATAAATACATAAAGAGACGAAATAAAAAAATGACAACATTTGTTTTACTAATAAGAGCTGCCATGATTATTAAAAAGTGAAATGTGTAAAATAAATCAAAGGTTACAGGAACTAAATAAATACTAAATTGATTTTGTTTACCTAAAGTAACAAAAATACTAAATACAACTGCTTACCAAATTAAATTAGGCAAAAATAAAAATGAACAAAGATAACAATTTTACATGACTCAGCATTACATAACTAAAATGAACAAAGTTAACAATTTTACATGACTCAGCATTACATAACTAAAATCCTGCCGTGTCCGACAACAACATGAAACCTTTTGTTAGACATATCAAGTGAAATAGTTATAAAAAGAGAAAATGAATCTGAGTTTACTATAAATCAATTAAAATCCAAAATTTAATTACATCTAAAAATCAATTTTAATAAGACAAAAAATAGTATAATAAATAGAAATACATGAAACATCACAATAAATAGAAATCACAATAGCCTTTACATCGGCACATGGGCCTAACCTAGACCTGCTGAAAATAAAAACATTTCCGCAAACAGGCAAGAGCTTTATTAATTTCTGAAAGATTAACACACAAGAGAGATCAATAAACAATATTTTTAACCAAACAGTTACAAAAGCAAACAATTTTACGAACACTTACCTAAACGTTTTTAGCCACAAAACATATCGTTGTCGGCTGCCAAGCTAGAATGGCGAGCTTGCCGTATTCGCAAAGGAACACAGAAAACAAATCACGGAACACGAAAACGAAAACAATGACACAAAAACTAAATGAAACACAGAGAGGAAGACTGAACTGTCCGAGGGAGACGATCGTAATGTGCAAACGGCACAAAGATCATCTATGTTAAGATTTGGGTAGTATGAAAAGTGACAGTTATTTCATAAAAACCGCTTCAAAACTTCTGGATATGTTCTTACATGAATACTAAGAAAAGGTTTCTATAAACAATTGTCCTAAAACCCTTAGTTTCCTGTCTGTATATCTGAATGTGCTTTTTACATAATTTATCTTAATAACCCCTCGAGATATTATTTTTAAGATCGGTACATGTATGAGGAAAAATAAAACCTAATTCGGTGTAGAATATAAAGTTTCAACTTTACCATTTCAAAATTGCGACTATTTTTAGTTAAGCATAATATCTAAAATTAAATATATTTTAATTTTAGATATTATGCTAAAATAAAAACATTAAAAAAATACACAAAAATTCCAAATTTTGATTTTCTAAAATATGGTATAAATATTATTAAAATCGTTTCATTAATAACTGATAGGTTGTAATTGTTGTAATACAGTAAATGCTATTGCCACAACTTGTTAGTTATTAATGATTCAATCTTAACAATCTTTGTACCATATTTTAGGAAATTAAATTTTCCATGTATCTTTTAGTTTTTTCCCAATGTATACTTTTTAGATTTTAAGCTTTGAAAACTAAAACTAGCCGCCATTTTCAAATGGTACCAACTAGGAACATGATACTCTACACTGAATTAGGTCTTACTATTCCTCATACATGTGCTGGGTTTGAAATTTATTAAGATGAGTTATAAAGATATTGTAAATTATGTGAAAACCTCAGATAGACAGAAAACTATGCGTTTAGGACATATGTTTTTAGGATTTCTTTCTTAGTTTTCATGTAAGTAATCATATCATGAAATCTTGAGGGGGTGCTGATGAACACCCTGTATATAGAAACTGATTTATATCTCGAATGGATCATCTTCTTACATCTTATCACTCTTCTTGAGCACTGATTGAAAGCTATAAATAAACACAAATATTGTATCTTAGCTATTTTCAGTAATTAAGAGAACCCAGACTTTTTTAATTATTATTTGTTTTCTTAGAATTCTAATAGTGTGCATACTCCATACTATGTATTCGGGAAATTCCCGAATTAAATACTAGTATGTAATTCCCCATTTGTATGTGGGAAATTAATACGCTGCTTCTAGAATTTTAAGAGGTCCAAGATTTCCGTTTATCTTTATTTCTTTACTATATCACTATTTTTCCTAAAGTACATTTCCATTAATGATAATAACGTTTTGTTTCTATTGTATGTAAAAATATTTCATTATATATTAATAATATATCCTCTTTTAAACAATAAGTTTTTTATAACATACTAAATTGACGAATAAACAAGACATACTTTATATGTAATAAAATAAAGGTAATACAAAAAGTGTTGTGTTATATTTCCTTTGAAAGCAACTTGCGTGAACAGTCTAAATTCGATAAGGGAAGCTCATACTCTCATGATCATCATATATTTTAAAGGCTTCCCAAACAGGCCTTGTCAACACTTCACCGTGTTTACTACCTTAAACTTTTTACACTTAAAACTTGAGCTCACAAGCATCTCCAGCAGTAAATTTATCCAGCTTCAAATTTGAGTTTACTCGTACTTTTTATGAAGGAAAACAATAATTTGTTAGTCTTCGACAATTTTAACCAAGTTTTAATGAAGGCGTTTTTTCAGAATTTAATAATTTGTGAAAAGCAAATATGTCTAGGAATTAATGAATTATTTTTTTACGAAAAAGGTGCCGAAAATAGTTAGTCTATAAAAACAGTTAATAAAGACGTTTATTGTGAATCAGTGCATCTATAAAGTTGGCTTCTTTATAAAACTAACATTCATACAAAAGAAGAAACTTAGTGGTTTACGTTATTTATGTTTAAAATTTAGTTACCTCTATTTATAGCCACTACAACACTTTAAAAGCCATGTTGCAACGAACCTGTTGTTTTATATTTCACTTTACGCCGAGAACGATTGTCGTATGTCTAGGTGATGACTTTTGAACATGGAGAAGGTTAAAAAACAGTACCAGTAATGTTCAAATAGAATAGATTAAAACTGCAATTGCACCCAGCTGGTGAAATAGAATGGTTTTAAAATTAAGTTGGAGATTGTAATTTTAGTTAAGTCAGTGTTATTGGTTTATTTCTAAGTTGATTTATTAGATAACATTTTATCATGCTCAATTTTAAACTGTCAATTTTTTAACCATTTGTTAGTTTCTTTGGTGATTTAATATTTCTAAAGTTCCAGGAATATTTTAATTCAGCTATCAGACAAGATAATAATCAATAGAAACCAAGATCGTAAGTGCATTTTGCATAACAAGTCTAAATATAACTGTCTATAAAACAATATTTATTCTAGTAACAAACAAAAATTATCATTGTACCCAAAAATATACTGGTTTGGTACCAGTAACTCTTAAAAATTATAAAGAACGTATTTCGATTTAGCTAACTCCAAACTGAAAATGCAAATAGTATTTAAAACTTTAGTCTACATTCACACACTTTTATTAGTAGTTTCCTGAAATAAATCTGAAAATATTCCAATGAATAAAACTATCATTGCTACTTGATCTTGAACTTGTTGTAATTAGCTAATTTGTAAATTTGTTCTATTTTTTATTTTCGAGCACTTCTTCTTTTACTTATGCTTTTAAGTAATTAATTTGATGATAAAAAACTGTAGTGTAACATGTCATTTAACTCCCAGTAAAGATAGGCCGCTTAGAAAACAACTTACTGAACGCAATTTGCGAATAGATTCACTGAGTGGTGGAAGTGAGACAGAGAGCTACTCTTCCCCCACTGTGTAATTCCATTTACAAATGTTCTTGGTACCAGGTGACGGAAGGCCGTGTGCTGGGGGCGCATTACAAGCCCCGCCCATTACTTCATTAATTAGCAATTACCCTTGGTTGGTTTGATTAACACCAATGAATCAAGCTTAAAACGATTCAATTAAATAATTTATTATTCAAATAACAATTAATTCTAGCAATAACACAATTATTAATAATGGAAACAATAAAAGCAATTAAACAAACTTGTACAGTTCATTACTTTTTTTAACTAAACATTGTTGCGAAAGTTGAACACTTGAATGCGGAGTTAATCACGCCTGTGAAGTAAGGTAGCTCAGCGGTGGAACGATTACACCCTGCTGCTGTAACCCCTACATGCACAGGTCGCTTACTGTCCGGTACAAATATTATTATTGAATAGCACTAAAATTTTAAGGTAATAAAATATTCTATTTAATTTCAATCAATAAAAGTGTTGCTATGTTGGTCTATAATATTAAATGTAATTTTAAAATAAATATTATCTATACAATATCAGAGGGTGTTGGTTTCATATATATTTCCGAAAACGAAATTGTTGCTGTTACAAATTGAAGACATCCCTGAAGCACCCAATCAAGGAACACATGTATACCCTCGGACCCCCCCCCCCCCACCTCCCACTGTAGGAACGATATTTACGGCCTAATCTCTGCAGGAACGGACTGCTTGGAGAGCCATCCCCTAAATCTCCTTCCACGCCTTTATCACCCCCTTCACATACACGTCACGTTTGTTGTTGAGTGGCTGTTTTGTTGCCTTTTCGCCTCCTTACGAGGATTTGTTTTATTTCTGGTACTTTGTTTTATATTTTATTTGCTAACAAAAGGAGGTGACGAAGGGGTTGAAGTAACAGTTATCGCAGCTGTCACTTTAGTAACTTTTACCATGATTGACCATCAGTTAAAACGTTTTTTACTAGTAACATTTCCTAAAATATTGTGTTGGTTTCTAATATTCTGCTACCAATTCTTGGCATTTTTTGTTATAGTGTTCATGTTTGTATGGCTATAGAAAGCTGCATTTACAACTTTATGCGCATTATATTTGCCTATTATTAAACTAAAGCTGTAAATAAAATTCAAAATTAATAAGTTGTTGAACAGTTTTAATGACATTTTATATAGTAGCCTACGTGTAATTCACATTTTTCATGTATTAAATCGTCTGTTTGTTTTGATATTTTTAACAACGTGTTTAACTATGTAATTCATGTTCAGTAAATGTTTATTCCCCGTTAAATTATTTATGTTGGGAAAAAGCTTCAAACTACAAGTTAAAATATGACATAATTTAAAAAAGTGTGTTGTGTAGCCAATAATTATGTACCATACGTTAGTGTAACAGTTTTGTTATGTATTTCATAACTTCGTGGAAACGCCTTTTGAGTTTTTGTTTTGGTTATATTACTTAAAAGCCAATTAACTATTTATTTGGCATACATAGGCATAGACAAGGGTGGAAGAGAATCTTCCTTTATTGATATTAACAAAGGAATACAGTGTCTACATAAAAATGATGCATCTCCCACACCTACTATTAAATAGGTTAACTATGTGGAGATTTTTCCAAATAGTAATATAATAGAAAATTATATAAATCGATTCAACAATAAGCTATTCAAATTTAAAACCAAGTATTAATAATTATCATTTTAATACATATTTTTCACGATTATTTTGTTCTAAGAAATGTAAGTTATAGCATGCTTTGCTGTTGATACTCTGTATATAATATACTTATAATCCACATTATTAATTTTATTTTACTATAAATTATGAATTTATCATTGTAAAATTTATGATGTTTTGTTCCAAAGAATCAGGGGAAAATAGCTAAAACAAACACTTGATTTTTTTCTCGATGATTTTTCAGCTTGATGCATTTTTTTATATCCTTATATGGTTGATTTTCTTGTTTTTTATATGGAATGAAACCATTACAGTAATTAGAAAATTGTCGTACATTGCTTGAAGAGTATTAAGTATTGCTCAAGTGTTTTTTCAGCCAATATTTTAAATCTTAGTACAGTGTTAAATTGAATGTTAAAAAAAATTAAAATGTAAGATTATGTTTTATGAATGTTTTCATTGTATCCTTGATACAATGAAACATATGTCCTATTAACATTATTATTTACGTTCGACTACCAATAATATTGGAACTTTTATGTTTTTAAGGGTTGTTTGTGACAGAAGCAAATTATTAAATTGTATTTAACTGATAATAACATTCATTTCAACACCGCTACGTATATTTAAGCAAAGAAGCTTAAATGTCTGCAGAACAAAAGAAGCTTACAGACTGGGAAAACGACCGCCTCTTCTCGATGCAACTAAATAAATAATTTTCTCCGATGAATGCAGTACCAGCTCACGTAGGAAGACAAAATAAATGTTTGCTAATTAAAAAGAGAGACTGAGACATCGTCCAATCCGAAAGTCTTGCCTTCAGTTGTGCGTAAAATAATGATAAAGGGCCCCCAATCCACCCCTTCCACATCCTTCAACCCTTAATTACGATGTCTCGTCCATTTGTCCGCCCTGTTTTCTTTGCTCTTCAAGCCTAACACTCAAATTAACATCTCATTACGCCATATTTTTTATGTAATTTGGGTGGAGATAAGACGTCCATTCAGCCTTTTAATTTTCAGTTCTAATTTAATTGGATTCAATGAATGAAATACCATTTCAATTACTTCTTATCCCTCAGCTCCTTAAAACGAAGCTCTTTTTAATTTTCGAGAGAGAGTCTGTTTAAAAACACTCCTTTAAGAGACTGCTCATTTTTTATGTCCCGTTGAAAGAACGGCTATTGAAATGGATTTAATGTTTCATTTTTTTTAACATAAAGCATTCGTCTGATAAATGTAAATCCTTACTTCGTAAATGCTTTTATAATGATTCCTTATTTTTATATTTTAGAGTCATGCCTGAAAAATTGTTACTGCTACGTAATTTATGTAGAAATAAAACTATTGTGAGTTATTACATTTCTTCTATAATAATTAAATTAAAACAATATTTAATGATAAAAACTTACACACAATAGACATAGGTCCATGTAATATCTCGACTGGAGTGATACTTGTTTACGAAAATGGATTATACGCCTTTGAAAGGAGAAAATTAGTTGCTTTCTCTACCATGACAGAGTAAAACATAAAAAATTAAATGGGGAAAACTTTTTGAACATTTTTAAAGGCCTTTGTTAGTGAAATAGGTTTGTGCAAACCTGATAGATTTATTTGAAATTGGAAGCATTAACTCTTTTTTTTAATCCATGTTTTATACGTAAAATAATTAAATGTACGTTTGTTAGTTTGACGTATTCTGAAGCAGTGTACGACCATCGAGGATGGAACATTCGTAGATCATGTGTTTTTGATAAGGCTATTTTATTCATATAGTGTATGTAATAATAATTTCCATGCTATTTGGTTTATTTTCCACACTAAGTGTTTGGCTTTCGTATTATAAATGTTAAGTAAAATATCTAACTGTAGATGAACTTCAGTTTTTCCCTTATCCCTTGTGACAAATATTTAAATAACAATGTTAATGTAATTTATTCAGATATTTTACAATGTATACTTAATATTTAATATAAATTATTATGTTTACTTCATAATTTAATACAAACACACTTCAATGTTATAAACATTGTAGACAGTGTGATAGTTTTCGTACCAGATATTTTTATACAGTCACTACAAAGTTAATTTGGACCACTAGACGCCAGCCCCCTCCTACACAGCAGACAACTGTTGGGGGAAGACGAGATAAGGGACTGTTTTCGTTGCCTCAGACTTGTAATTGTGTCGAGATAACACTAGAACTTATAAAGCCCACTTTTATTACTAGTTGTTCCTTATTACTTCTTATCCCAATCTAAGGAAGCAAGCGTCGTAATTATAATTACTGTGTTCCACTTTTGTTCATGAGTATTGTTCAAAATGCAAATAATAATAATAATCATAATTATAATAATTTTTACTATTATAATAATAATCAGACATATGATTACAGATCGAAGTTTATTACACAGTTGTGTGCTTCAGTGTTGTTATAAATGTACAGGTTATGCACATTGGTTACTTGTTAATTTCAGGTGCTTTTTACCATAATCGAATTTCGTTATGCTTTTCCTACATCCTACCTACAGCATTCCTTCATCCACCACACTCTCTAACAGGAAAAAATGTTTGGGCTCAAATCGATGGAAAAAAAATTAAATGAAAAAGATTGATGGTGACAATTTCTAATACGATTTAAGTAACTGGCAGGAAGGGTTGTAAACGATCCTTGGCTCGAAAAAAATAATCTGACAAAAGGTGATGGTGAAAATCTTAACACAATTAAAATAAAATGGCACATTTATGGAACATTTCCGTACTACTGTACTAACCCACCAGCCTACCCATACCTGCACTGTGGTATTGACCCACCCGTCCACCCATACTGCACTATGGTATTGACCCACCCACCCACCCATACACGCACTATTTGCAATTGATTGACCCACCCGCCCACCTGTACACGTACAATGGCATTGACCCACCCGCCCACCCTTACACGTAGAGTGGTATTGACCCACCCGCCCACCTGTACATGTACAATGGCATTAACACACGCCCACCCATACACGTACAGTGGCATTGACCCACTCGTCCACCATACACGTACAGTGGCATTGACCCACCCGCCCACTCATACACGTACAATGGCATTGACCCACCCACCCACCCATACACGTACAATGGCATTGACCCACCCGCCCACCCATACACGTACAGTGGTATTGACCCTCCCGCCCACCCATACCTGCACTGTGGTATTGGCCCACCCATACCTGCATTGTGGTATTGACCCACCCGCCCACCCATACCTGCACTGTGGTATTATCCCACCCGTCCACTCATACCTGCACTGTGGTATTGACCTACCCGCCCACCCATACACGCACTATGGTATTGACCCACCCGCCCACCCATACACGCACTAAGGTATTGACCCACCCACCCACCCATACACGTACAATGGCATTGACCCACCCGCCCACCCATACACGTACAGTGGTATTGACCCTCCCGCCCACCCATACCTGCACTGTGGTATTGGCCCACCCATACCTGCATTGTGGTATTGACCCACCCGCCCACCCATACCTGCACTGTGGTATTGTCCCACCCGTCCACTCATACCTGCACTGTGTTATTGATCCACCCACCCACCCATACACGCACTATGGTATTGACCCACCCGCCCACCCATACACGCACTACGGTATTGACCCACCCGCCCACCCATAAACGCACTATGGTATTGACACACCCGCCCACCCAAACATGCCTGTAGTATTATCCATCCATAGTTATGTATAGATGGATAAGGATGATTGTTTATGTTAGGGAATATTAGAAGCTGCATTCTATGTTGATTTTTATACAAAAAAACAAAAATGGTGTTTTTTTGTTTTACAGCGTGTTCTAACGACATCAAAACGTGTGAATTTAATATTTGACCTCAATAATAACAGTGGACTACTAAGATTTAAAACGTAAATATAATTCTAGTTAGAAAAGTATCACCCTCCGGTTGTTTGAACAAATAACATTTTACAGCATTTTTATATTAATATTGTTAAACACTAATAAACTAACAAAGGTTTATATGGATAATTTTAAATTATCTTAAAATATGTAATAAGTAAGTAACACACGTTACGTAAAATTAATTTACGTCAATCTACGAATGACGTATTAGTATTGAAATAAGGGTGGTGTCGGGGCGTGGAACCATGGCATGAGATTCAAATCTCTAGCCTCCGACTGAAAAAAATAAACATTTTTTGTTTTACCTGTTTTTATGGGTTTTTATTTGTTTAAACTATAACATTCAAAATGAACTGTTTTACAAGTTGACAATTGATTATTCCTTTTTTTAAGAGTCGTCTTAATATAGAATTTTGAATAGTACCATCCAGGGTTAAACTTCCTGGGAGTAAGAGTATTTGACCCTTTATCACGTCAGAGTAAATATTCAGTTCAGGACACGTGCATCGTTCTGGTATTTAATGTAATAATTAACTGTGCAAATCATGATCACAATTTAAACTGCAACTTTAGAGTAAAGCCGTCTGTGCATATAACTACAACATAAAAGTAGTTACATGTGTGAGTCGAGTGGAGTGTGAATGTATATCAGTCACCTAGAATGACATAAATTAAGAATAATTTATGGCATACTAGAAAAACTAAAACTTTTATCAATTTAAGTGATGTTATACCTTTTTTAGATTTCGTGGATATATGATTTATTTCCTATTATTTTCAGTTGTTTCCAATATAGTTAAACTAAATATAATAGTAGTAATACAGTAAAATAATTCATTTAAATATACAAAAATGAAATAATTTAAAATTCATACAGATGTTAGTTTTCATGAATTAATACAAAACATTTCAATTTTATTTGCCTGTTTTAATAAAATGAAACATGCAATCATATAAAATAATAAGTCGATTATATATTCACACCATATTGAGGAGTTAATCATTTCGTTAAAGGTTTGTGTTTACAACAAAATATTTTAATTCTCTATAATAATTTATTTGATCCATCATTTAATGACTGACTAGCCACTTTAAGTTAATTTTACAAAACCGTACATTAACCCCTTTAGTACTTCTTTAGTACTTCGCAAAATATAAATGTTTAATATCAGTTACTTTGCATTTCCGTTCCCCCAAAAGCGAAACACTTTCACCCTTCCAGATGCCCCTCTTGGCCAATTATCTCCCCTTCCTTTCCTGCCTAACTAATTAATGACGCGTTTCGGTTCCATTTATTAGGCATTTAATGAAATTGATGACTTTTCTGTTTTGGGGAAGGAAATTCTACCAACCACATTATCAAGTCAGCGAGAGTTATTTTGTTTCGCAGTGGGCGTAATAATTAATTGAATTCAATTTTAAAATAGTTATTAAATAAGTGTCCTTGATTCTTTTCTTTTTTTTAATATTGTTAGTCAGGCCTATATTATATGCTTAATTTCATACTGAAATTAACACTCAAGCTCTCGCAATATTTACAAATAGGGAAATGAAACTAATACGTAGCCTTCTGAAATTGTGTAAAATCTTTGCTCAATCAAATTCAACTAAAGTTGCGAGTCATGTTGTGAAAAGTAAACAGTACTTATAGAGTATGGTATAACGTAATGTTTGTCTATAGTACTTGAATTACACAAACAGTCCCATACGATAATATACAACACAAACTGTTCCGTACGATAATATACAACACAAACTGTCCCGTACGATAATGTACAACACAAACAGTCCCGTACTATAATGTACAACACAAACAGTCCCGTACGATAATGTACAACACAAACAGTCCCACACGATAATGTTCAACACAAACTGTTCCTATTAATAAAACGCGTTTTCTATTTGTGAACTTGTTCAGGTCAAAATGGTGTAGGTTACAATTCATAAGCAGTGTTTTTAAGTATACTTCAGACAGCCAATCTCGAAGGTTTGTAGAGTAATATCGTGAAAAAAACACTTGGGTTGTACCTTTTCCTATTAAGTGTATCGTTTCTGCAGCCAAAGCTGTTTTGTTGTGTGCCTTTTTGTAAATATCAATTGGACAACAAACAATTATGGAAATTAAAAAGGAGTACAATGTTTTTATTTATATTAAATGTTTTATAATTTAAACAATCAATAATTATGGAATCCCTTACAGGATATTCATAATACCAACTGCAAGTACACTTAATCCTCCACAATTGCCCCTTGTTAACAACTTTAATAAACTATTAACTAGACTAATAAATTACTTTTGTTCAAATATTAATAATTTTTAGAATAGTAAATTTAAATATTTAGTATATTATAATTTTTTGAAGATTCTATCAAGGTAGTTTCAAGTGCTTTAAAAATTAGGTAATTTAAAATAAGTGTTGAGACCCATCCCCCCCCACCAAAGCTGGTAAGCGTGCCAACCGGGGGATGGCTCAAAACAAGTCGAGCGATGGGATCACTGGTGGCAGTTGGAGGGTCAAAATAACACTCGGCAGCTGAGCAAAACTAATTTTATTATCAAGCAAGCAGAATAATTAATTAATCAAAACGGCAGAAGGCCACAATAAAAAGAGGCAGAAAGCCGCAACAATAATTGGCAGTTAAATAAATAACAAAACACACAAAAGCTACAAGAACACCAAACTCAACAAATACCAAAATTAACAAATTAACAACTACATGGCCTATGGCCTATCTGCGGTTGGGCCTGAGACACCCAAAACGTAAGACAAATTATTAACAATTTAAAAATGACCATTAAGAAACAAATTTAGATAACCCCAAAATAAAAGTGAAAATTTAGAAAACTTCTGGAAACAAAAATTTTGGTATCATCAATTAAGCCGGCAATTTGGCCCACATCCCTTGATTCCACCGAGGCCCGGGAGTAAGCCGGAATCCCGGGGCAGCTCCGAATTAAGTTAACTAAAAGCACAATAATCCCCTTTTGGTGAGTTTAAAAATTAAACAATTTAAAAGAAAATATAACACGGTACCGTTCGAGTAAAAAGTCACTTCAAGACAACTATTATCCCCTGACATCAATAATACCAAAACACGAAATAAATAAATAAATAACTAAATCACTAGGCCTAAACATAATAATCAACGATAACATAACTTAACCATAGGGACCTAACAACTATAAAATCTAAAAAGATATAACAACAAATAAAACTAATTAATTAATAACAAGGAATATAAACTACTTAAAAATAAATAACAATAAATATAAATAAAATAAATATTAACATCAAAAAAATCTTGGGTATTTTAAAAGCTTTTCCCTCGTTAATAAAAAATAATTAAGTCCCCATGGCTGTTTCATAATTCACTGTCCAGGTTTTTAGTTTTAGGCCTAGGCCACACCAAAAGTTCCGCAAACTTTTTTCTTCTTTTTTTTTTTTATATATTTTTTTGTTTTCTTATAAATCACCCCCAGCTCAGCCGCCGGGAAAAGATGGAAAGAACTGACCTGAGGACTGAAGACTTCTACCCCCAAAGATGTAGGGCGGGTAGCGGGCAACTCCAGGCTCCAACATGGTCCTCAGGCCAGGCTAGCAGTGGAGAATATCGAAGTTCCCCCGGACGGCGGGCTGAGGGCTGAAAGTCCCACTCAAGGACCCTGGACTGTAAGGCACAACACACAGCACATCAAATACAGTCCAGCCATCACAACAAAATATTACACATAACAACTAAAAATATAAGGGTGCCTGATTTAACAAAACTTAACATGAAGAGACAAACTTATACATGATTGGAGGGAGAGATTAACTTTAGGCTATGAAAAATTATGTTGGAAAACAGATTTAAGACAAATTACAAATTAACAAATTATAAAAGAATTAATTACGTATATGGAACTAAAAATGACAAACTGAGAACTAGGCTATTGAAACATGAGCAATCTGTCATAACATGAAAATCAAACTAAAGATAGGCTAGGTTATTGTCCATGAACAAAAAGATGGTAAATCGGTAACTGCAACTTAAAAAGGCTCAACAAAACATTATACAGAACTACTATTAAATATGAAACCAGAGATAATAAAGCAATTAAAGTCAAAAAGGTAACAATGAGCACATGGCTCGAACCTAGGTTAAAACATCTAGACAAAGAATATAAATTTAACAAAACTCTGAAAACACAAGTAAGAACGATTAATATTATTTAAACAAAAGTATTTTCACCAAAAGGGTGATTAGATATTAAAACTTACAGAATGAACACTTACGTTTTAGAGTGTCTATCTGAACATGACTATTTCTGCAGTCAGCACAAGACAACTGAACAGCCAGGCCAACCGGACTGAAGCTGCTGGAACACGGAACGAAACGGAACCGGGCCAACGGCTACCAAAGTACGCAAATCGCCGGGCAAAAGCGAATCTCAGGCAGCCTGGCAGACAACAACGAAAAAAAGAAACTGTACCGGTCCAAGACCCGGTACAACCTCCCTCTGCAAACCTCAACACACCCAGGCAGGGGAGAACACTCGGTACCTCAGGGAACCAAGAGAAGACGAAGACCTCCGGAAGACCTCCGAAGAGTGGTGTTCCAAGGACGTCCAAGAGAAACTAAGAGGGGAAACCCCTCGAACAGGGAGCAAACTACCCTGACTGTCGGGCCCGACAAGAAAAAAGAGAGAAAGAAGACTCTCTCAGAACAGCCACCTAGGGCGCAGAGGTGATCAATCCCTTTGCCCCAAGAAACCCCCAGGAACACCAACTCCTGGACCAACCGTTCCCCGGAAAGCCTTAAGCTGGGACACATGGGCTTTCCTAAACACCCTGCCTGACTGGGGATCAACCAGCAGAGCAGTCACCGGTGACAAAAACCTGTCGATGCGGTGGGGACCAGACCACCGATAGCACAACTTTGCAGCTCTTCGTTCCGCGGCCGAACTGACCGGGTGAGCCTGACAAAGAACCAGATCTCCAACCTGAAAAGGGTTAGGAGTACGACCCTTATCATACCTCCTCCTCACTCTCTCTCTAGCACGTAGCAGGTTGCGCCGAGCAGCCCGCCACGTGGACACTACGTCAGTGGCACCTGGCGTAGGTAGAAGATCCTCTAGCCTCCACAAGTTGGACAAAGGGTTGTTAGGAGGGTAGCCAAGTAGAATCTCGAAGGGAGTGGCATTGTGACTCTCATGCTTGGAAGAATTAAAGGCAAGCTGGAGCCAAGAGAGACTCTCATCCCAGGTGTTCTGCTTCTCAGCATGGAAGGTAATAAGGGCAGACCGAAGATTGCGGTTGAACCGCTCTGCATGAGAAGGCTGTGGGTAATAAGGAGAGGTAGTCACATGCCTGATACCATTGCCAAAACAGAACCTACGAAACTCGTGTGAGGTAAACTGGCTACCGTTGTCGGACACAAGAGTGGAAGGCACACCAAAGTGCTGGAAGAGTTGGGACTGGAGAGCACGGATGGTGAGCTTAGCCGTAGCACTCCGAAGTGGGAAAAGCCAAACGAACTTCGAGAAAGCATCCACACAAACAAGTAGGTAGGAGCTACCTGACTTGCTACGGGGAAAAGGACCCACGTAGTCGATGAACACCTTCTCAAAAGGACGCTCGGCCACCTCAGAAGATAACAACCCTAACCTTGCATTCTGACTAGGCTTGCTGAGAGAGCACAAGTGACAAGCCCGCACTCTGCCAGCAACATCCCGGTCCATGCCCTTCCAGATGAAGTACCTACGAATCTTAGCGATGGTCTTATGAATGCCAAGATGACCGCCCACAAGAGAAGAGTGATAATACTGAAAGACCATCGGAACTAGATGACTAGGCAGCACTACACGGGGTTCACCCCTCTGTCGAGGACGGCAACAGAGTACCCCTTTGGACAGAAAATAGGGAGGGTGGGCACCTCCCTCTTGAAGCTCACCTAAGATGACTGACAGCTCAGGATCTTTCTGCTGATGGGACAGTAGGTCGTCAAAAGCCAGAGGAAAATCCAGAAGAACAGCACCACACTGAGCAACAGCCTCAGTCGGTGGATCACTGGGTTCGTGGTACATGCGGGAAAGAGCATCCGCGATGACATTCTGGGTACCCCTAAGATGTTGAACTCGGAACTTAAAGGCAGAAATTTTGACCACCCAGCGACCAATTTTCCCAAGCTGTCTGGGATGGGCAAGAAGCCAAGACAGTGCCTGATTGTCCGTCTCCAGCAAGAACTCAGCGTGTTCCAAGAAACGCCGAAACTTGTCCGTACCGAAGACAACAGCCAGACACTCTAACTCATAGATGGAAGAAGCTTTCCTTTCCTGGTGAGACAACGTCCTCGAAGCAAAAGCGATGGGCTGCCTGACCCCATCAAACTCCTGAGAAAGAACAGCAGCAATGGCGGAGGAGGAGGCATCAGTCTGAAGAATAAATTCCCTGCTGAAATCAGGCATACGCAGGACAGGAGGTTGCATGATAGCCTCCTTGAGAGCATCAAAGGCAGTCTGCTGAGCTTGGCCCCACACAAAAGGGACACCTTTCTTTCGCAGCTCGTTCAACGGGGCAGCAAGCTCGGCCACGTTAGGGATGAAGCGACGGTAAAAATTCACCATCCCCACAAAACGGGCAATCCCCTTGGCATCTCTGGGAGGAGGAAAATCCCGAATGCCCTGGGTCCTCGCAGGATCAATGCAGACGCCTCGAGAAGAGATAAGATGACCCAGAAAAGAAATCTCAGGACGAGCAAAAGTGACTTTCTCTGGATTGACGGTAAGGCCAGCTGATTTGAGGCGACTAAGAACTTCCTCCAGATGTTGCAGGTGTTCCCCGAAAGTCTCACTGTAGACAAGAAGATCGTCCAGGTAATTGAAAACAAACTTGAACTTCACATCATGGAAGATGGAATCAAGCAGACGAGTAAGAGTCTGGGCACCCACAGCAAGACCCATAGGAACCCTAGTGAACTGATAGAGATTCCAGGGAACACAGAAGCTAGTCATGGGCCGTGATTCCTTCTTCAATGGAATCTGATGGTAGGCCTGGTTCAAATCAAACACACTGAAAAACTTAGCCTTACCGAACCAATCAAACGCAGAATGCAAATCAGGCAGAGGTACCGAGTCAATAGCGACCTTAGCGTTGAGCCTCCGATAATCCATCACAAGCCTAGACTTACCATTAGGCTTGGGCACAAGAAAAGCTGGACTGGCATAAGCAGAACGAGACGGTTCAATCACACCCTTGCTCAGAAGATCCTCAATCATAGCCCTCATAACCTCCATCTTTGGGGGAGCAAGTTTGTACGGATGACTTCTAACTGGCTGAGAATCGGTGAGGTGGATCTCATACTCCAGAAGAGAAGTGACCCCAAGCTCAGGCGTAAGCACATCAGGAAACCGCAAACACAGCCTCCTAATGGCCTCCGCCTGCTCAGGGGGGAGATGACCAACTGGATCCACCTTGGGTTGTTCGGGCTCACAACCCACCTCTCTGACTGCAGGAGGGCAGTCAGAATCCCCTACTAGAGGCACCAAAACTCGCCGATTAAACTTGAAAAATATCTGGCGCTTCTGGAGGTCAAGCACCATACCACTTTTGGAAATGAAGTCTGCCCCTAGGATACAAGAAACCGCCAGGTCCTTGGCAACAAGAAAACCCCACCTCCAGGAAAATCCTTCGATTTTAAAATGGAAAAACGCCTTGAGAATTATAGGTAGAGGAGTTTGGGATGCCGTCCAGCAAGTAATAGAAGAAGGCTCGGTGTGCCTGACAAGTCCTAAGGCGTCAAGGGACTCAAAAAGAGAAAGGCTGATGATACTGCATGCCGAACCAGAATCAAGAAGGGCTCGACACACCGTACCACCAAAAGATACAAAAACGCCAGGACACACCGAGGTGACCGCACTAAGTCCCAGGGAAGCCATGCCAGCAAGGCCCGAAAAATCCCCGACACTCCTGCTATGGGCACGTGTCAGAGGCAAATGGCCACGGTCAGTCGCAACAACGCGGGGAGCTACTGTGGAGGCAACCCCCCGCGCCGAGCGTTTCCCGCCCCACGACCTCGAGCACGTGGACACTCACGTCGAATGTGACCAGGTTGGCCACAAGCAAAGCACACAACCGGAGGCCGAGAACCACGACCCTCCACTGGCTGACTCACACCTACAGACATAGCTGGTCGACGGGTGGGGAGAGCACGATGACTCTCAGAATCCCTCCCTTGCTGGTCTGAGAACTGCACGCTGCGCGAAACAATGCACAGCTGATGCAGCTCCCGAAAAGTCGAAGGAACACCAGCAAAAACCAATCTGCACCGTTCTTCGGGAGAAATGCCATCCAGGATGACACGAACGGTGTCAGCTTCAGAAAGGGTGAGGCGCAACGCTTGACGAGCTTCCTTGACTGAAGAGACATAGGCTGCCAGAGACTCGCCCCTACCCTGCGACCGATAAAATCTGTCCATGACCATCCTCTCCCTGAGTCGAATGGGAAGAAATGACGAAAGTAACTCTCGATGGAACGAGTCCACCGAGGCATCACTGGCCAAGACAGAACTCAGCAACTCCCCAACGGGACCTCTACAATAAGGGAAAACCAGACGAAGCAAGTCCCCAGCCTGCATGCCGGGCATCTCACTAAGTCTGAGAAAGGCCACCAGAAACTTAAGAAGCTCCTCAGGATCCATCCCATCGATCACAGGGAGATTCTGGATCATGGGCGTGAGAGGGTTAGGCAGCTTGTGGTAGCTCAGCTGCAGAAAAGCAGGTGAACCCACAGGAGCCGAAGCAGAAGGAAGGGCAGCTGGAGCCGAACCACAAGCAACCTCAACAGAAACGCCTGCAGGCTCAGAAGGAACCTCAGGCACAGTGAGAGCCGGTGTCTCAGCCTGCGGCCTCGACACGTTAGGCGACAGAGCAAAAGCAGGCCGCTGACCCAGACCCGTAGGAGTCGTGGACCCGGAGAGTGCCTGAAAAATCTCATCCAGCCTAGACACACTCTCCCGGATCCACGCCCTATCTGACGGTTCCAACCCCGGCGCCCGGTTGACCAGCCTTAAACGGGCAAGCAGATGACCCAGACGTGCAAGGCGGCAGGCCCGGTCCCGACCCACTGGAGGTTCCAACTGCAAATCCTCTAACACTCCTTCCCAATCTTCCACCTTCCGTTTACAAATCCCCAACTCATCACCAACCTCCAGCAGGTCAGACCAATCCACCACCGTACCCGCGGACAACTGCTCCCGCAGCAACCTCCGGAGATTCAAAACATCCCCTTCCGGAGTTACACCCCGCGACCTCAATTCGAAAATCAACTCCTCCTTGACCAGGAGCGCAACATTCTGCAGATAGGCCATCTCTACCGCAACAATTCTCAACAATATACACAAAAAACGACAACTCCAGGGTCCAAGACGAACTAAACCCTCAGCCCACCGAGCCACTGCCGACCACTCCAATCCACCCATGAAACCCACTCAACAAAGTAACCAAGCGGATTGCCTAGGTTTTTTTTTTTTTTTTTTTTTTAATATAAAGTTAAGTGATTTATTTGGTTTTTAATTGTTTTTCTTTTTAAATAATTATTTATTTGTTTCTTTTTTTTTTTTTTTTCTACGTATTACCAAGACACCTTGACGGTAGGTCGGCCAACCATGGCCTACTAACTGGCAAACACCCACCGTCAACAACCAAGAAAGAATTAAATTTTTTTTTTTTTTTTTTTTTTTTTTTTTTTTTAGGCAACCACGCTCTGCTACCAATTGAGACCCATCCCCCCCCACCAAAGCTGGTAAGCGTGCCAACCGGGGGATGGCTCAAAACAAGTCGAGCGATGGGATCACTGGTGGCAGTTGGAGGGTCAAAATAACACTCGGCAGCTGAGCAAAACTAATTTTATTATCAAGCAAGCAGAATAATTAATTAATCAAAACGGCAGAAGGCCACAATAAAAAGAGGCAGAAAGCCGCAACAATAATTGGCAGTTAAATAAATAACAAAACACACAAAAGCTACAAGAACACCAAACTCAACAAATACCAAAATTAACAAATTAACAACTACATGGCCTATGGCCTATCTGCGGTTGGGCCTGAGACACCCAAAACGTAAGACAAATTATTAACAATTTAAAAATGACCATTAAGAAACAAATTTAGATAACCCCAAAATAAAAGTGAAAATTTAGAAAACTTCTGGAAACAAAAATTTTGGTATCATCAATTAAGCCGGCAATTTGGCCCACATCCCTTGATTCCACCGAGGCCCGGGAGTAAGCCGGAATCCCGGGGCAGCTCCGAATTAAGTTAACTAAAAGCACAATAATCCCCTTTTGGTGAGTTTAAAAATTAAACAATTTAAAAGAAAATATAACACGGTACCGTTCGAGTAAAAAGTCACTTCAAGACAACTATTATCCCCTGACATCAATAATACCAAAACACGAAATAAATAAATAAATAACTAAATCACTAGGCCTAAACATAATAATCAACGATAACATAACTTAACCATAGGGACCTAACAACTATAAAATCTAAAAAGATATAACAACAAATAAAACTAATTAATTAATAACAAGGAATATAAACTACTTAAAAATAAATAACAATAAATATAAATAAAATAAATATTAACATCAAAAAAATCTTGGGTATTTTAAAAGCTTTTCCCTCGTTAATAAAAAATAATTAAGTCCCCATGGCTGTTTCATAATTCACTGTCCAGGTTTTTAGTTTTAGGCCTAGGCCACACCAAAAGTTCCGCAAACTTTTTTCTTCTTTTTTTTTTTTATATATTTTTTTGTTTTCTTATAAATCACCCCCAGCTCAGCCGCCGGGAAAAGATGGAAAGAACTGACCTGAGGACTGAAGACTTCTACCCCCAAAGATGTAGGGCGGGTAGCGGGCAACTCCAGGCTCCAACATGGTCCTCAGGCCAGGCTAGCAGTGGAGAATATCGAAGTTCCCCCGGACGGCGGGCTGAGGGCTGAAAGTCCCACTCAAGGACCCTGGACTGTAAGGCACAACACACAGCACATCAAATACAGTCCAGCCATCACAACAAAATATTACACATAACAACTAAAAATATAAGGGTGCCTGATTTAACAAAACTTAACATGAAGAGACAAACTTATACATGATTGGAGGGAGAGATTAACTTTAGGCTATGAAAAATTATGTTGGAAAACAGATTTAAGACAAATTACAAATTAACAAATTATAAAAGAATTAATTACGTATATGGAACTAAAAATGACAAACTGAGAACTAGGCTATTGAAACATGAGCAATCTGTCATAACATGAAAATCAAACTAAAGATAGGCTAGGTTATTGTCCATGAACAAAAAGATGGTAAATCGGTAACTGCAACTTAAAAAGGCTCAACAAAACATTATACAGAACTACTATTAAATATGAAACCAGAGATAATAAAGCAATTAAAGTCAAAAAGGTAACAATGAGCACATGGCTCGAACCTAGGTTAAAACATCTAGACAAAGAATATAAATTTAACAAAACTCTGAAAACACAAGTAAGAACGATTAATATTATTTAAACAAAAGTATTTTCACCAAAAGGGTGATTAGATATTAAAACTTACAGAATGAACACTTACGTTTTAGAGTGTCTATCTGAACATGACTATTTCTGCAGTCAGCACAAGACAACTGAACAGCCAGGCCAACCGGACTGAAGCTGCTGGAACACGGAACGAAACGGAACCGGGCCAACGGCTACCAAAGTACGCAAATCGCCGGGCAAAAGCGAATCTCAGGCAGCCTGGCAGACAACAACGAAAAAAAGAAACTGTACCGGTCCAAGACCCGGTACAGTGTGGAGATTTTGAATATTTTGTTTATTTTCTTATAAAAATTATTTATTATAATATTTTTATAAGAAGGCTAGTAAAGTTATAGTATGTTGATCCATCATGGTCTTTGCTCGTTCAGCACTTTTTATTTAAACTGGTGAACAAAGTAGAATACAGAAATTAAAACAACAACGCTTGCCTATTTAGATCGGTATAAGAAGTAATAAGGAACAACTAGTAATAAAAGTGGGCTTTATAAGATCTAGTGTTATCTCGACATAATTACAAGTCTCAGGCAACGAAAACAGTCCCTTATCTCGTCTTCCCCCAACAGTTGTCTGCTGTGTTGGAGGGGGCTGGCGTCTAGTGGTCCAAAATAAACTTTGTAGTGACTGTTTAAAAATATCCTGTACAGAAACTGTCACACTCTCTACAATGTTTATAATATTATATGGTTGTTTTTAACTATGAAAGCAAATATTAGCTCTTACATAAAATGTTAGGTAATTATTATTGTTAGTCTTAATGCTACTAGTTATTTCTCCTTATTAACTGAGTGCTGTAAACAAGTTTCCCCAAAACTTCACTGCTCTTTTAGCTCAAAATTAGTGTCACATACACCAAATATATGCCAGTACTTATTAAGAAAGACTTATTACACAATTAATCACTTGAAGATAATTCAACATTGTTTAGACTGAGAAAATCGATTTCTGTCGAATCTTGTTACGTGTAAGGTTTGTATTTCAAAGGAAAATGTTCATTTAATTTTTTAAAATATTTAATAGTTAAATTCGTACGAAATATGTTTTATAATTTAATTACAGTATACAGTTAATTGATGTAAATAATTCATTACTTCAGTCATATTGCCACATTTATTAATTATTGATGATAAATAGTACTAGTATTCTCTTTTGAAATTAATTATAAAATAATGTTCTCAATTTTTTTTACTTCAAGGTCAGTTAATTTTTAATTTTCTATTCTACTCAGATAACCATTTTAAAATCATTTCTACGTTGAATACATTGATAATTGATATAGTGTAAGTAAGTACACGGAGTTGGTAAATAAAATACATTCATGTTAGAAACAATATACGACCAGCTGCCAGATGTAATTAATGATTGTGTTTGATGTGAAATTCCCTCAAATGTACATGTTTATAAATATTGCCATATAATATTCTGTTTTAATTAATACACTGCAATAATTATATGTGTGGTAAAAATATTTTGTTAGTTTAGGTGTAAATATTATGTGAAATGTAGAACGTTCTGTATCGAATGAGAAAATAAATAATAATCAATGCTGGGAGTACATTACAATTTATTGTAATTAATAATAACAACACAAGTTTTATACCAACACTGCTTAATTTTATATGTTTATTTAAAACTTAATTGGAAAATACTAATAATAATTAGTCGTGATATGTTTTATTATTTTACAGTTGGTACCATCTACAATATGCACTCGTATATAGTAATTAGGTGGTATTTGTATGTTTTATTATTTTATAGTTGGTACCATCTACAATATGCACTCGTATATAGTAATTAGGTGGTATTTGTATGTTTTATTACTTTATAGTTGGTACCATCTACAATATGCACTCGTATATAGTAATTAGGTGGTATTTGTATGTTTTATTACTTTATAGTTGGTACCATCTACAATATACACGTATATAGTAATTAGGTGGTATTGGTATGTTTTATTACTTTATAGTTGGTACCATCTACAATATGCACTCGTATATAGTAATTAGTTGGTATTTGTATGTTTTATTACTTTATAGTTGGTACCATCTACAATATGCACTCGTATATAGTAATTAGGTGGTATTTGGATGTTTTATTACTTTATAGTTGGTACCATCTACAATATGCACTCGTATATAGTAATTAGGTGGTATTTGTATGTTTTATTACTTTATAGTTGGTACCATCTACAATATGCACTCGTATATAGTAATTAGGTGGTATTTGTATGTTTTATTACTTTATAGTTGGTACCATCTACAATATGCACTCATATATAGTAATTAGGTGGTATTTGGATGTTTTATTACTTTATAGTTGGTACCATCTACAATATGCACTCGTATATAGTAATTAGGTGGTATTTGTATGTTTTATTACTTTATAGTTGGTACCATCTACAATATGCACTCGTATATAGTAATTAGGTAGTATTTGGATGTTTTATTACTTTATAGTTGGTACCATCTACAATGTGCACTCATATATAGTAAGTAGGTGGTATTTGTATGTTTTATTACTTTATAGTTGGTACCATCTACAATATGCACTCGTATATAGTAATTAGGTGGTATTTGTATGTTTTATTACTTTATAGTTGGTACCATCTACAATATGCACTCGTATATAGTAATTAGTTGGTATTTGTATGTTTTATTACTTTATAGTTGGTACCATCTACAATATGCACTCGTATATAGTAATTAGGTGGTATTTGTATGTTTTATTAATTTATAGTTGGTACCATCTACAATATGCACTCGTATATAGTAATTAGTTGGTATTTGTATGTTTTATTACTTTATAGTTGGTACCATCTACAATATGCACTCGTATATAGTAATTAGGTGGTATTTGGATGTTTTATTACTTTATAGTTGGTACCATCTACAATATGCACTCATATATAGTAAGTAGGTGGTATTTGTATGTTTTATTACTTTATAGTTGGTACCATCTATAATATGCACTCATATATAGTAATTAGTTGGTATTTGTATGTTTTATTACTTTATAGTTGGTACCATCTATAATATGCACTCGTATATAGTAATTAGTTGGTATTTGTATGTTTTATTACTTTATAGTTGGTACCATCTACAATATGCACTCGTATATAGTAATTAGGTGGTATTTGTATGTTTTATTACTTTATAGTTGGTACCATCTACAATATGCACTCGTATATAGTAATTAGGTGGTATTTGTATGTTTTGTTACTTTATAGTTGGTACCATATACAATATGCATTCGTATATAGTAATTAGGTGGCATTTGTATGTTTTATTACTTTATAGTTGGTACCATATACAATATGCACTCGTATATAGTAATTAGGTGGTATTTGTATGTTTTATTACTTTATAGTTGGTACCATCTACAATATGCACTCGTATATAGTAATTAGGTGGTATTTGTATGTTTTATTACTTTATAGTTGGTACCATCTACAATATGCACAAGTATATAGTAATTAGGTGGCATTTGTATGTTTTATTACTTTATAGTTGGTACCATCTACAATATGCACTCGTATATAGTAATTAGGTGGTATTTGTATGTTTTGTTACTTTATAGTTGGTACCATATACAATATGCATTCGTATATAGTAATTAGGTAGTATTTGGATGTTCTATTACTTTATAGTTGGTACCATCTACAATATGCACTCGTATATAGTAATTAGGTGGTATTTGTATGTTTTATTACTTTATAGTTGGTACCATCTACAATATGCACTCGTATATAGTAATTAGGTGGTATTTGTATGTTTTATTACTTTGTAGTTGGTACCATCTACAATATGCACTCGTATATAGTAATTAGGTGGCATTTGTATGTTTTATTACTTTATAGTTGGTACCATATACAATATGCACTCGTATATAGTAATTAGGTGGCATTTGTATGTTTTATTACTTTATAGTTGGTACCATCTACAATATGCACAAGTATATAGTAATTAGGTGGCATTTGTATGTTTTATTACTTTATAGTTGGTACCATATACAATATGCACTCGTATATATTAATTAGGTGGTATTTGTATGTTTTATTACTTTATAGTTGGTACCATCTACAATATGCACTCGTATATAGTAATTAGGTGGTATTTGTATGTTTTATTACTTTATAGTTGGTACCATCTACAATATTCACTCGTATATAGTAATTAGGTGGTATTTGTATGTTTTAATACTTTATAGTTGGTACCATCTTTAATATGCACTCGTATATAGTAATTAGGTGGTATTTGTATGTTTTATTACTTTATAGTTGGTACCATCTACAATATGCACTCGTATATAGTAATTAGGTGGCATTTGTATGTTTTATTACTTTATAGTTGGTACCATCTACAATATGCACTCGTATATAGTAATTAGGTGGTATTTGGATGTTTTATTACTTTATAGTTGGTACCATCTACAATATGCACAAGTATATAGTAATTAGGTGGCATTTGTATGTTTTATTACTTTATAGTTGGTACCATCTACAATATGCACTCGTATATAGTAATTAGTTGGTATTTGTATGTTTTATTACTTTATAGTTGGTACCATCTACAATATGCACTCGTATATAGTAATTAGGTGGTATTTGGATGTTTTATTACTTTATAGTTGGTACCATCTACAATATGCACTCGTATATAGTAATTAGGTGGTATTTGTATGTTTTATTACTTTATTACTTCTGTCATTGTGGAGCTCTCTCATCCTGTGGAGCCCACCCATCCACCCAGCATACAATATGCTTGCTTCCCACCCACCCACCCAGCACACAATACACTTAATTGTGTATTGTATGGTATTTTTTCAAATGTATTGTATTTTTTCATTACACTTAGCTGGGATTTCATCTATTCTAGGAGCAATTAATTTTATTACAACTATGATAAATATGCGAGTCCAAGGTATAAATTTAGATAAAACACCATTATTTATGTATAGCGCAGGCACGCACACACACACACACACACACACACACACACACACACACACACACACACACACACACACACACACACACACACACACACACACACACACACACACACACACACACACACACACACACACACACACACACACACACACACACACACACACACACACACACACACACACACACACACACGCACACGCGCGCACACACACGCACACACACACACACACACACACACACAGCCCTCCCATACACGAACAGTGGTAGTTCGTACCATAGTTCGTACTTTATAGTTGGTACCATCTACAATATGCACTCGTATATAGTAATTAGGTGGTATTTGTATGTTTTATTACTTTGTAGTTGGTACCATCTACAATATGCACTCGTATATAGTAATTAGGTGGCATTTGTATGTTTTATTACTTTATAGTTGGTACCATCTACAATATGCACTCGTATATAGTAATTAGGTGGTATTTGGATGTTTTATTACTTTATAGTTGGTACCATCTACAATATGCACTCGTATATAGTAATTACGTGGTATTTGTATGTTTTATTACTTTATAGTTGGTACCATATACAATATGCACTCGTATATAGTAATTAGGTGGCATTTGTATGTTTTATTACTTTATAGTTGGTACCATATACAATATGCACTCGTATATAGTAATTAGGTGGTATTTGTATGTTTTATTACTTTATAGTTGGTACCATATACAATATGCACTCGTATATAGTAATTAGGTGGTATTTGTATGTTTTATTACTTTATAGTTGGTACCATCTACAATATGCACTCGTATATAGTAATTAGGTGGCATTTGTATGTTTTATTACTTTATAGTTGGTACCATATACAATATGCACTCGTATATAGTAATTAGGTGGTATTTGTATGTTTTATTACTTTATAGTTGGTACCATCTACAATATGCACTCTTATATAGTAATTAGGTGGTATTTGTATGTTTTATTACTTTATAGTTGGTACCATCTACAATATGCACTCGTATATAGTAATTAGGTGGCATTTGTATGTTTTATTACTTTATAGTTGGTACCATCTACAATATGCACTCGTATATAGTAATTAGGTGGTATTTGGATGTTTTATTACTTTATAGTTGGTACCATCTACAATATGCACTCGTATATAGTAATTAGGTGGTATTTTTTACTTTTTGATGTAATTTTAATACTATTATGTTTTTTTTATGTTTATTATTTAAGCTTAAAGAATAATAATGAGGTCAGTTACTTGTGTTGTGTCTTAACATTCAAATTTCCATTACTTCTGAAAGAGAGTCAACAATGTGTCTTCTTCCAAACATCAAAATGAAATCATTAATCAGAATGAGTCCTTGTCAGGTCGGAGAAAACCTGGTACGAGGTTATGTTTACTATTAAACGGAAATTAAAATAAATCGTGTTTTTCATCCACTGTTTCAGTCCAGCCCTGCATCACTTGTTAATAGTAGAACGCAAGGCGCTCTAGCCTCTATGGTGTCGAGAGATCATTAAATTTTAATGGTGAACTAGAGTGACTTGAGTGGTGAGCTAACACCTTCACACCACCTGTGTATGTTGCTGGGAATTACTTTTTAATTTATCCAAAAGGGTCTAGCATGGAATATGGGGATTCATTTAAAAATCTAAATTTTTATTTTTGCAGCCCACATGTGTTCAATGTTTATATAAAATATAAATTGTTTATTGGCTTATGTATTTACTGTCTGATTTAGAGTATTTATTAGTATTTCTTTTATGTGTCAATTTGAACTACATTATCAAACTTTTCATTACTTTACTTTTTATGATATGATAACATTTTTTACTTTTGTTATTAGTGCAATGAAATATTAAAAAATCCAAGAGTAGATCTACATAACTGGCCGTGAGAGTTTTTAAGTTTTCGTATGAAATTGCTTTTTAAAAAATATACCAACTTCATAATATTTTATAAAATCGAATGCAATAAAACGTTGATTATAAATATTAATTGACCTTTAAAAACTGAATTGTGAGATGACATGAGTGTAGTCCCATTTGATGAGTTCAAATAATTAAGGGTTACTCATAATAACGTAGTAAATTTCACGTACTAATGACGTGTTGAATAAGGTACACTGGTAATAAAATATTACTACTGCATTCGATACGATGGAGTTATAAGGAAAATGTCTTCGCATCTTAACTTTTTTTAAATATTATAATAAAAAACCTCCCCCTTTCCGTGTGGTTAAGTACAATTTTAATTTATATCACATTAATTAATTTGAGGTTAGGGGTGTAGTTACAGTCCCAATTATGTGGGTAGGTTAAATACTTCATTAATAAATAAAAACATTTACAAAAAAATATACACAGCTAAATTTATTAATAAGTAAGTGAAGGTAGATTGAAGTTAAGGAAGTCAAAGATTCCAAATATTCTTCATATAAGTATCATTATATTTTGCCTTGTCACACATATATGCTACATGATTATAAACGCACATTCAGTTGTATAGCTCAAAGATTCATTTCATTCCATTTGAATGATTTTCTTATACGCTTTCTTCTATAGTTGTCTTAGTATCTGCAACCCTAAAAATCCTGGTTAGAAAGAAATAGACATTTAAAAAAATAATAAATAAAATATATTAAAAAAACAAAAAAATAATGTGAAACAATGTTTTAACCATAGAATAAAATCACTATAGTCTCTTATATGAAGCGCCGAATTTTTATGCTCATAAAAACTAGTTAAACTGACCAAAACCAAATAAAGGTGTTTTATTAACACTATCTGTTATCTGTAGGAGTAATAAGTGCTTAATCTCGTCTGTCAAGATACTAAGCAGATAACATCAGTAAGTCATTCGACAAGACTGAGAGGGGTGTATAAGTTTGCTCCAGTGACTTGGTATCCGATCTGCTCCAGTGATTTCGTATAACGGTTCCACATCACTCAGTGATTGCAGCGACTCCCCCTGGGGATTTAATTCCCCCCGATAATCCTTAAGACCCAGGAACCGCAATCCTGTCAGTATAATTGTTCCTCACACAGCTTAGCCTTATCTCAGCCGACTTCTACCACTCGCCCTTTCACTGATTAGATGTTTTACATGTCTTTGTGAGTTCTGTATGTTCGACGAAATTGTTCGATAATTTATATTGTATGTTCAACCCTTGTTTTATTTGAGGCTCTATGAAAACTAAGCTTTTAAAATGAAAGAGTCTGCAGAGACTGTCGGCCATGTTAGTTTTAATCACATAGGAACAATGTCATTTGCGAATGCAAATTTTTTACCAAAAGTTGTGTATGAGGTGTCGTTTTAAACGTTATCATATTGCGCATTGGATTTGCTTTTAATATTTTGAATACAGTACTTACGTCTAGTTTTGAACAATGTGAAAATAAAAACTTGAAAATAAATATTTTTATATTGTTTCTATAAAACTAATTACGAATTCGCAAAGCAATTCAAACGTGCAAATTAATTCTTAATCAAATGCATTTTATTTGGAAAAAAATCCGTTTGAAAATCACTGTTTAGTTTGGATACGCGTGCTCGTATGTCAGATTCGAAAATAACATTGTTCTTATGGGATTAAAACCAGCATGGCCGACAGCCTTCAGCAGCCTCTGCAGACTCTTAACACATCAATCCTACAAACAAACAATATTTTTGAAGCAAACAACTTTTTTTTCACATCACGTTGCTCACTTATATGCGTCAAGTGGTTATTGAATAACCCACATGCCCAACCATTCATACACTTACAGTGGTATCCAGAAATCAACTACCACCTGTCCATACACGTAGAGTAGTGATGGCACTCCCAACCACCCAAACACGCACAATGGTAATGAATACATATATAGTGAGTGGTATTGGCCCTCCCGGCCACCCTACAGTGGTATTTATTCAGAACCTAGTGAGCTAAAACTTATTGAGTTAGCTACAGTTAAAAATTGTAGGTCTTAAGTTCTTTTTATTTTCTTAGTAACATTGTCATATATTTTACGTTTTGTAAACTATAAAACAACTTACAAAACATTTACCCTTTATTCAACTCCAATATCAGTATTTGTTTAGTTCCGAATGTAATTATGATATATGAGTCTGTGGTCTAAATATACACACAGTTTGTTTGTACATTTCGATATTGGAATAGGTCTGTTTGTATATAGGAATTTATATTGTTAAACTCATAATTAATATGCTCTAGACTCATTTGTTTTTACATTTTAGTGTACAGGTGATATCTATATAGCTACGCTTTTGAGGTATCTATATTTTTATCTCAGTTCTGGTCCTCTACAAAAACATAGTTTAATTCAGTATACAGATTGAGTGAATGATTATAGAATAGTAGAAAACACTTTTTACTTAACGGTAAATTTAATATATTTTTCTGACATTCGGGTGTTAAAGGTTATCTACCCTCGTGTGGTGTGTACAGTAGCCACTTCTGTATTATTATTATTATTATACATCTTTAAGACGCCGATCGTAGAGATATGGGCGAATATGAGGGGTGAATGAGTGTAGTCATGATTACTATCTGAGTTCGACTTAGCTCAGAAAGGACTATTTATAATTAAGGCAATTAACAATTAATAACTGTATTTTAAACTATCAGTTAAATTTAAAATTTTGCTTGTAAGAAACATTTTACAAGTCATAATCAAACGCATTATTATCGAGACATTGTAAAAAAAATATTAGTTTAGTACTTTTTTTGTATTTCTATCTAAAAAAATATGTTATGATTCTATAATTATACTCTTTTTTAGTAAAATAACCTTATGAACAAAAACATTCCCGACAGTGAAGTTCTGCCTTGCCTTACGTCATCGTGTTGCCGTTTCTAAGCGGCAATTTGGCGCCCAGGTAGAGAACCATCGGACCACCTCTCCACAGAGAAGATTACGGACTTCACTGTGTTATTTGTTGCTATAAATCTACCCGACCATTTTGGATTCTTGCTTCCAGTAATCTTTTGTTCAACAATTTGAAATAACGCTCGAAGCCTACTTTTTCAGCAATAAATAATATATGAAAATAATTTTTAATTCTAGTTATTTATTATATTTTACAAATAACGTGAAGACTTTGTTCTAGTTTGTTATTATTATTTTATTAACATGTTTTTAAGTCATAATCCATGTGAATTGGTACTCACAGATACTCACCCTAAATATGTGAATTGGTACTCACAGATACTCACCCTAAATATGTGAATTGGTACTCACAGATACGCACCCTAAATATGTGAATTGGTACTCACAGATACTCACCCTAAATATGTGAATTGGTACTCACAGATACTCACCCTAAATATGTGAATTGGTACTCACAGATACGCACCCTAAATATGTGAATTGGTACTCACAGATACTCACCCTAAATATGTGAATTGGTACTCACAGATACTCACCCTCAATATGTGAATTGGTACTCACAGATACTCACCCTAAATATGTGATTTGGTACTCACAGATATCCACCCTAAATATGTGAATTGGTACTCACAGATACGCACCCTAAATATGTGAATTGGTACTCACAGATACTCACCCTAAATATGTGAATTGGTACTCACAGATACTCACCCTAAATATGTGAATTGGTACTCACAGATACGCACCCTAAATATGTGAATTGGTACTCACAGATACTCACTTTAAATATATGAATGAATTGATACTCACAGATACTCACCCTAAATATGTGAATTGGTACTTACAGATACTCACCCTAAATATGTGAATTGATACTCACAGAGACTCGCCCTAAATATGTGAATTGATACTCACAGATACTCACCCTAAATATGTGAATTGATACTCACCCTAAATATGTGAATTGGTACTCACATACACCCACCCTAAATATGTGAATTGGTACTCACAGATACCCACCCTAGATATGTGAATTGGTACTCCATACACCCACCCTAAATATGTGAATTGGAACTCACAGATAACCACCCTAAATATGTGAATTGATACTCACCCTAAATATGTGAATTGGTACTCACAGATACGCACCCTAAATATGTGAATTGGTACTCACAGATACTCACCCTAAATATGTGAATTGGTACTCACAGATACTCACCCTAAATATGTGAATTGGTACTCACAGATACGCACCCTAAATATGTGAATTGGTACTCACAGATACTCACCCTAAATATGTGAATTGGTACTCACAGATACTCACCCTCAATATGTGAATTGGTACTCACAGATACTCACCCTAAATATGTGAATTGGTACTCACAGATACGCACCCTAAATATGTGAATTGGTACTCACAGATACGCACCCTAAATATGTGAATTGGTACTCACAGATACTCACCCTAAATATGTGAATTGGTACTCACAGATACTCACCCTAAATATGTGAATTGGTACTCACAGATACGCACCCTAAATATGTGAATTGGTACTCACAGATACTCACTTTAAATATATGAATGAATTGATACTCACAGATACTCACCCTAAATATGTGAATTGGTACTTACAGATACTCACCCTAAATATGTGAATTGATACTCACAGAGACTCGCCCTAAATATGTGAATTGATACTCACAGATACTCACCCTAAATATGTGAATTGATACTCACCCTAAATATGTGAATTGGTACTCACATACACCCACCCTAAATATGTGAATTGGTACTCACAGATACCCACCCTAGATATGTGAATTGGTACTCCATACACCCACCCTAAATATGTGAATTGGAACTCACAGATAACCACCCTAAATATGTGAATTGATACTCACCCTAAATATGTGAATTGGTACTCACAGATACGCACCCTAAATATGAGGATTGGTACTCACAGATACTCACCCTAAATATGAGGATTGGTACTCACAGATACTCACCCTAAATATGAGGATTAGTACTCACAGATACGCACCCTAAATATGTGAATTGGTACTCACAGATACTCACCCTAAATATGTGAATTGGTACTCACAGATACTCACCCTCAATATGTGAATTGGTACTCACAGATACTCACCCTAAATATGTGATTTGGTACTCACAGATATCCACCCTAAATATGTGAATTGGTACTCACAGATACGCACCCTAAATATGTGAACGAATTGATACTCACAGATACTCACCCTAAATATGAGGATTGGTACTCACAGATACTCACCCTAAATATGTGATTTGGTACTCACAGATATCCACCCTAAATATGTGAATTGGTACTCACAGATACTCACCCTAAATATATGAATGAATTGATACTCACAGATACTCACCCTAAATATGTGAATTGGTACTCACAGATACTCACCCTAAATATGTGAATTGATACTCACCCTAAATATGTGAATTGGTACTCACATACACCCACCCTAAATATGTAAATTGGTACTCACAGATACCCATCCTAGATATGTGAATTGGTACTCCATACACCCACCCTAAATATGTGAATTGGTACTCACAGATAACCACCCTAAATATGTGAATTGATACTCACCCTAAATATGTGAATTGGTACTCACATACACCCACCCTAAATATGTAAATTGGTACCCACAGATAACCACCCTAAATACGTGAATTGGTACTCACAGATGCCCACACTAAATGTTAGTTGCAAAAACGTATGTTATTTAACAAAGAACTATTATTTTTGTTTTAATAACTGATCCATTCATAATGAAAATGTATTATTTTGGTATATATTATATACACAGTTGGTAGTACAGTAGTTGTTGTAGAAGGGATGAGTCTGGGGAACCAATAATGTAGACAGAGTTATTGTATTGTTTTGCGTCCGCAGAACCACTTTGGCCCGGATCCACGGCTGTGAAACATGGGGTGGTGTTTCCTTCCCAAGTACGGGATTGTTCTTAATCCTAGGTTTAATACACTCTCCTCGGAGCAGTTTTAATTAACTATTGTCTACAGGAATTATATTAGTAAGACAAATCCAATTTTTTTGTGAAGGAAGTTTTAATATATCGTAGTACTTAATGTTTATTTTCGTAACCAAATATGTAAAAAGGAAAGTTTTAGAGTTGCTAAAGTTACAACTTTAACTTTTCATCAAGTCATTAGTAAAGAGACGATGGTATCACTTGCAAACAAATTGTTTCACCGTTATCATACCTCAACTTAAATTTGCTCCATTAAAACGCTCAAAAAGAGGCACGTGTTGACGTGTTTTTATATTTCTTGTCAGAATGAAATTGATCACATTTCTTGTTCAAACTAAAATTGATTACAAGCCTTTATGTAATTGATACTAAAATTATCACATTTTAATGATTATACTTATATTGAAGAGCAGTTGTAGAAAAAATAATATTTATACATGTGTTTTTAGTTAATGATTCATTTTATATATTTTGCATCACTAGAATTCCACGTTTCAATTCTGAACAAACCTTTTTGTCTAAGGATGGTAATGAAACCCCTAAAAGATCACCATAATATACCTATTATTTTGTACGTAAAAAGAAGTACGACGTTTCGTTTTTTTGTATTTATAACCACGAAGTGTTGGTAAGAAGCTCTTTATAATTCTGTATACCCCTTTAATAAACGGTACATACAATTCCTAATATCATTAATTTAAAAACGAATCAATTATGGTTGAAGAAGGTTCAACTTGTCGATATTCAGGTTCCATTAAATATGATCATATTCAATAAAAAAATAATCATAATTACTCTATAAGTATTAACATAATAAACCATATAAATAAAACTGCTTATTAACTGATTGACACATCTTAGTTTAGATAAAAATATTTTATTTAACTTTAGTATATTATGAACATGAAACACCGGTGGATAAAAATAAACATATAATTTTCATAAACAAATAAATGAAGTTAACATTTTGAGAATAAACTTTATCACGTACTTTGTTTATTTATCATTACAAGCCAATTATGAGGAATGTGAGTAAATAATAAAAATGTTATTACAGTATGTAATATATACATGCTTTTGTATACAACTGAATGTGTACATGTACATTGTAGGGAACGTGTATAACTATGTCAATACAATACAGTAATAAAAATAATGTATTCGCATTAATAAAAGAAACGATCAATAATGTATAAACAATAGACAACGAATATACACAAACAAACATTTATTCACAGTATTACAGCACCTGTATTGTACAGTTTACTGAAAGTCGATATTAAATCACAATCTTTATTAGAACCAAATTCCCTTACAAAGAGACCTGCCACGACTGCTCAGCTATTTAAGAGGCAATTGCCTCTCTAGTTCGCTAATTAGCCCCTGTAATTAATAGCGCGTTTCGTTCCACCAGCTTTCCTAACGGCTTGCCTTTGTACTCGAAAGAGATTTTACTGGTACATTTCTGAGTTGAACATTTGGTTATAATTCCGCTAATATTGAGTTACAGGCGAGAATGTCTTCAGGGTTGTAATGTCAGGTAGGGTAGTATTTGGTGGAGGGGCTTTAAAGGCATTCGTTGATCACATGTTTGTTATAAGTTAGTATTATAGGTCCCTTAAGAGAAATTTTGGTTGATACATGTAAATATTTTTTTAAATTGATAAATAATACTTTTTCGTTCATTTTATACAAACTGGTCTTTAAGTTCAGTTTATTCACATAAATAAACGCTTTTTAAATTCACTCGCCAATTCACGTGATAGCCTGCATGCCTCTTTTACACGAACTTTATTCAACGAGAGAAGTATCAAATGTAAGCTAAGCTTGGGATTCGACCCTCGGCCACCACGTCAGTGACTGACAACATTCGTACAGTAGGCACTTCCCAACCATTTATCTTGTAGATGATCTATTGACTCAAACCATCAGAAACATTTTTAAAAGTTGGATCTGTTTAGGTTAAAAAGCTTTTCCTCAATAAGATCAGAGGAATATTTGTGTGATTGTGGTGCATGTAGCTGTTGAGACGAATGCATGATAAATGTGACTAGAGAAAAACAACCAAACAATCCTTATAATAATTCCTGATATCCTCAAATAACAGGCTGTTACCGAAATAAGCGACCAAGCCAAACTACCCTTACAACGCAGCCATAGAGTTAGGTTGGCAATTTTATTCTAATCATCATGTTGGTAACTTGACCTAGGAAACAAATATGTCTCCAGCAAGGTTTGCTCTTTTTCTGGATAGCAAATTATACTAAAATAATAACAAAATGACAAAAACGAAGGGAATACATTTAGTAATAAAGTTTAATTATGATGATTCATGCACAGCTAAGAAACAAACAAATTTAACTATTATTTAGCTAGTTAGGAACGTGATTGATTTGATATTCCATGTAGTACGGAACATCCAGGGACCGGTAAAAATCCCATGACGGTCACCGTCAGGTATGACGAACGGATGAGTGTTAAGGTCTTCCAATTATAATTAGTACTTTATTCATCAACTATTAAGAGAGTGGTGACTTAATTTAGTTACTGGAGTAATGAGTACCGAATAGCTTCGATACGTATCTCACAGCCATTGATCATGTTAATCATAAATAATGAATGTTCAAAAATCCATATGAAAATTTAGCTTTTTACCCGAACAAATATGTTTTAAATACCTGGGATCAGTACCCCTTTATTCACTTACTCCGAACTGGTTGCTAAACCTCCCTTAATTACCGCAGGACAGTAAATCGCAATGTAGTATTACTTGTAGATAGTGCGGCTTCACATGAGGAAGCGATGTCCTGGGATCAGTACCCCTTTATTCACTTACTCCGAACTGGTTGCTAAACCTCCCTTAATTACCGCAGGACAGTAAATCGCAATGTAGTATTACTTGTAGATAGTGCGGCTTCACATGAGGAAGCGATGTCCTGGGATCAGTACCCCTTTATTCACTTACTCCGAACTGGTTGCTAAACCTCCCTTAATTACCGCAGGACAGTAAATCGCAATGTAGTATTACTTGTAGATAGTGCGGCTTCACATGAGGAAGCGATGTCCTGGGATCAGTACCCCAGGACATCACTTACTCCGAACTGGTTGCTAAACCTCCCTTAATTACCGCAGGACAGTAAATCGCAATGTAGTATTACTTGTAGATAGTGCGGCTTCACATGAGGAAGCGATGTCCTGGGATCAGTACCCCTTTATTCACTTACTCCGAACTGGTTGCTAAACCTCCCTTAATTACCGCAGGACAGTAAATCGCAATGTAGTATTACTTGTAGATAGTGCGGCTTCACATGAGGAAGCGATGTCCTGGGATCAGTACCCCTTTATTCACTTACTCCGAACTGGTTGCTAAACCTCCCTTAATTACCGCAGGACAGTAAATCGCAATGTAGTATTACTTGTAGATCGTGCGGCAGCTAGTGTGCGTGCGGCTTCACATGAGGAAGCGATACTCTGGGACGGAGAAAGCCGCTCTTCTTATCTCCGGTGATTGCGTTGTTTGAGTACAGTGTGCGGTCTGAAGATAACGCGAGATCGAAGATTCATCTGCTTCAGCGGTCGTGAGCTCCCCTCTTCGTTGTACACCGATCCCATTAGTTACCGAGCTACTTAAATAGTAACTGCACGAATAGCTCACACGGAAATCATTTTCTTGTTTACTTAATAACCGCCAACAACTCCCATCACACTCGGGATTTGTAGAAGGCGGAGCTTCTCAAGTTACTACAGCTGTTGTTTTCAGGTGCTAATCACCGGATTGGTCAGGTTTCTGGATTATTTTTAGGCCCCAACAATACCTCGCCCGTAGTATTGTATGGTGTACCCGTAAGATCCTGAACCTTAATTGTATGGTGATAACGTGCGACTTTAAACCTCATTCATCTGTTTCAGATTAGATAATACATAAATCATGGTGAGATTTGCGTACATATAACCTTATTCGGGTACAATTTAAGTTACAATTGTATGTTATTATTTGTTTTAATAAGAGGCCGATTTCATTTTAACTATGGACGTTTCGATACCAAAAATCAATTCTCGATACCACAGATTTTTTAGGAAAGTATCGGTATCGAAAATCGACGGTAAAATATCGATTCGATACCTGGTGCCGGCGGTATATGCAGGTCTCGTCTCTCGCACCTTGTAAATGATCAAGTTGAAGAATGAAGAAATTTGTAAACTAAGTTTTGTCACGTCGTATATTATTTAAGTATAAATTTATTAAATTATCACAGACGAATTAAAAAAATTAGAGTTAATCATTCGTATTAATGTCACAGACGATATTATCGTTTGATATTTAATTGACTATTTAATTAGTGGAGGATGCAAAGTAAGGCCTATACTATATGCAAGTGGCAATAACTTGTGTACGTGAATTTTAATCTACCAACAGTAAAATGTATAGCTTTAATTGCATAGAAAATTTCTCACCTAACAGTTGTGTATAAAGGTGTGTCTGTTCGCTGTCGAGGATTCCAATTGACTAAAGTTGGCCATTAAACATAAAAGAATAATATTAAAAAAAGACAAGGGAGAAGGAAGAAAAACTTATTTAAGGAAATTCCTAGCCAAATTAGTGATGGTTCTTTACTTGTAAACTTGTCAGTGTTGTCCTTTTTACCTAAAGCTTTGTACAATTAATCTCTTTCAAGGCGTATAAAAAATGTAATATTTTTTATTTAAATCTAAAAATTATGGTTTAATACTAGACATGTGTTTTTAATTCAGGCAAACATGAACTCATGAATGTTATGTAAATTTAAATTACACGGACGTGTATATGTGCAACACGTACACATGTAGATGTAGAGATTAAAACAAATGAATTTATAATAGTTGCGAAAACAGCACTTCGTGTACCGGAACATTTAATGGTATTACGTACGTTTTCAGTTGCTTTTTTATGTAATGACGTGCAATTTACTAGAGTGCAGTCCTATGCCATTGATGATTACTCCACCAAGTTATTTGAGTTTAGGTAAATTGCAACTTCTGGGCTCCATTTCACTTAAGGCTCTCCACTAATATTTGAGTTACTTTAAATGCTGTGCAGTTTATTTCGTGTGTGTCAATGTGGTTATCATTTTAATTGATTTGAATAACTCGTATTATTTTATAATTTAGTATATATAGGCCTATACTACATTATGGTATATGAGTTTTTAGTTTGTAGTATATTTTATAATTTAGTATATTTTAGATATACTACATTATATCTAATTGAGCAAGTAGATGATTCTGGGCAATTGCCTTTAAAATGTTGGCTGTCTAGTCTGATAAACTTAAATTTTATGTTGCTTATAAATATTTTAAGCTGTTTTTTAATATTTCAATCCTCGGTGTATAGTAAAATAATACGTCTGTGCAATTTACCCAGCAATAAAAACTAATTTAATTGTGTTGTTTCTTGTTTTATTCCCATAATTTCGTAAAATTTAAATATTGTTCAAATTGTGTTAATAAAAATGTAAGTTCGTTATATGCATTCAATGAATAATTTAAAATGTAATTATACCACTAATAATATATTGATAATAAAGAGTGATCAATGCATTAACTGGCGCAGATAATGAAGTGACATGTAAAAATGCATTCAGTAATCGAGTATCATGTAGCAAGGGGAATTCAATGTGGGACGTCAATGTGTGATAGATCAGCCCGTAGTTCCTGTGGGATGTTTATTAATTAATCAGTATAATTAAGTACGTAACTGAGTATTTAACAGTCATTGTTCCTATAAATACTAATAAATTGTATTGTCATAATTATTGTAATACGTTTTACTAGAAATGTTAAATAGTAGAACAGCCTGAAGCTACGGGCTTTAAACGTAGGCACCAACCAATGGAAACTAATACAAACTTGAATAAGCGAATCTTGGCAACGAAAGCTGGAACGTCGGGGTTCGATGTTCTTACAACTCCCCCCCCTCCTTTCATGCAAAATGCTTTTTATTTTATTTTTTTTTCTTAAGAGAAATAGTATTCTTTTTTATTTTAGCTATTTCGCTGAGCTGTTGCTGAAATTTGAATTTTATAATATTCAACTTAAAATTGATATTTATGAACAGTTTAAAACTATTTAATATTTATATACAATTTTATACACATCTAATCTAACATAAAACCATAAATAAGTATTTCATTCTATTACGTCTGTAAATGATTAATTTCTTCAGAAATCAACAGAAATATTTTTAACTGAACCTTAAACATTGTATATGATTTACATTTTTTTATAACAATTAAAACACTTCGGGCCAAAAAAAATAAATTATTTTTAAAATTAAGTTTTATTTACTTTTTGTGTTTTTACAGCTCTAATTTATACATGTTTTACTATCAGTTACCAATTAGGCCTACTTCTTGTTGTGTTTATTTAAATCTATGTACTTGCTATAAATACTTATAACTATTATTATTTTTGTGATTCCAGGAAAAGAGACTTTTACACTTTATTTCGGAGTGAAATTTTACGCGGCTGACCCCTGCAAGCTGTTAGAAGAAATCACCAGGTGAGTTGTTTACACTATTGTTCAATATAACTTTGTATAGTGTGTGTGTGGTTTTTATTTATTATTATTTTTTTCTTTCTATTGATAGTATTTTGTAATTCACTTTATTATTGTGATGTGTTCATCAGATAGTTACAGACATATTCCAATACTCACTTTATTGTGTTAGTGAGTGTCTAAATCCTTATTAAAATGATGTAGCTGTTGGTTAAGGTTGAATATGAAGAAAATTTTAAAATGTCATTACCTCAGCGATTTTTGTTTTTGTTCATGGCCAATTTCGCTAGTTTACACTTTTAATTGTTACTTGGCCTGCCTTTTTATGTCGATGTTAACTATTTTATTTTGTAGAAACATTGCCGTATTATTTTGTGAGTATTTCTTTTGGCCAAACCATTTTGGTGCATTATCTTTGTATATGGGCTTATCTCACAAACATAATAAGACGTTTTACTGTCAATTTTTTAAAGTTTTTGTGTACTTTATGATCTTAGATGAGTTAATGGACAGAATGAAGAATGCTGTAGGCTACAGCTAAAATAATAATAATAAATTACAAGTAAAAGAATGTTTATGACAAATTATTTTCTTTAATCATACATGCGAATATTGGCAATGTTACTCACCGTTAAATAAAAGTGCCATTACGGTTCTAACTTTTATCGCAATGTCTGAAATTTGAGTAATATTTTTTAATATGATTTTATCATCCAAACAAATATTTAAGATGTTGATGCAGTAATTATGTTTGATAAATAAACTTTTAACATATTGACATGTAAAAAGGTCACAGTACTCAACACATAAAATATACTATATATATTGGTCCAATTAAAAATATGAATCGTAGGATATCTACCAAGATTGTAAATTAGCTTTTTAAACAACAATTAAATTAAATGTTTATCAACATAATGACATTTTGGCCACAAAAATAGGCAATTTGTAAACGGTACACGATTAGTAAAACGCTTATATTTCCCAGTTCGTACTTTTCTTATGCTTCAGTTAATTAAAAATGCACGAATCGCGATAAACCAGACACAAATCTCTTCAATTTTTACTTTGTTTATTTATCCAAAATAAAGATTAATATTTGTAAAAGTGAACATGAAGGGTGAAAATAACCGAGGGAGGGAAAATAGATATAGCTTTTTCGGCGTCAGGTAGTTGTAAATATTATATGAGGGTGAAATATGAAAAGGGCTGGCTCGGGGTGTTTGTCTTGAGCCTCTGACAATGTTGAGACGTTCTTCATTTACCTGTTTTGTTCTTAACAGTTCCCGATTTGTGTTTGGTACTCATGGCCAAAGAAAGTTACTTTGTAAAATAAAAATAGTTTCTGTAAGAATACATTTACATCATGCGAATTAATGCGACGAAAACTTTTTACGTTATATTAAAACGTGTTACGAAATTAATATAATCACAGTCCACTTTATTATAGATGTGAAGAATATAAATTAGTAAAGACTATTTGTCTTTCTTACATGTATTGCATTTACCAAGACCAAAATTGTGATATTTAATGATTTTTCGTAAAAAAAACCAGCATGTGAAGTACACTACTGTAGTATGTTTAAAACTTATCATGACGAAAAGCCATTTACCGTTCTCATACATAACTATTATATTATGTTTTTACGAGCCGAACATTATAAAAATAACTGGTACCGTTATTTAGCCCTTTACGCCTTTTGTGGCAGCCGACTCAAACAATGTTTTCAGTACTTTTAAATCAAGTGATGCACGCTTTCTTTAATTTTACATAGTAGTGATGACAGAGAAACAGATTGCTTATCTCCATGCTGAACAGTGTCGCGCTATTTTCTGTAGTATTGGACCGCCCGTTTAGCAGCGCTCACGGTGTTTGTGGACTGAGCGCGGTTGTCAGACTTTGCCAGTCCACAGTCAGACTGCAGGGGCCAGAAGTAGTGCTCGAATGGTACTTTTGTTCTCTCTTGCTAGCTGTTTATTGCCGCAATGTCACACACGTCCTGCACAGTTTTTCCATCTTTATATCATGAGCAATCTACATGAGGTTAATTAATCTTGGTCAGCCCAAACCCATTAACATCACTGGAAATGTCTGTGACGGTAATTTATACAATATCGCTCGGTTGTACGTGATGATCAATATGAGTGAGTGTTAATGGAATTGTTTCATTTCGTACACTTGCGGAAACCGTATTTAAAAGTATATGCTCCAGAGTGTTCCTCGTGCGTCAGATTCACAATTAATTCTTTGTTCTTCGTCTTCTTTTCTCACGTTACTTACCGTATCTGGTCATTAGAAAAATATACCAGAAGAAAGCTTTATTATGTCCACGAAAGAGCTGTTGGGTCATTCATTGTGTTAATAGCTGAAAAATTATGAATGTGAAAATTGGGTCGTTGTTACAGTTGAAAATTCGGTAAGATTTGTTCATAAAAAGATCATTGCTTTTTCTTATTTATATATATATATATATATATACATCAGAAGTATTAATAATTAGAAAAAAGCAAGTTGATTTCAACGTGCACGATTGGCCGAGTTTGTTTCAACGTGCATGATTGGCCGAGTTTGTTTCAACGTGCATGATTGTCCATGATTGTAACTATATATTTTACATTAGATTCATGTTCAATTATGATTTCGATTTATAGAAGTTCTTTAAACCTTATAAATATCGTAAAGCAGTATTGTACCTGTACATTGAAACGGCCTTTAAAATCCCTCAACTAACCTACCCCTCTTCTTCCCCGTGATACTTGATACGAGGAGTCTATAAGTGAGAACTACTTTTACCCTTTCACGGACCACGGCCTCTCAGCTTAAGATTAGACCCTTCCACCGAGACGGTCGTTTGGCTAAAAGGTTCAACAACTTCAACACTAGAGGAGCCTGTTGTTTCGCAACATCTACTCCAGAGCAAGATTGACGCAATGATTAATAAACCTGTTGTTGTTTTGAAGTAAGTGCAATTATGGTTTACGAAGTCATTAACTAACAGAACAGTTAACAGTGGTGTTGCTACGACCTGAAATGTCTTCTAAATGTAGTTAATTACCTTCATACAAACAAATCAATGAATACCCAAACCAATCGAGAATTCAAAAAGGGTTAGGTTGTGGTGGAAACAGTAAAATTTATTCAACACCTGTACAGGTTATTTTATTATGTTGGTTCCTATTGTATAAATCACTTTAAAATAAGCAGTATTTAGATAAAAGTTTTTTATAGTTAATATTCCCTGGTTTTATGTAAAGGCAAACTATCAATATTCAAGAAGATACAATTAATAAATAATATAATTTCATATTTATTGATCCAGTTGTAAAAGTTTTTCTCGTTTCATCCTGTTTTATTTTAATCAATTTATCAATAAATTTAAAATAGGTATAAAAATAAAAATTAGTATGTAAAAAATGGCGACTGTATGGGTACCGGAAACGATTTGGAATTTTTAAATATGATATTATGTCTTGTTTTTGACCCACAATCAATACCTAAAAAGATCCTCAGACAGTTCAGGGACAACCTGTATAGAGATAACATGGGGACACCCCTGCACGCTATGTGTGCCAACCCCGTCACTCGCTGCGCTCGTTACACTTCGGCCTCGGCCGAACCATTCACACGTATATATTAAAAACGTAACTTATTAAATAGATACAAATACAGGTATAACCTTAAAAGTTAATTCACCCATATAGATTTCCGATATTAATAAAATAAAGAGTTTATACTCTCAGGAAATTTCTATAACTGCTACATAGTCTTCAGTAGATGAAGGCAGGATGTGTCGCTAGCCATTAGTGTTGACAGACGAAGACCTCCTCAAGCAAATTACATTTCGTGCACAAGTGAAAGGACATTTGGATCAGTTGTAACATGTCGATGAAGCTCCTGGTAGTCCAACATCGGTTTTCTAATTCCTTTTAACAACTGTTCACCAATATTGAAAAGTGTTATTTTCATAGAATAAAACGTACATTTACGTTTCCAAATAATACAGGCAACAGTAAGATTAATTCAATTATTTTTTCACTCCTCAGTTAAAAGCTACCAGATAAATGATTTAATGGAATATTAGAATAAAGTTCAAATGAACGTCATTGAAAACTCCTGCCCTTAAGAGCTTTTCATTTACGAAAAGAAACTTCGCCGCTTAAGTAATTTAAATATTCGAGTAAAATTGAATCACTGTTTCCGACTAGGTCATTAATCTTCACTTTTAACTCTGAAAGAGTTTTACTAATACTACAAAGGAGGTGTTTTTAACATCAAATCTACATTACCTGCCTTTCTCGGATTCCCTACCGTCGGTAAAGTTTCGGTCTCAGCTGACCTTACGTTTTAATACACTCCCAACACAATTCCAAAGTTTGTCATAACTGAGAGCTTTACTCATATTAAAGAGAATTGTTATTTACTGAACTTTTTTGAAACTTTACTTTTTTCTAGTAACATTTGGTTTGTTTTTAATAAATATGCTGCGTTTTCAGCAGTTTTGTTTGTGAAAAATAGGTTTTTATTTTAATTAGACAGCCTATTACCCGACTCCTATTATCTTACCACTGATAATAAGTACTATTAAATCCACGTCATGCCAATTTATCGCATTCCCTTAACATGTATAGGATTATACTTAATTTTACTACAAAGTTATATTTTTTGTCAGATTATAGGCCTACATGTAAATAGCTTACTAAGTTGTTTGTAAATTCATGCATTTATTTTTACATTAATTAGTTGGTTAAATATGTAGAAAATAACTAAGATTATACAAGGGTAAGAATTAATATAGAATGCCAAGTTATGTATAAATGTTTTTGTGTTTCTCGTTTGTTTACAAAAATGAATTCTTAAATAAGCTATAACTACTTTGTGTCAGAGTTTCTCGATTTGAGTTTGGATTTCCTCTTAAATAATGAAGAATATGTATTCAACTTATTTAGAAGTACATTTCCAATAAATGTATTGAAATCAATTATTTACAAATTACAGGAACAATTTAAAAATCCTCCATGATTACCCCCTTCCTCCTCATCCCCATCCACCTAGAGAGGCTGTAGGTTTTTGGGCGTGTAATAGTGACCTTCAAGTCGGCGCACTCTCCATGACTGATTCACTTCGAAACCGCTCATAAATTAGGTAGATTAGTCCATTCTGATAGCTGTCAGTGCGGGAGGGAAGCCGCTGGAGTCTTCGTTGTAACCTGTTAATTGAGGGTTAAGCCTGAAGGTTGGAATGTCGGTCTCTGGAGCCACGTGTTTTGTTGCTGGAATTATTTAGTCATGGTTCCTGTCAGAGATGCCGTTGTAAGTGATTTGTTTACAAGTGTAGTAACACTAATGTGGGGAAGGTTTTGTTGTTATTATTATTAATGGGATATATGGTCATATAATTCATATGCTATGATACTAATTAAAAACTAAAACTTAGTAAACATATACCCTCTGTTTCTTCCATCCTAAATAAACCAATAAGTAGTATTAACAACTAGAAGTATTTTTAAAATATTTTGGAGCCACTTTTTTGAGATATAAAAAAATTTTCAAAAGATAATTCTATATGTAAAAACTCGTTGAAAAAATTTTTTAAGAACATTTACAGACATTTTAGGTTATGTAATAAGTATGCCTATTAACAGCTTTACAATATGAAAAAATTATAAAAAAAATTATGTAATTTATCATATTTTAGTTCATGTTGTTAAAGCATTACACAGCAACCACAGGGGAGAAAGAAACGGAGGAGATATCAAATAGCGCCGTAAATGTATGTCGAGTTGTTAAGTCTTGGGCTGTCGAGTAGTTCGCCGGACAGATCGAAAGGATTCCCTTCCAAACCATTGAGGATATATCAAATAGTGCCGTAAATGTATGTCTAGTTGTTAAGTCTTGGGCTGTCGAGTAGTTCGCCGGACAGATCGAAAGGATTCCCTTCCAAACCATTGAGGATATATCAAATAGTGCCGTAAATGTATGTCTAGTTGTTAAGTCTTGGGCTGTCGAGTAGTTCGCCGGACAGATCGAAAGGATTCCCCTCCAAACCATTGAGGATATATCAAATAGTGCCGTAAATGTATGTCTAGTTGTTAAGTCTTGGGCTGTCGAGTAGTTCGCCGGACAGATGGAAAGGATTCCCCTCCAAACCATTGAGGATATATCAAATAGTGCCGTAAATGTATGTCTAGTTGTTAAGTCTTGGGCTGTCGAGTAGTTCGCCGGACAGATGGAAAGGATTCCCCTCCAAACCATTGAGGATATATCAAATAGTGCCGTAAATGTATGTCTAGTTGTTAAGTCTTGGGCTGTCGAGTAGTTCGCCGGACAGATGGAAAGGATTCCCCTCCAAACCATTGAGGATATATCAAATAGTGCCGTAAATGTATGTCTAGTTGTTAAGTCTTGGGCTGTCGAGTAGTTCGCCGGACAGATGGAAAGGATTCCCCTCCAAACCATTGAGGATATATCAAATAGCGCCGTAAATGTATGTCGAGTTGTTAAGTCTTGGGCTGTTGAGTAGTTCGCCGGACAGATGGAAAGGATTCCCCTCCCAACCATTGAGGATATATCAAATAGCGCCGTAAATGTATGTCGAGTTGTTAAGTCTTGGGCTGTCGAGTAGTTCGCCGGACAGATGGAAAGGATTCCCCTCCAAACCATTGAGGATATATCAAATAGCGCCGTAAATGTATGTCGAGTTGTTAAGTCTTGGGCTGTCGAGTAGTTCGCCGGACAGATGGAAAGGATTCCCCTCCAAACCATTGAGGATATATCAAATAGTGCCGTAAATGTATGTCTAGTTGTTAAGTCTTGGGCTGTCGAGTAGTTCGCCGGACAGATGGAAAGGATTCCCCTCCAAACCATTGAGGATATATCAAATAGTGCCGTAAATGTATGTCTAGTTGTTAAGTCTTGGGCTGTCGAGTAGTTCGCCGGACAGATGGAAAGGATTCCCCTCCAAACCATTGAGGATATATCAAATAGTGCCGTAAATGTATGTCTAGTTGTTAAGTCTTGGGCTGTCGAGTAGTTCGCCGGACAGATGGAAAGGATTCCCCTCCAAACCATTGAGGATATATCAAATAGTGCCGTAAATGTATGTCGAGTTGTTAAGTCTTGGGCTGTCGAGTAGTTCGCCGGACAGATGGAAAGGATTCCCCTCCAAACCATTGAGGATATATCAAATAGTGTCGTAAATGTATGTCGAGTTGTTAAGTCTTGGGCTGTCGAGTAGTTCGCCGGACAGATGGAAAGGATTCCCCTCCAAACCATTGAGGATATATCAAATAGTGCCGTAAATGTATGTCTAGTTGTTAAGTCTTGGGCTGTCGAGTAGTTCGCCGGACAGATGGAAAGGATTCCCCTCCCAACCATTGAGGATATATCAAGTAGTGCCGTAAATGTATGTCTAGTTGTTAAGTCTTGGGCTGTCGAGTAGTTCGCCGGACAGATGGAAAGGATTCCCCTCCAAACCATTGAGGATATATCAAGTAGTGCCGTAAATGTATGTCTAGTTGTTAAGTCTTGGGCTGTCGAGTAGTTCGCCGGACAGATGGAAAGGATTCCCCTCCCAACCATTGAGGATATATCAAATAGTGCCGTAAATGTATGTCTAGTTGTTAAGTCTTGGGCTGTCGAGTAGTTCGCCGGACAGATGGAAAGGATTCCCCTCCAAACCATTGAGGATATATCAAATAGTGCCGTAAATGTATGTCGAGTTGTTAAGTCTTGGGCTGTCGAGTAGTTCGCCGGACAGATGGAAAGGATTCCCCTCCAAACCATTGAGGATATATCAAATAGTGCCGTAAATGTATGTCGAGTTGTTAAGTCTTGGGCTGTCGAGTAGTTCGCCGGACAGATGGAAAGGATTCCCCTCCAAACCATTGAGGATATATCAAATAGTGCCGTAAATGTATGTCTAGTTGTTAAGTCTTGGGCTGTCGAGTAGTTCGCCGGACAGATGGAAAGGATTCCCCTCCCAACCATTGAGGATATATCAAGTAGTGCCGTAAATGTATGTCTAGTTGTTAAGTCTTGGGCTGTCGAGTAGTTCGCCGGACAGATGGAAAGGATTCCCCTCCAAACCATTGAGGATATATCAAGTAGTGCCGTAAATGTATGTCTAGTTGTTAAGTCTTGGGCTGTCGAGTAGTTCGCCGGACAGATGGAAAGGATTCCCCTCCAAACCATTGAGGATATATCAAATAGTGCCGTAAATGTATGTCGAGTTGTTAAGTCTTGGGCTGTCGAGTAGTTCGCCGGACAGATGGAAAGGATTCCCCTCCAAACCATTGAGGATATATCAAATAGTGCCGTAAATGTATGTCGAGTTGTTAAGTCTTGGGCTGTCGAGTAGTTCGCCGGACAGATGGAAAGGATTCCCCTCCAAACCATTGAGGATATATCAAATAGTGCCGTAAATGTATGTCTAGTTGTTAAGTCTTGGGCTGTCGAGTAGTTCGCCGGACAGATGGAAAGGATTCCCCTCCCAACCATTGAGGATATATCAAATAGTGCCGTAAATGTATGTCTAGTTGTTAAGTCTTGGGCTGTCGAGTAGTTCGCCGGACAGATGGAAAGGATTCCCCTCCAAACCATTGAGGATATATCAAGTAGTGCCGTAAATGTATGTCTAGTTGTTAAGTCTTGGGCTGTCGAGTAGTTCGCCGGACAGATGGAAAGGATTCCCCTCCCAACCATTGAGGATATATCAAATAGTGCCGTAAATGTATGTCTAGTTGTTAAGTCTTGGGCTGTCGAGTAGTTCGCCGGACAGATGGAAAGGATTCCCCTCCAAACCATTGAGGAGATATCAAATAGTGCCGTAAATGTATGTCGAGTTGTTAAGTCTTGGGCTGTCGAGTAGTTCGCCGGACAGATGGAAAGGATTCCCCTCCAAACCATTAAGGATAGACGTAGTAATAATTGTTAGTACACATTTGTATCGTTGTCCATTGGAATTAACTGCCACTTAAGTTCGCCACGACCATAAAAAAGTCACCTGTTTCTGTGGAGCAACACATATTCCTGTAAAGTACCCTAGATTCTTAGTTTGTTATGAAGATGTCTAGCCCTTGTGATGTTTGAAAAACAAATAGAACATATATAAAATATGTCGTCCTCAAGTGCTTCCACTTTATCTACATGTCAATGGAAACTAGATATCCCACATTAAATCGCACCATATCAACTGTGCATTGGAACAGAGAAGAAATTAACAGAGGACGCATCCAATAGTGCGTCAACTGTGTGTCGAGTAGTTATTTTCCCAGTTTGTCATACAGGGCCAGCACCTTGTCAGTGCCTCCCTGATTTCTCCCAAATCCTCAAGGATAAATATAGTGATTATTACTTAAGATGTATTGAGAAATACGTTATGTTGAATATGCATAACTACCTCTGAGGAGTTCGCTGCGGCTGTAAGAAAGCGACCTTTATTTATTTTTTCTCTGTGGCCGTGGCACATTACGGCCATCTCAGTTTGAGCGAGGGCGGGTTTCACAATCTTACTGAGATATCCAGTTCCAAACAAGTTTAAGGCTAGGTTAGAAAAGTAGGACCTGAAGACGACTAGAATTATATACATGTAGAAACGTTGTTTGTTTTTTAGGGATTACAATCATTGAATTTCCCGTGAACAATCATGAACAATCCAACTTCAACAAAAAATAACTTTCAAACAACAAAATTCCATTATTAAAAAAAACTTTAATATTAACTAAGCTATATCCTTCGACCTGAGATTCTATTGACGGTATCAGTGTAGAGTAATTGTATTTGAAAGTCACTTTTATGGTTTTTCATAATACAGCATATAATCCCATTTAGTGTGAAAGGAAACATCAATAACACTAAACAAATTTCTGCTTGAGCTGGGAGTACGAGATCGTTAATGATAATGAAGTTAGTTAACATTTCGCCGGTCGTAAATGTACCATGAGTATTAAGAGGTTATTTAGCAGAAACGTAATGAGTGTTAAAAGTTACAACGAACGCGATGTAATGACTTGTAACCATTATGACGTCATAACATGGGAAAGGAGATTTGACTAAGGTGAGATCTGAAACCTTCTAGCTCTATCTCTTTCATCGTAACTCCATGCCGATATTTTAGCTTTTTGTCCAACGTGTTAACACATTTATTGTTTCTGCTCACTATTTAATTAAGTTAGCAATAATTGTCGTAATTGGTTTTTATATAGTTCTCAGGAAACACATAAATGAAGTTACATTACGCTTTCGAAGAGATTTTTATTATAACCATTAGAGATTCGTTTGTTTGAAAGAAAATTAATTAAACCAAATAAGAAAACTATAACTTGTTTTAGCTTATTTTTATTTACATGTTTATAAATATTTACTGCTAGTCCAAAACGTCTTTCAATCTGCATGTGTTTTGAAAAGTTCGTTTTCCAAAACCTCATTTACTTACTTGCCTCCATCCACAATCTACTGCATCGTTCTATTTAGTAGGCCTACATTAATTTACTCATTTTTTAAATTTCTGTTTCTGCTCTAATTTTAATCCAAACACCGGACATTTATTTTTGTTGCTGGACAACTGTCCAGTTTGTATTTTATCCTTAAAAAAAGCAAAGGTAGAAAGTGTTTCAATGTCACAAACGTAAGTTGTGTCAATTTAGGCTTGGTGGACAACTTATTGGATAAATTATTTAAAGTATAAATAATTTTTTTAATTATCTTTTTTAATTAAATATTGCTGATTTCTGCAGATGCCTACATTGTAGGTGAAAGGTCTCGCAAAAATAATTAGTTTTATTGGAGTATTTAATAAATTAAGCCCATTTTCTGAATGATCATTTCAAGTACACGTGGTCTACACAATATAGAGAAGGTCTTAGTTATATAATAATAATAATATTATTTATTTATTTTCAATAATGTACACTACAACAAATGCAAATACACAATAATAATAATAGCATAGCTAAATACATATTACAGTACCAGAACTGACCTTTGCTAAGATAATCTAACATTGGCAGTATATCCAACACTAAGCGGTATTAACAATTATTCTATGTACTAGTTAAACTAAATACAAATACAATGGGACAAGAATTAACAAAATACAAATACCACGGGACAAGAATTAACAAAATACAAATACAACGGGACAAGAATTAACAAAATACAAATACAATGGGACAAGAATTAACAAAATACAAATACCACGGGACAAGAATTAACAAAATACAAATACCACGGGACAAGAATTAACAAAATACAAATACAACGGGACAAGAATTAACAAAATACAAATACCACGGGACAAGAATTAACAAAATACAAATACAACGGGACAAGAATTAACAAAATACAAATACCACGGGACAAGAATTAACAAAATACAAATACCACGGGACAAGAATTAACAAAATACAAATACAACGGGACAAGAATTAACAAAATACAAATACCACGGGACAAGAATTAACAAAATACAAATACAACGGGACAAGAATTAACAAAATACAAATACCACGGGACAAGAATTAACAAAATACAAATACCACGGGACAAGAATTAACAAAATACAAATACAATGGGACAAGAATTAACAAAATACAAATACAATGGGACAAGAATTAACAAAATACAAATACAATGGGACAAGAATTAACAAAATACAAATACAATGGGACAAGAATTAACAAAATACAAATACCACGGGACAAGAATTAACAAAATACAAATACAATGGGACAAGAATTAACAAAATACAAATACAATGGGACAAGAATTAACAAAATACAAATACAATGGGACAAGAATTAACAAAATACAAATACAATGGGACAAGAATTAACAAAATACAAATACAATGGGACAAGAATTAACAAAATACAAATACAACGGGACAAGAATTAACAAAATACAAATACAACGGGACAAGAATTAACAAAATACAAATACAATGGGACAAGAATTAACAAAAATCAAACACCATTTGAATATAATGTAAACCATTGCACATTAAAGAAAATAAATTTGGGCCTCTAATGCAAAATCTGTTTTGAGGTCACCATTCATACAAAATTACTATAATATTATAAGAGAAAACTTAAGTGCAAACATCTGAATGAAATGAAAACACAATAAAACCTGGTGTACGAAAGAAAACTATTAAACCTAAACAAATTAATAATATTCACGGAACTTGGGTTTTTAGATAAATATAAAAATAAATACAAGGCAAAAATATTAATTAATATGATGCATGATTTTTAGTGGATATATTCCTTAAAAACTCATTAAAATATACCTTTATACTGCATTAAACTTTTGAAGCACATTCACATTGGTAATTTCAATCCAAAATTATTTGTTGTAGATATAATCTGCTTATGTTTATATTATTTCATAGTTATACTATATATTTTTAACTCACTAATTAATGTTGTTTTAGTAAAGAAAACAAGTAAAAACAAACGACTTAATTAACTTGTGGTAATTGTATTTAAGAGAAGCTCTAAGCTGGGTTGCCACTACAGAGAGCTCTATATTCTCTAATATTATATGTATTTTTGCACTTTTTCAACTCGAAAAGTTACAGTGAAAAATGTTGTATTATCTTTTCTACACTTAAAATTTTTTTGTGAAATATGTAAATAGAGGAAACTAAAATTATGCTTATCCTCATACTAATTTTGAAAATTGAAATATATTTGCAATGAACGTCTTTAATTAGTGTTTTAATAATGATATAATTTGTTCAAATTTTATAATTTACAATAAAACCAATATATTTTTAATTTTTAACTAGGCCTTTCGCCAGCAAAGCTGGCATCATCAGGCAACACAACTTTATTTGTAAACAAACAAGACAATAATTAGTTCTGAAAACAGATGTAAATAATTTAAAGAATATAAGTATAAATATATTGTAAACAATGTATAGTGTGTATATATATATCAGAGTGTATAATTTTTAATAAAATAAGTTGATAATAAACAAGAATTTTGAATAGGTCCATTTTCATTGTTCATTAAAGATGAATTACTCTTGTTTATAAAATATGTTTCCCAGGCATTCAAGTATTTAGAAGATGAAACTGATTTTATTATTAAATACTTATATTAAATATAAATCAATATTAAATACTTGAATGCCTGGGAAACATATTTTATAAACAAGAGTAATTCATCTTTAATGAACAATGAAAATGGACCTATTCAAAATTCTTGTTTATTATCAACTTATTTTATTAAAAACTATACACTCTGATATATATATACACACTATACATTGTTTACAATATATTTATACTTATATTCTTTAAATTATTTACATCTGTTTTCAGAACTAATTATTGTCTTGTTTGTTTACAAATAAAGTTGTGTTGCCTGATGATGCCAGCTTTGCTGGCGAAAGGCCTAGTTAAAAATTAAAAATATATTGGTTTTATTGTAAATTATATAATTTGAACATATTATTAAGTGACCAATATCAACTCTCAACTTCACTAATGATATAATTGTTTACTTTTGTTGATGGTCCTGGCAAAGCATTATTTGTTTCAATAATCCGTCTTATGTACACGTACGTATCGAGGTTTCCCTTCCAGTAACAACGTTCAAGCCCCAGAGAAATCAACGCCAGCTTCCCCACTCCGACGGTACTCCACGCTAATCCCTGAACTGGGAAATATGATTCCTAACGTGCTGTAATGTATTTTCCATTTCATAACATGAAAGAGTCAAATAGAATTATTTCCCAAATTTAATTCCTGCAAATAACTTCATAAATATAATTGAATAATGACAGAGGTTGTTATACTGTTTAATATATGTAGCTTTAACGATTTAATGCTCTATCACCGTTGCTCAGCTGCTAAGTTGCATAACAAACGCTAAATTAAGGGAACAAATATTAAACAATTTTTTTTCAAAGTGTTTCATGATTATTGAAGGACAAAGGATTGGATGTTGTAAGGACCTAATAATTGGCGTAGGGTGTGCCGTTTGCATATTACGATCGTCTCCCTCGGATAGTTCAGTCTTCCTCTTTGTGTTTAATTTAGTTTTAGTGTCATTGTTTTCGTGCTCCGTGATTTTGTTTTCTGTGTTCCTTGACGTTGACGGCAAGCTCGCCATTTCTAGCTTGGCAGCCGACGACGACATGTTTTGCGGCTAGAAACGTTTAGCCCTAGCTCCAGGGTCGGAATGTCATGGACAGGGCACCTGCGTGGTTATTGATTGCGTTTTCTTGGAGGCACAGTGCAGAATCTACGGGCTGGGACTAGCCTCTGCTATGCGCCTCAGAGGGGCAGCCACTTCTTCACCATTTTCATCCATCGGCCTCCAAGATGAAGACATCGACATGCTGGTGACCGTAACCCAGTTTATTTTCTTGCCCTCACGGCCCCAGCTATAAACTTTTATGGAGAAAAGGTGTCATCAACCTGTGATAAAACTTGTTTTGTGGTTTCTGTGAACAGTGTCATTTTAAAGCAAGATATATTTTTTGATTTTGTTTAAATTTTTATTTTATTATTTATTTATGTTAATTCTGGTAATTCTGGGTGTTCTGGTAATTTTCTTTTAAAGAACGGGGTTCTCGGGTAATTCTTCACTTTGTTGTTCCCATTAGGAGTCGCCCAGTTTAGCCTGCTGGATATCGGCGTAATTATTAATTCAATTTTTTTTTAACTTTTCCAAATTGGCTAAAGAGATAAAGACCTTCCAAATTTATTTTGTTACCCGAAGCCCCGTAAGTTCAGCTGCATAAGTAGATTTAAATTTTGTCTTTGTAATTTTTGTAGTGATGTATATATTTATTTTTTATAATTTATTTAGATGTTTATGCCATATGTTGTTTTTGTTGTATATTTATTCTTGTTATACATTGTTGTTACATGTTTTCAGAGATATATTGATGATGCTATAAAAATGTTATTAAACCTAACCTATTTTTTTATATAGTCTAAGTTTAGTTAGATACTTTTTGCTATGTTTATTTTCATGCTTTGTACTGTCGATACTTATCTATCTTGTTTCCTTTCTTTATTTATTTCCATTGCCTCGAGGGCCAAAATATATTTATAAATATTCTGTAACTTTTGATAAATATTGTAACTTTTCACAAACGGTCAAGTTTTTTATCTTTAAATGTTTAATTTTATTATCTGTCACTTAATATTGTTTTTAAATACTTTTGATATTAATTTAATTTTTATGTAATACACAGAATTTTTGCGTTCAACTTATGTTTTTGTTTTTTGTTTTTTTTTCTTTTTTTTTCTGTGTCGTCCTCTGAGTCCGGTGCTTCACACCCATCCTCTACGGGTCCAGCAATGGGGTTGCACGATGGTGGGTTGCAGGGGGGTACATAATGGAACTACATTACTACTATATACCATTTTTACAGTTTTAGATCACTTGTGGTATTTGAAAATTCACTATAATAACAATAGTGATCAGTTAATTTTGAAACTTTAATAGCGTGTAGGTACTTTAATCAAGACTACATATACGAAGTTTCAGAATTTTTCGGTGGCATTAAAATACTGAAACTTCGTATATGCAATCTCAATTAAATTACCTACACGCAATTAAAATTTTAAAATATCTATTATTGTTGTTATAGTAAATTTTTAAACATCACAAGTTATCTAAAACTGTACAAAATGGTGTATTTTCCCACTCTACGATTTAAAAAATTGTGAAAAGGTAAAAATTTAAAATTACCACTCATAATTGCAATAATAGGTGAGACAAATTTTATGGCAATTTAGTTTTCTTCCGCATTATACTTTTCACACAGTTGATGTTCAAACTTGAGTATCTGTACTTTTTGATCCGACAGTAGTGGGTGTAAGCGCAGAATAACCCTTACAACCGAGTAGCAAAAAAAATCAAGAATGTAATGTTTGTAACGACAAAGATTAAATGTTTAAAAATAGTAGTACGCTATCCTTTTGTATGAAATATTTTTATTATTAATTTTTTAATGTGGGTTTTCAATAATAAATTTTAAGTCTCTGTCCTGATTCGTTTATTAGACAAATAATAGTAATTAAAGCGGCGTTGTTGAATAGTTAGACACAAGCTTCGTATGGAAACGTTTTCACGTTGATTTGTAAAAAACGAAAATATAAAAAAAGAGCCAAACAAAAGTCCTATATCCACCAGATTTGGAAACTTCTGTTAATAAAATATATTCCCTAATATTAGTCAGCCTTAGTCGTGTCAAACAAATAGTTCACCTACAATAAGCAAATGTTATTGTTTGTTATCAACTAAATATAGGGAATAATATAAACTAGTATTTTAAAAAAAACGGGCTAAAAAAGTTGGGTTTTAGTATATGAAAGTTATTTAAATTCCTGTCAACAAATTATTAATTAGGTTTGTGTAATCTTTTGTCAACAAAATAGAACTTATAAAAAAATTAAAAAAATAGTAATAACATTTATATTAGGACTTAATATTGTTTAGTTTAATAAACTTCCGTCATTAAATCACACGTCCAAATAAATCAGGTCTTAACTCCTGTCAATAAAACAATTTTCAGAAACCCTCTGATAATTATGTTTTAAACCGTAAGAAATGTTTGGCTTTCTTTGACATAAAGGAGAATTTTCCCAAGCCGCAAATTAACTTTGAAGGCTTTCACGTAAGTAAAGTTTATGATGATAAATTCATTACTTATTCATTGCAAAAGTTTGTACATTATTCAACTTTTCCGGGAAACCTTTTTCATTCATATTTACTTATTCGGTTTTTTTTTTAAATAAGGATTTTTCATTCTAATGAACCAAATAATATACTTGTCGTATTCATTGTTTAACAATAAATAAATATAGATTTTACAAAACATTGTACAAACGATTTTTCAATAACTAATAATATAACAACTACACGATTCTTGGCATTTTAAAATTATTGTAAAATTATAAACCCTATAGTAAAAGTTCGACTTTTATGTAATAGAAGCGATTTGCTTTTATCCAATCTTTTAAATTATTACATTTAATAATACAAATTGTCTTTCAGAATTGTTAAAAATTTAAGCAAGTTAATAAACAAATGTCACGCTTGAATGCTACAGTTATATGTTCATGAAAATTTCAATAACAACAAATAATTCCTAAATAGATTAATTTAAGTGTAACTACTTTTTTATACATTATATAGCAGTGATTTTAATTTAATTGTATTGCACGTAGATTTAATTTTTAAGAATCTGCAGAGGCTGTCGGCCATGTTGGTTTTAATCCCATGAGTACAATGTTATTTTCGAAGCGGACATACGATCACGCGTATCCAAACTAAACAGTTATTTTTAAACGGATTGTTTTCAAACAAATTTCATTTGTTAAAGAATGAAATTGCCGTTTGGAATTGCTTGCTTCTACTATTAGTTTGTAGAAAAATATTAAAATGTTTGGTTTGAAGTTTTTATTTTCATCTATTTTTCAAATCTAGAGGTAGGCCTATGTATTAAAAATATCAAAATCAAACCATATGCTCAATATGATAGCGTTTCAAATTACACCTCATAAACAAGTTTTGGTCCATAAAAAAACAGAAAAATATGGATTCTCAAATAACATTGTTCTTATGGGATTAAAACCAACATGGCCGACAGCCTCTGTAGATTCTTAAGTAGTCGTTTAAGTCAAACAGAAGCATACCTAAATACACCAGTATTGAATGAGTTGTAATTCTCTTTTAAACTTTATCTATATTTTAGCCATGAACAATAATTGATTTTCAGTAAATTAAAATAATTAACGTAATAATCATCTTTGTATTCTTTCTTGTGAACATAGTAGAGAAAGCCTTGAACCAAAATATTTCACCAGTACAGACAAATTATTCATTGCCTTTAAAATGTGTCAACGTTCATTATATACGAGGTAATTAATTGGCTAGGTAAACTAAATGCAGTTTGCAACAGGATGTTTCAACTAATTAGAGAGCAGGCAACATGACTGACTCCCAGAAACTACCAACTCATGCATATTGTTTGTTCATAATTAATTAACTACTAAATTGTGGAAGTACAAAAAGCTTAAAACGTTAATGAAATCCATACATTTATCATATTTTCGTGAACAACCAGAAAATAGTTTTAATATTGACACATAATAGTTTTAAATGATTTCATAGTATTATTATAAGCTAAATCATTGGTGATTAGTGTATTCTAATATGATAAGCCTTACTCATGGATATATAGTTTGTATTGAAGCGTGGGCTATGACTGTAAGTGAGTAACACCTAAGATGTCTAGTTTTTATTGAAGTGTGGGTTAAGACTGTAAGTGAGTAACACCTGAGGTGTCTAGTTTGTATTGAAGTGTGGGCTAAGACTGTAAGTGACACCTGAGGTGTCTAGTTTGTATTGAAGTGTGGGCTAAGACTGTAAGCAACACCTGAGGTGTCTAGTTTGTATTGAAGTGTGGGCTAAGACTGTAAGTGACACCTGAGGTGTCTAGTTTGTATTGAAGTGTGGGCTAAGACTGTAAGTGACACCTGAGGTGTCTAGTTTGTATTGAAGCGTAGTCTAAGACTGTAAGTGACACTTGATGTGTCTAGTTTGTATTGAAGCGTGGGCTATGACTGTAAGTGAGTAACACCTAAGATGTCTAGTTTGTATTGAAGTGTGGGTTAAGACTGTAAGTGAGTAACACCTGAGATGTCTAGTTTGTATTGAAGTGTGAACTAAGACTGTAAGTGAGTAACACTTGAAATGTCTAGTTTGTATTGAACTGTGGGCTAAGACTGTAAGTGACATCTAAGGTGTCTAGTTTGTATTGAAGCGTGGGCTAAGACTGTAAGTGACGCCTGAGGTGTCTAGTTTGTATTGAAGTGTGGGCTAAGACTAAGTTAGTAACGCCTGAGTTGTCTAGTTTGTATTGAAGTTGGGCTAATACTGTAAGTGATACCTTAGATGTCTTGTTTGTATTGAAGCGTGGGCTAAGACTGTAAGTGAGTAACGCCTGAGATGTCTAGTTTGTATTGAAGTGTGGGCTAAGACTAAGTTAGTAACGCCTGAGTTGTCTAGTTTGTATTGAAGTTGGGCTAATACTGTAAGTGATACCTTAGATGTCTTGTTTGTATTGAAGCGTGGGCTAAGACTGTAAGTGAGTAACGCCTGAGGTGTCTAGTTTGTATTGAAGTGTGGGCTAAGACTAAGTTAGTAACGCCTAAGTTGTCTAGTTTGTATTGAAGTTGGGCTAATACTGTAAGTGATACCTTAGATGTCTTGTTTGTATTGAAGCGTGGGCTAAGACTGTAAGTGAGTAACGCCTGAGGTGTCTAGTTTGTATTGAAGCGTGAGCTAAGACTAAGTTAGTAACGCCTGAGTTGTATAGTTTGTATTTAAGTTTGGCTAATACTGTGAGTGATACCTTATATGTCCTGTTTGTATTGAAGTGTGGGCTATGACTGTAAGTGCGTAACACCTGAGGACGATAGACTGTCGAAACGATGTGTTTGGTTTTAACACTCGAAGAGCTGGAAATCTCAAACAAGTTGACAGCTATGCTGTATTTAATTTATTAATGTGAATGATATTTGAGTCAGGTTTCATGGTCTAAAGTCTCAAAGATTTTTTGAGAAATTGCGATCAGTCAGTCATTGTTATTAGGCTATTAAATGTGTAGAAAAGTAATTTCAACTGTACATACGTCATTAATTATTAATTAAACAAATAATTAATGACTATAATTAAATTAATGTATTAAAAATATGACTTTGAATCTTGTTTCATACATCGTAAATTACTTAGCAATTTCTGCTTGTTCAAACAAGTAGAATCCAAATATTTATCTGTAAGAAAAATTAAACAAAAATGTTATCAACTTTATCTAAATAATTTTTATTTAACCACTCAGGATTAATTAATGCAACTATTCTCGTGCCTGAAAGTGCGTAGCACCAGAGAGTTGGAGTATTCTATTAGGAACTGTGTGCATTTCAATTTGTTCACTAGTTGGTTAAAGTTTGTCTGATTTCTCCAGGGGTTTGCTCGGTTGTAAAGGCAATCTCCAAACAGTTGTGTGTACACTTACCCAAACACACGGTCTTACCCTTAATGAGCGACCTTAATACTATATACTTTAGATTGAATTGGGCCTATACTGAGACACTAATTATATACTACTGATAACCGGAGCTAATTTGGTAAGGGTTTCTTTATTTTATGGCATATCATCAAACATAATGTACTATAAAGCAACAATGTTCAAACTACTTAAAGTATTTATTTCAATTTTAAATAAATTATATTAACTTTCAAATAAAATTGTTATTAGCCATTATAAATTGAAAACATTAAAAGTATTAATTTAAATTGAAAAGACAATGGTTCTGAAATATATTATTTTAAAATAAAATAATTGTTTGTTGACTATTGACAACCAAATAAATGGCAGATCTGAAGGGCTTTGTGAAACCGAAGTAGTACATGATTATCAGCCACGCAGACATTCAAATTGACGGACAACCACAGAAATGGCAGTTATGAAACGGTTTGTAGGTGAGTTTCAGCCACGCAAACATTAAAGTTGACGGATAATCACATAAATGGCAGTTCTGAAAGGGTTTGTAAAGCGCAAAGGGGTATACGAGTTTCAACCACGCGACACGCAAGTTCACGGACAATCGCAGAAATGGCAGTTCTGAAATGGTTTGTAGATGAGTTTCAGCCACGCAGACATTCAAGTTGACGGACAATCACAGAAATGGCAGTTCTAAAATGGTTTGTAGATGAGTTTCAGCCACGCAGAAATCCAAGTTGACGGCCAATCACAAAAATGGCAGTTATGAAAGGGTTTGTAGGTGAGTTTCTGCCACGCAGACATTCAAGTTGACGGATAATCACATAAATGGCAGTTCTGAAATGGTTTGTAGATGAGTTTCAGCCACGCAGACATTCAAGTTGACGGGCAATCACAGAAATGGCAGTTATGAAAGGATTTGTAGGTGAGTTTCAGCCACGTAAACATTAAAGTTGACGGATAATCACATAAATGGCCTTTCTGAAAGGGTTTGTAAAGCACAAGGGGGGTATACGAGTTTCAACCACGCGACACACAAGTTCACGGACAATCACAGAAATGGCAATTCTGAAAGGGTTTGTGGAGCACCAAGGGGTATATGTGTTTCAGCCAAGCAGACATTCAGGACAACCTCTTTGATGATCGTCTCTCATTCGTCGATTTGTTTGCGCAGCTATTCTACCTGTTACTCACGCTGTCAAATTAATTTGTTTGTAAGTAGGCTTATAGTATTTATAGCTCTTTTACTATTTTTACAGCAATATTTGTGAATTTTAACGTTTTATTTCATTTTATTTTTAATTATTGTTTTAGTTTAGTTGTTGTTTGTATGATTCACTTTGATACAATTTGATAAAGATACAAAATCATTCGGTAATATGCACTTTCTAGACCCCTTTCAAAACGGGATATCTTGTTGAAAAAAATGGTGAAATATGAGTGTATAATTCTTTTTTAGGTTGATTTTAGCCTCGGAAAACTCGTTTTTTACAGAAAAATCAAAAACTAGTTTTTTTACGTGATAGTGAAAAAAATCCAAATAAAAAATAATTGAAGGTTTCAACATTTTTCCATTTTACTAGTTTTTTAATACTGAGCAAGAATATATAATTTAATTTTCAATACAATTAATTTTTCGGCCAGAAAAATACACTTTATTTAACTAACCAAACATAACCTAACTTATTCTACTCGTCTACATACTCAACAAAAAGTCATAATTGCATTAATTATGCCTGCTGGCCGTCACTCCGGTGAGAGTGCGTGTGGCTAGTCATAGCTCCTATTAACATTAAGCATATGGCACCATAGGTGATAATTCCGTGATATCTCGAGAAATAACTATCATAGACAAAAATAGTTTTCAAATTCTTATTCAGCACGAAAATAAAAAAAAAAAAAAATATGAAAAATCACAAAAATAATGGAGATACAGTAATTTGAAAAATAAAGTTTTTTTAACTTATCTTAGAATTTCATTTTTTGTTATTTTTGCGGAATTAAAAGTGTTTTCTCATAAAATTTGGACCTGATTCTACTCACTGGTAATAAAAAAGTCAAGATTGGCGAGGCGTCTAGAAGCGCATAAGTACCAATCATTTTATGGACCACTTCTAAAAACTGCTTTGAAAGTTAATTTACTATTATTTCGACAGGTTTTAGGTCTTTACTAAAAGACTTCAGGTTATCAAAATGGATCCTACCAACCCCTTTTTTTATTTAACCAACTAATTTTAGTGATTTTTGAATCAATTACTTCCCTTCTTTCCACCCTTACGAAAACGTTTTACTAAATATAGTGAAACTATCATTCATCATATCAACTTTAAATTGATTTTAGTCACTAAATGGTTGTTGAAACTGTTCATAGTTTTGTTCTCCTGCAAATGAATATCTTTGGATGTGTGTAAATGACTGCAGTCTTTCCTAACATAATTACTATGTATTGGATGGTTCATTGCCGAAGGTAGTTGAAGTTAGTCTTGATTCCAGATATTATAACATACAGTAGTTTTTGCACCAGTTAATGCCGCTGTTCTCTTGATTACACAATTAAAGAGATTCAATTGATAAAATAATGCAAATTTTTAATTTTGGTTTTTTGAAGTTCTAAATATATTGTCATTCCAGACAGTAACAGTGAAAATCGAACACGAATCTAAAATGTTCAGTAAGTAAATTAACATTTAAAATAACAGATTTGTACTAACAATAATGCATCGTTCTGTAATAAACTATAGACTACGTGTTGGTTACAAAAATATCTTTTGGTTCAATTATTAAATCAGACAAGAATGCGTTATGTGGAACCGGATAGTTTTATTGGTTATTTGAGCTCCCTTCGGTCTCACCTCCTTCAACCTGGTGAAAGCCAGAAAACAGAGGGCGAGTTCACTTACCTCACGCTATGGTTGTATTTAGGCCACAAACTATAACAATGTCGATGTATTCATTGGCTTGCGGCCTTAATCTCTGGAATTTTATTTACGTAAATTAAAAAATTATTTCTCATGAAATGTTAAATTTTGTGTCTCAAATTATCAGCTGTTTTTGTCGTCATTGTGGACCGCTAGTGTAGTACCATGTAAAATGTAGTGCAGTTTGAACCAGCTGTAGTTGCAGACCAAGGTGCCTATACAACAGGTTGTCTCACCTGTATGGTCTATTTAAGCCGAGTTGTGACGTCAGAGGGAGACCTCCGTAAGTGAATTACTTTGTGCCTCCACCAACACAGCATGCTGAACAATTAAAACTACACACTAAAAACATTACTGTATTGTTTTCCCGAGTCTTTTGGAATTAGTTAAATTTCTGATTTTAATATTATAGGGCTAATATTACAAACTGCAATGGCACAACTCACTTCAGGCACTTCACAAACATAGTCATATGAATTCACAATTCAAAACAAAGCCATACCACAGTATAAAACAATATACTCAAAATTAATCAACAACGCAGACGGAAGTGTCATCGAGAGTACGGATATCGGATGTTTTACATTTTTTTTTTTTTTTTTTTTATAGCAGTGAAGGTAGAACAAACCAAGCTGAGGCCTCCCTATGACGTCATTCCTACCTGCGCGATTGGGATGCGTGCTTGTATGAGACAGCCTGTTGTATAGGCACCTTGGTATTAGACCTCACTAACTAACCAAATTACTGGTACAAATATTTTCTATTGCATGAGATATATATATTTGTAAGTAAATAATACAAGCAAGGGAAAACGTAATTTGCATTATTAGTAATTATGTTTTCCCATCAGCTGATCGGAAAATAAATTTATTTCCAACAATAATATTTTGATGAAAGCAACTTTTAATTGTTTATTTGAGCATCATTTAATATTAAATGGTAAAAATAAATTTTTGGTGCGTGTCAGCATTGTGATAAAATATATCTTTATAGCTTCAAATTTCACAGTGATATGTTTTGTTTTGCTTCAATCGACGAGCAGACAGTGAAAATGCCTAATTGTTTTATCATATTAACATGTTACTAATAAATAAATTGGCTAATTAAATGGCTGCGATCGAGACTTAAATCAAGTGTTTAATTAAATGGTGTTGATAGTCATGTAGTCCAGTTACCGACTGTCGTTTATTACTAGGTTAACCTAACCTAAGTTAAACATATGTAAACTTTTCACTTACATTTTAACTTATTTTTGGACGTTTTGTTAGTGTTTTTGTATATAACAATGCCAAATAGACCTGTAGACTTGAAGAGAAGTTAATCTATTTTAAAGCTCTGTGTCTAGCAATGAAATTTAACTAATTAATTTTTCCTTCGTGGTGACTCAGTGGTCAAAGCTTCCGACTGTGGAATCAATTTCCAATTTTTTAATCCCAAACTGAGTGAACTGTCGTTACTTCACTCGTAGAATAAAGTGGTGGTCTTCAAACCCATTTCAAAAGAGATTTTATTTAAAAATAATAATTAATATCTGACATAAACTTGGTAAACCAGAAAGTCAGTAATGTAAGCTATTAAGTTGAAGAAAATGTCGTTTTACGCATGCTCATTATGAAGGATTATTACTCAACAGATTTTAATTAATTGGACTAAATTAATCATATGTGAATCAATTAATTTTATTTTACTCTTAGTAAAGCAGAGGTACACAAATAGATATACAGAAGAAATTAAGAGAGTTATTAAATAATATTACTATGGATGTGGTAGTTTAATAATATCATATAGACAACATTCGGTGGGTACAATTTTAAAATCCGATATATCGAGTATTTAAATCGTTTTAGTTGACAGTCGATAGTTAATACAGTTAGTGGATTACATCCAGTAATAAATGTATCATAGGCGACCATCAAAGGACTTGTATGACTGTCTGTTCTACGTGACTGCCCACCTCCCCACCACCACCCCTTTGACCCTTGTAGGACAGTCGGAACAGGTATTTGAATCCCCTACCTTTGTCCACCAACTTGAGATCACATCGAAATGCGTTTTACGGCAAAAATACGCTTTCAACTAGTTTTTCCTTGAGTTGTTTCTGTCACAAGTTGTCATTTCTTCTGATTGAGAGGATGAACTTTAATTTACTCCCATTGAGAAGTTTCAGTTATATTTCCATTTAGTTGAGGGGAAAAATAATAATTGTCTCTTAGTGAAAAGTTTTTCTCTGTTATAAGTTTCCCTTTGTTATACGCTTAACTCTCAGACCTCACACTAGTAAATAATAACTTTCCTCCTGAAACTGGGGTCAAAAAGACCCAACAATTAAAATAATATTAAAAATATGTTATTTTTACAATTTTGTTATTTTTTAGTTTTTTAATAGTAGCAATGTACTATTAATTGAACTTGAGAGTTAATTTTTTATATTAAAATAAAGCAATAAGATATTTAATTTGTTTGCTTAGAACTTTAACTTGTCATAGAAAATTTCAGGTTTAATATTTTTAGAAATTATATAAAAAATGATATTTCCTTTATAAACTTTATCACAATATTAGATATAAAATACATACAATTTCCAAATAAAAAATCAAATCATTATTAAGTTTGGTATATATTTTTTTTTTCCTAGCAGTTCCAACATAGGCGTCCGCGGTGCCTTTTCATGGTTCCTGGGACCTCTCGCAGTAGAACTGTCTTTATGTCTCTTGGAAAAAGACCACATTTTACGATTTTATTTGGGTTTGGTAGTTCTGCAGGTTTGGAGGACGTTCAGAATCACTGCATCCAAATTCATTTCCTATACTGTTTTCAGGATATGTTTCATCCAATGAGTCCAATAGTGCGTGTCTTATTTGTTCGTCAGTAGTTAGGTGAGACAAAGCCATTATAGTGTAAGTAATGTTGATGTAGTTAAAAACTTAAATACTATTAATTATTACCTAAATCTGTGTGAACAAAAATTTAAACTAATTAATACTAAAGTCACAAAAACTAACACGGACCTCACACTGGTCAGTCAGACCCCAAACAAACTTTACTTGATCTCTACACCTCTACCTGTATGAAACTGACTGCGACTCCCATGTCACCAGACAGGCAGTAATAGCAACTTAGAATATCTAATTTATCTTGATCATGTTTCTTAAGTTCAAAAAGTCATATACAAATATATTTATGTTGGGTTCTGGCAGACACCAGTGTGAGGTCTGAGGGTTAAGTTAAAATTGGTCGATGGAGGATAAATTTATAGTTTTCTATCAATAAGAAACCAAATTTATAATTAATTTTTCTTCAGTTAAAGGCAACATTTATAATTTGTTCTAGATATGAAGCTAAAGTTACAGTTTCCTCTAAAATTATAATTTGCTCTTATAATTGAATGCTACAATAAAGAGTATTTGGGAAAAGGGAGTCGGATGAGTGACGGAGCTTTAGAAAATTCTGTTCGATTTTGTGTCTGTTGCGTTAATTTGATAGTGTGAAAATTAAACGTTTACTCACAATGAACCGGTAAAGTTCTCTCCAAAAACAAAATAAAAGTTCTAATTTTCTTTGAAAAGAGGCTAAAGTTACAATTTACTTTCAATTAAAAGCTAAAACTTTAATTCAGTCTCATTGAGGTACTACAATTTCTTCGTATTAATAAGGTTAAATTATAATTATCTCTTAATTAGTGGATGAAGTCTCAATTTCCATCCAATTCGGAGCTAAAGTTCTAATTTACGGTCAGTATGAAATTCAAGATACTACTTACACTCAGTAAAATCTGAGGCAAACATTTTCTGGGGACTTTCTGATCCCTATATTTACATTTTATTAGTGTTGATAAGTTCACTTGGGCGAGCCGGTGGCCAAGCGGTCTAAGGCGTCAGGGCTTTGGGCTTGGATTAGAGATGACGCTGGTTCGGACCCGGCTTAGACTGGAAGTATTTATAAGTAATGACCACCTTGTACTGTACTGGTTATCCCCCTTAGTCTGTTCCTTGCACACATCAATAGTCTTTGAAGAATGGGCAGAGTAAGTAAGGGGATCGGCCTCTCCTTTAAAAACAAGATCAATCGCCGAAAACGATAAGATCAAGGAATTCTTCATCGTCATGCATCAACATTTTGTTTTCGAAGTTTGCAGGTAAACCGATGTATTTGCAAAAACGATAAGTCCATAGTTGTAAGCGAATCCTTAAACTTCTCCATTAAAACGCAACTGGAATTTCCAATAGAGAATTTCCTTCCGAGCTGAACTTTTGAAGCTACGTGTGAGATACTGCGTCGCACTAGCACAACACGTTCTTCATTTAATCAAGACCATTCTTTTACAAAGACAGTCAGTTTATTTAAATTGATGATACTCATGCCATGTACGAATGTTATTATCACTTGGAGGATCACAATGGAAATTGTTACGAAATGTCCGTTCAACAGTAATTACTGATTCAGTCCTTGCAAACTGATACACAGAAAAGTTGCCTCTCCTTAGTCGGCATTTTGACTAATAGTGCTGTCCTAACAGTTGAATATGAATGAAACCATGTGTATATTTACAAGTTTACAAACAAAATTGTTTCATTTGTCTTTCATTTGATGCCTCATTTAAATTTTATATCAAGTGGAATGAATATTACAACGCCTAAAACACTGATATTCCTTTTAAAACACCTAGTACTACAGGTATAAACAAATGTATGCCTGTTATGAATGAATCAACGAAGTAATGTTGAATCCTAGTAAACTAATGTATCTTAGTACGTATTTCATGTTAATGTTAAAAGTCTTAATTTGAGATCTTCGACTGTACCCATTCATATACACGCGAGATCTTCGACTGTACGCATTCATCTACACGCGAGATCTTCGACTGTACGCATTCATCTACACGCGAGATCTTCGACTGTACGCATTCATCTACACGCGAGATCTTCGACTGTACGCATTCACCAACACGCGAGATCTTCGACTGTACGCATTCATCTACACGCGAGATCTTCGACTATACGTATTCATCTATACGCGAGATCTTCGACTGTACGCATTCATCTACACGCGAGATCTTCGACTGTTCGCATTCATCTACACGCGAGGTTTTCGACTGTACGCATTCATCTACACGCAAAAGCCTTTGGAGCGTATGGATCAGTTGTTGATCAAGGAAAGTGGAACACGAAGGACATGTTTCTTTCACTTGCAATTCTTTTCCTTGCCATTAATTAAAAGATTATACTTATAGAATGATAAGGTGTTATCGTTAAAAAGCAATAAATTACATTTAATTCCTTAGTAATTACATTGAACCTCGTTTCATCTGATATCTACAGTTATTACTAGTTACAATAATGGGCCATGGACGTAACAGGTTAGCTTAGTCGTTACACTACAGCTATGTGTGAAGGTTGTTTATTAAGAAACTAAGAGGCCTATAGAAATCAAATCATACTATTGTTTTCTAATTTAATTATACGTCATAACGAATGTACAATTAATTGTTTTCTGTAAGTTTTATGAATTTCATAATTTTAACTTTTAAGACAAAAAGTTCTTATCAATTTCTTGAAACATCGTTTTCTTGGCTTCGAGAGGTCGTACAATTCGTACTTAGTCTCAAACGTAAAGTTACGGTACATTACTTTTACATGCGTAAGTAAATGCAGTGATTTTAAATTTATGTATCAATCAATTTAAATTCACTGCGTTTACTCACGCGTATTAAAGTAATGTATCGTAACTTTACGTTTGATAAGAAATTAACGTGACTAAATAATTAATTTTACGACCTCTAGGAGCTAAGAGAACTTTGTTTCAGGAGATTAATAAGAACTTTTTATCTTAAAAGTTAAAATTCAAAAATGTATTAAACTTACAGAAAACAATCCTGTCAACCATGTATTAAAATATAAATGTATGGAACTTTTAGTAATAAATGTGTAAAGTTGAAACACAGTGAAAACTAGTAAAATTCCTTTTTTTCAACTTTATTCTTGAACTTGAAACTTCAAATTATTTTAAATGTTAATAATATTTTTAAGTGCATGTGTAATAACGTAAAGTAAAACTAGGAAAACAATGGCGTTAATGAATTGTTCTTAGGCTTCTTAGTTTCTTAGTAAACAACCATCAAATTCGGGTACACATAACTTCTGCGCCTACGTAGATCTTTTTCGTACAGATAACACGTTCCTTGTTAGCTGTCCAATTGGGTAAATGGTGAGAACTGCTTACACGAGTCGATAACAGGTAAACGTATGTGAGGCCATGGCAAGAGAAATGGACGTTCTAAGGGAGCAGTCGAGCGTGACAGCGCTTATTAATTTGACAAGGAGAGACCGGCCTCCCACATCACACGGCGCTCCTGAGAAACTTGTCTGCGATATTAATGGCAGTGATGAATTGAACAATCATAGTTCCAAGTATTAAATGCCAATGGCTTTGGGAAATATATTCAAATATTAGGCCTTTTATAATGAAACGTACACGGTTGGGTAAGGTCAATTATGGCTTGGTAACCGTTACTTATGGTGTTTATTTGGTTAATATTGCATGAAACTCAGATATTTATTTTTAATGATAGAAATTAAATTGTATAATTATGTTCTCTGTTGATAAAATTCATTTGTACACAATATTCCCAAATTCAATTTAACCCCTTAAAGCAAAAATGTCTGTGATTAAATCTTATTATTCTTGTTTTTGAAACGTTGTACAGAAACCCCTTATTTTGTGTAATATTGAAAAGGATTACATTTATTTTTTTAGTAAGTAAAATTTATTGTCCTAGCATTAATCGCATTATTTTGTAGCGTTTCTATTACTAATGAACTCTCTACATCCCCTCAGAACTTAGTATCTTACATTTAGTCCTAAATCGTGCTTTCAGTGCCTACTACACCTTGCACTCAGTACCTAGAAATGTACCCGTATATTCATATCGTGCACTCATTACCTAGAAATGTACCCGTATATTCATATCGTGCACTCATTACCTAGAAATGTACCCGTATATTCATAGCGTGCACTCAGTACCTATATATGTACCCGTATATTCATAGCGTGCACTCATTACCTATAAATGTACCCGTATATTCATAGCGTGCACTCATTACTTAGAAATGTACCCGTATATTCATAGCGTGCACTCAGTACCTAGAAATGTACCCGTATATTCATAGCGTGCACTCATTACCTAGAAATGTACCCGTATATTCATAGCGTGCACTCATTACCTAGAAATGTACCCGTATATTCATAGCATGCACTCATTACCTAGAAATGTACCCGTATATTCATAGCGTGCATTCATTACCTAGAAATGTACCCGTATATTCATAGCGTGCACTCATTACCTAGAAATGTACCCGTATATTCATAGCGTGCACTCAGTACCTAGATATGTACCCGTATATTCATAGCGTGCACTCAGTACCTAGAAAATTACCCGTATATTCATAGCGTGCACTCATTACCTAGAAATGTACCCGTAGGCCTATATTCATAGCGTGCACTCATTACCTAGAAATGTACCCGTATATTCATAGCGTGCACTCATTACCTAGAAATGTACCCGTAGGCCTATATTCATAGCGTGCACTCAGTACCTAGATATGTACCCGTATATTCATAGTGTGCACTCAGTACCTAGAAATGTACCTGTATATTCATAGCGTGCACTCATTACCTATAAATGTACCCGCATATTCATAGCGTGCACTCAGTACCTAGAAATGTACCCGTATATTCATAGCGTACACTCAGTACCAAGAAATACACCCGTATTTTCATAGCGTGCACTCATTACCTAGAAATGTACCTGTATATTCATAGCGTGCACTCATTACCTATAAATGTACCCGTATATTCATAGCATGCACTCATTACCTAGAAATGTACCCGTATATTCATAGCGTGCATTCAGTACCTAGAAATGTACCCGTATATTCATAGCGTGCACTCAGTACCTAGAAATGTACCCGTAGGCCTATATTCATAGCGTGCACTCAGTACCTAGATATGTACCCGTATATTCATAGTGTGCACTCAGTACCTAGAAATGTACCTGTATATTCATAGCGTGCACTCATTACCTATAAATGTACCCGCATATTCATAGCGTGCACTCAGTACCTAGAAATGTACCCGTATATTCATAGCGTACACTCAGTACCAAGAAATACACCCGTATTTTCATAGCGTGCACTCATTACCTAGAAATGTACCTGTATATTCATAGCGTGCACTCATTACCTAGAAATGTACCCGTATATTCATAGCATGCACTCATTACCTAGAAATGTACCCGTATATTCATAGCGTGCATTCAGTACCTAGAAATGTACCCGTATATTCATAGCGTGCACTCAGTACCTAGAAATGTACCTGTATATTCATAGCGTGCACTCATTACCTATAAATGTACCCGCATATTCATAGCGTGCACTCAGTACCTAGAAATGTACTCGTATATTCATATCGTGCCCTCAGTACCTAGAAATGTATCCGTATATTCATAGCGTGCACTCAGTACCTAGAAATGTACCTGTATATTCATAGCGTGCACTCATTACCTATAAATGTACCCGCATATTCATATCGTGCCCTCAGTACCTAGAAATGTATCCGTATATTCATAGCGTGCACTCAGTACCTAGAAATGTACTCGTATATTCATATCGTGCCCTCAGTACCTAGAAATGTACCCGTATATTCATAGCGTGCACTCAGTACCTAGAAATGTACCTGTATATTCATAGCGTGCACTCATTACCTATAAATGTACCCGCATATTCATAGCGTGCACTCAGTACCTAGAAATGTACTCGTATATTCATATCGTGCCCTCAGTACCTAGAAATGTATCCGTATATTCATAGCGTGCACTCAGTACCTAGAAATGTACTCGTATATTCATATCGTGCCCTCAGTACCTAGAATTGTACCCGTCTATTCATAGCGTGCACTCAGTACCAAGAAATACACCCGTATTTTTATATCGTGCTTTCTGTATTATTAGTTAAGTGCCGTGACCTTAGCATTGTTCCCTTATAGCCCAACACTGTTCCCTTATAACGTGTTTTCTGCCCTCTGTACTTTAAGTATCGAACCCTTCAGTACCTACCTTGTATCAATCCGTCAACATCGTAACCTCAGTGCCAAATTTTATAATAAAACAATTTACCTAACAACGTAAAACTGTTCTTGGTAAAACGTAACCTGGCTATCATCTTGTTACTACATCAGCCGTACCTTCTACCTGCCTGCAGGACCTGGCCGTTGACCGTTTCAGACTCAAACCGCCAAGTCACCCCCACTTACCCTGTCATGAGTCGTTAGGATCATCGAAGTTTATGTGCTTGCTTAGTCCTTGACGTTTGCCGTCCATAGGTCGACCCACTTTGCGTCTTGTTTGTAAATAATCGTTCTGACCTTTTATGCTATTTATTTTTTTCGTAATATAGTAGTTTAATACAGTCGTCTTTTATCACCAACTAGAGGCTTAAGTGTTTTATATTTTACTGAAGTCTCTACAAAGTTTTCTTGGTAGGCCCCTAATTCTTTATAATGTAATTTACTGTTGGTATAGGGAAATTCTTAAATCCCTTGTGCAATTTGCATATTATTGATATGGAAACAATTTGGGGAGTCTCGTTGCAAACATTTCTTGAGGACTTTCTGGCCCTCATATTTACACATCATTACTGTTGATAGATTCCATTAGGTGAAATGTCGTTTGCCGAAGAAGATAAGTTCAGGGAATTCTTCATCGGCAAGCATGAACATTTTGTTTTTAAATTTTGCAGGTAAACCGATGTATTTGTAGATATACAGAGACGATAAGCCAGTAGTTGTAAGCGTTTCCTTAAAATTCTCCATTAAAACGTAGCTGGAATTTCCAATAGAGAATTTCCTTCCGAGCTGAACTCTTGGGGCTACGTGTGAGATGCCTCGCACTAGCACAACACGTTCTTTATTTAATCAAGACCATTCTTTTACAAAGACAGTAAGCATGATGGTTACTAATTACATTGGTGTTTACATTGTTCAAGTTCTGATACTTTGTTTCTTGTTTTGGTTCACAGCTTACATTTGTATAGTGATGTATTTATTTCGTTGGATTTTGTTCTCTTAATGACTTTACTAAGAAAATGCTATTGTGCTATCAGATTAAATAGCCCTAAAGTTTAATTCGTATATCAGAGTATACTTTGTAACAATAATTAGGCTGGTAATATATAACTGTCATAAACAAAGTAACTCAAGTAATGTTACCTTCACGTTCCAGGTTTGCTGTCACACACATTAACCTCCCGTTTTCACGGTCTGATTGACACGTAACGCTGCAATGCTCTCTTTTATTACTTCAGGACGTGATACTTACGTTTACGCCATCTTGATACTAAAGCATTGTTTTAAGATGCATTAATTGTCTTTACTTAATTTTTAAATAATATTTATAACAAGTGTTGATCTCTAAGCCATACATTTCAAATTCTAAGTGAAAACAAACTTTCAAGGAAACAAGTTTAAATACACTAAATTTCTCATAGAAAAACTTATATTTTAATATCATTTTTTTTTTTAATAGAATCAACTAGGAATGTATAGAAAATTTTATTTTAAAATTAATTGTCATCAGTACGCATGCTTGCGCGGTCTCATAGTTAATATCTCCACCATTTGAAGTCACGTTGAATTCCAACATCTTGAACATATTAAGTGTATTTTTGATTCAATAATAATACAGTTCAATAAACCTATATAAAGCTAATGCAAAACAATCCCTGCTATTCGTCTCCATTTTACTATAGTAACAATAAACAACAATTGTAAACTTTATACTCAAATACAATTCTTACGTTTTTTAGAAGTAGATTATCACTCAATTAATAACTATTGGGTTGTTATTCTTGTACGTGTCATGTGTTATAGCTACGTTTTGTTGGTACATTTGTTTGTAGGTAAAGTATAATTAGTAAGTATAAAACTTCCTTTTGCCAGGATCAAGTCTTGGCTTGCCGAAAAAAAATTTTACAATGTGCGCAATAAGATGAATAATACAAAAATGGAAAGTAGTGGTAATCAATATTACAATACGGTAATAACTGATTGTTATTCCCTATGAATGGTCCTTCAGTCCATATCTTCAATTTATCTATTACAATTTAAATGCAACGTGTAATACATAAGCAAAATGTCTGTACCCTTTTCATTTTATGGAAGTGCAAACAAATTATTAGTATTAACTATTAACTCTATAGACTATAGATAGACGGGTGTCTTTGTAAAATACTTCTATAGATTTCCCTCTGAAAAATTCGCAGTGTTTAAATTTTCCCATTTTATCTAATAACAGAAATGAATAAAAAATCTAATAAAATAAAAAATTATAAACCAGCGTGATTCTTACAACAACAAAAATAAATAAATATAAATTGATTTATTAGTAGCTTCTTTAATGTGTCATTGTTATCACCTATTTTACTATTTTTGTTTTTATCAACTTAAATGTTATAGTGACATAATGTTCATGGATCCATTTTCATCTGTTGTGACTTAATATTGCACTATGTGTTCTTTAATAAACAATGCGAGTATAATAACTTCTTATTGATGGCTCTAATATTTATCAGACTTCTATTGCTATTCTCCGTTTCATGTTTAGTTTTTACAGGAACCTGAACTTTACATGTGATTTTACGGAGCGCCTGCAATCGATCAGCGATGCAGTAAACGCAACACTCTAGACACGGACCAACTTCACTCGGTGTAGTTTTGTTCTCAAACTCAGATTTGAATTAATTACTTTACCTATGGAATCCATTATACAAAATGTTCATGAAATTGAGGACGGTGGTGAATTTATGATTTTAATAAACATAATTTGTAAAATGTTAAGGTAAATAATTGCTTTATATAACGAAAAACATCGCAATATGCATTGTGTGATTTAATTCGTTGAAATCTCGGGCATTTTCGGAATATCCCCGCATATGGTAAGCACTGTCTACCAAGTCTAGAACTAAACTTACAAACAATATACCTTTTATATTGGTCACATTGTTTTGACCTACAAGAAAATAATAAGCGTCGACACTTTAATTATCATTCGGCGTCTTCTGGTATTTAGGTTAGGCTGTAAGCACGTAAGGTGACGTTTTACTTGCTTATAAACATATATATACGTTTTATGTACATAAATATACATTTAATCTTTTTACTTCTTTAGCAATGACTTCTTAGTACTTGTTTAACAATGACGATTAATCATTACTAAACTGCGGGAATATTCCGAAAAAGACCCAAAATATTTTGAAAGGAAGAACAAGTAATTGAGTTAGTCTAGCTGTTTATTTATAAAACTAAAACTCTTCACATAAGATAAATAAATGTTTGAATTATACATATCCATTGGTAACCTAAAATATAAGTAACAGTAAACTAACTTAAATGAAAATTAATAAGACAAATCAAATATCAAGTACCGAGGGAAGCGAATGATTTAAACTTCCATCCCTTATACTTTTATTATTTATTTATATTTCAAGTTTTACGTCCAGAATATTTCGAGAAAACCCTTCTAGTTTGTGAAAATACTACTTAATTTCAAGAACTGTTTTCTAAACCAACAAAAGAGAGTTAGATGCTATTTAACACGAAATAATACATTTTTAATACCGTATAAACAGTGTACTTGACCAAAGTGACAAGGTAGTGTCCCTGCCATGTAGACTATAGAGACAAGCAGTACGGCGCTTTGACAACCAACAGGATACTGTTCCCCTGCAGGTGCTTAGGACATTGTTGTAAGAGACAAGCAGTACGGCGCCTTGACAACCAACAGGATACTGTTCCCCTGTAGCTTCTTAGGACATTGTTGTAAGAGACAAGCAGTACGGCGCTTTGACAACCAACAGGATACTGTTCCCCTGTAGGTGTTTAGGACATTGTTGTAAGAGACAAGCAGTACAACGCCTTGACAACCAACAGGATACTGTTCCCCTGTAGGTGTTTAGGACATTGTTGTAAGAGACAAGCAGTACAACGCCTTGACAACCAACAGGATACTGTTCCCCTGTAGGTGTTTAGGACATTGTTGTAAGAGACAAGCAGTACAACGCCTTGACAACCAACAGGTTACTGTTCCCCTGCAGGTGTTTAGGACATTGTTGTAAGAGACAAGCAGTACGGCGCCTTGACAACCAACAGGATACTGTTCCCCTGTAGCTTCTTAGGACATTGTTGTAAGAGACAAGCAGTACGGCGCCTTGACAACCAACAGGATACTGTTCCCCTGTAGGTGTTTAGGACATTGTTGTAAGAGACAAGCAGTACAACGCCTTGACAACCAACAGGATACTGTTCCCCTGCAGGTGCTTAGGACATTGTTGTAAGAGACAAGCAGTACAACGCCTTGACAACCAACAGGATACTGTTTCCCTGTATGTGCTTAGGACATTGTTGTAAGAGACAAGCAGTACGACGCCTTGACAACCAACAGGATACTGTTCCCCTGTAGCTTCTTAGGACATTGTTGATAGAGACAAGCAGTACGACGCCTTGACAACCAACAGGATACTGTTCCCTTGCAGGGAGTTAAGACATTGTTGTAAGAGACAAGCCGTAAGACGCCTTGACAAGCAACATGATACTGTTCCCCTGCAAGGAGTTATGACATTGTTGTATAAGGAGTACGGCGCCTTGACAACGAACAGGATGCTGTTCCCCTGCAGGTGCTTAGGTAATTGTTGTAAGAGACAAGCAGTACGGCACCTTGACAACCAACAGGATACTGTTCCCCTGCAGGTGCTTAGGACATTGTTGTAAGAGAGAAGCAGTACGGCGCCTTGACAACCAACAGGATATTGTTCCCCTGCAGGGAGTTAAGACATTGTTGTAAGAGACAAGCCGTAAGACGCCTTGACAAGCAACATGATACTGTTCCCCTGCAAGGAGTTATGACATTGTTGTATAAGGAGTACGGCGCCTTGACAACGAACAGGATGCTGTTCCCCTGCAGGTGCTTAGGACATTGTTGTAAGAGACAAGCAGTACGGCACCTTGACAACCAACAGGATACTGTTCCCCTGCAGGTGCTTAGGACATTGTTGTAAGAGAGAAGCAGTACGGCGCCTTGACAACCAACAGGATATTGTTCCCCTGCAGGGAGTTAGGACATTGTTGTAAGAGAGAAGCAGTACGGCGCCTTGACAACCAACTGGGTACTGTTCCCCTGCAGGGAGGGACATTGTTGTAAGAGAAGCAGTATGACGCCTTGACAACCAACATGATACTGTTCCCTTGCAGGGAGTTGGTACATTGTTTTAAGAGACAAGCAGTATGGTGTCTTGACAACCAACAGAATACTGTTCCCCTGCAGGGAGTTAAGACAATGTAGTAAGAGACAAGCAGTACGACGCCTTGACAACCAACTGGGTACTGTTCCCCTGCAGGGAGGGACATTGTTGTAAGAGAAGCAGTATGGTGCCTTGACAACCAACAGAATACTGTTCCCCTGCAGGGAGTTAAGACAATATAGTAAGAGACAAGCAGTACGACGCCTTGACAACGAACTGGGTACTGTTCCTCTGCAGGGAGTTGGGACATTTTTGTAAGTAATTGCCTTTCTTGAAAACTCCCCGAACGCGTTTCGGGGACATAACTGTATTTGTGCTGTTCCTTTACCCTGATGATGACAACAAACAAAGCATAATTATATTTACATCTAAAGATATATATTTCTACGTACTTTCCTGCGCAGAGACTACCTCTCTGCATTCTTTTCAATTTATACTTTAAGAAGTGCTTTATAATTTTTTTCTTAATGCAATTAGTTCGGGTATGCTTAATTTTAAAACAAATTTTCGTAAATGCAGGTATTTAATTGTAAAAATAAATATTATTAGAAATTCTACATTAGGCTTTCGTCAGTTTACACGCTAAAATAAAAATTATCAATTTTTTACGTTTAATTTTATAAAGTTGTTTAATTAAATGACACAGAATTGTCTTTTTATCTGTGTTTTTGAATTATTTTATCTTTAGACGTTTTATTTCAATTTGTTATAGATTATAGTTTCTGAAATATTTGTTTTAATTCAACCTGCCTTTGCTGATCCCAATCATCTGCCTCATAATAATAGATATTGGCGTAAATAAAAGTTTTGTTTGTAAAAAATAACACATCAATCTTTTCTTTTTTTTTTTGAGCTCGTGGTTTGGAATTATTGGCTTCATTTACTGATTTAACAATTAGTCTGTGCGCGTTTCATTGTTCCTACTAAGCCTTATTGCTAACGAATAGTACAATAATAAATATCAGTTGATAATAATAATAATAATATAGATTTGAAACTTGATCAAGAGTTGAGTTTGAATGGGTTGATGTTTTCATTAAAAAAGTCTCCTCTTCACCTCTCGTCCTATGTCTAGCTTTCACTGGATGTGAGCACAGGCTAACTGTTCAGTCAATAACGTTTTACTATTTTACAATTGATTTACAATTTTTAACTTACATGAGTAGCTTTTAACAGAATTTTTCATATCTCAAAATGTTGAAGATTATATTTTACTATTGACTAGCTGGCTATTTTAACTATATATATTTGTGTTTCAAAGCAAGTACTTAGTTTTGCATCATAAATGCGTGAAAATAATGTACATGTATAATAAATTATTGTTTTATTATGCAAAATAAGGCACTTGTATTGAAACACAGATCTAGAATAATAATTATTGTAAAATTAACATATGTTAATTTAATTAGTTTCCGTTCGCTTATAACAATGCCTAAAAAGTTAATATGGACGTTGAACAGAATGAATCATCGCAGACGAAAAGTGATAACGATACATCCAACTGTTATAAAATGAAGCGTATGTTTTCTTTGCTGGTGTGTAATTTTTTTTTCATTTTTCATCACTCGATAAAACTATACCGAACTTTCAATGGTGTTTAAAAACTGCAGAAATAAATTTAGATACGTATTAAACTCATTTAAATGTTTAATTTAAGAAATGTTTAAAAATTTTATTTGTTGTCATTAAAAGATAAACAACTCCCGATAGTGCAATAACAAAATGCCTTTCTCGATAGTTCTCTCTCTTTGAAACAATGGACTATACTCTGTTGTTTTGTAGTTTCTGGAGTAAGTGTTGTCGATTCAATAAGGAGGCCGTGTTCGCGCCCTTATCTGTGTCCGGTTCCATCCTCCCCCCACTCACCCTGTAAGTGAATATTTAAGGTGGCTCGCTCATGAAACATGCAGCTCAATCTAGGGTACACTTCGGTTCCTCTTTACCTTTTATGGCCCGTTTTCTTCAAGATTGCACAAACTCACGATGGTCCAGCGAAGATGTTTCGTGTACAAGTTTTCCCAACACAATACACACTGAAAAAAATATATAAATGAATGAGAGGTTATATCGATGTGTTATACAAGTATTATTATTATTTATATATATATATATATATATAAAATAATAAATATATATATATATATATAGTGAAAACAAATATGGAAACGCTTTCAGAACAACTTTATTATTTCTATAGATAGTTTGATGATTTAATTTCGTTGAGTAATTAATTGTATTCCATCAAGGATAATTATTGATCAGAATAATTTACTTTAAACCGTTAATTAGCGGGAAAATAATATTGTTCACATTAGTTACTTTGAAATTCAAATGACCGCTACTCTGTAAATAAACCTTCCGAAGTCCGTTATGCGTCAATTAATTTCTAATGAATAGAGCTTTAATTTTTTACCAAACTCGACCTAGGTATACGTTGAACATTTTCGTTCAACTCCTCATGGGCCGCCCCCCTGAAAAGATGAAATGTCGCAAATTACGTAAAAAAGTGTGTTCTTTGTAACCATGATCAAATGTTGGTTTGTCACAATTTACACAAATGTTGTGACAGCGTTTCCATATTTTTTCCACCTTTTGTTTGTTATATGAAAAACACGGATGAGCTGTACAATGACGTGATTCTCGTTTGCCCCTCATTGTGGTGGAGTTTACATGGAAATCCATTCATTAGTAGTCCAAACTTATAAATAATTTTTTCCGTAACGTTAATATGAGAGTTTGTAAAGAAAATGTTGTAATTGTGTGAGAAATGTTTTGATGTCCTTAACTTAATATTCTTTTTATACAGGTACATAAGTATTTATTTTGATAATTTTACTTTATTTGTTGTATTTTTTTCAAGGGGTTACGATTTTGAGTCCAGTGAAAAAAAAATATATAGTGAGAAAGGTTATAGCGTACGTTACTAATCGTTAAAATAATGATCAAGTGTCTTCAAATGTCCTATAAGTAAAATAAGTCATAGAATACATAGTTTTAAAGTTTTTAACAGAAACTGTATTCAGTTTTAAAGTTTGTAACAGTAACTGTATTCGTATGTATCGTCCATATCTCGATGATCAGCCTCTTATTTACATATATGTGCAGGCATTTATCCGGTTTTCTTGTTGGTACATGAATTCCGTGAAAATGTACTTTGATGGCAAGTATTAAACGAGTGAATCACATATATCCATTTAAAGCAAAAATATAACGTTAACAATTTATAATACAGTCTGAGTTCAATCCCCTCAGATGTATTTAACCAGTGAAGCAGTTCACTAGTTGCCCATCGGTATGAATCTAACTAAATAAACAAATTAATAATTATAATATTACAGATTTATTTTTTTGTTTGCACTACTTAAGGGCTCTTGTTTTTATTTTGTAATTATTGTCACTTCATCTTAATTATTATTGTTAGTTTAATTATATTGTCATCATGTTAACAATTCATCAGTGAATCGTTTATTTACGGACAGACAATAACTGTCAGTTTGTTGCCAACTGCTCACCGATAGTGTCCCGTAATTGTCTATATTTCCCTTTCACAGGTAGTCGTGCCCAGATATTGTCTTTATGTCTGAAATGACTGTCTTACGTCTGCTACGTAACGACCTGATAACAGTGATAGCCAACCAATTGGCAAGAGGAACAGTTAATAGTATAGCCAAGTGCTCACCTGTTATCTCCCCTAATTGAGTCTATATTTCCCATTCGCATGTAGTCGTGGCCAGTGATTAAACCTTCTGTCTCTAATGGCTGATAGGACCTTCATGTAACGACCTGGCAGCCAAATTATTGGCTAAAGGAACAGACCATCAGTATTGCCAACTCCTCACCCAAAATGTTCCGTAATGGAGTCTATATTTCCCTTTCACAGGTAGAGTAGTGCCCAGTGATTAAACCTTCTGTCTGTAATGACTGACTTACGACCTTCATGTAACGACCTGGCAGCCAAATGATTGGCCAAAGGAACAGACCATCAGTATTGCCAACTCCTCACCCAAATTGTTCCGTAATGGAGTCTATATTTTCCTTTCACAGGTAGAGTAGTGCCCAGTGATTACCCTTCTGTCTGTAATGACTGAGTTAAGATCTTCATGTAATGACCTGGCAGCGAAATGATTGGCCAAAGGAACATACCATCAGTATTGCCAAATCCTCACCCAAATTGTTCCGTAATGGAGTCTATATTTTCCTTTCACAGGTAGAGTAGTGCCCAGTAATTACCCTTCTGTCTGTAATGACTGAGTTAAGACCTTCATGTAACGACCTGGCAGCGAAATGATTGGCCAAAGGAACATACCATCAGTATTGCCAAATCCTCACCCAAATTGTTCCGTAATGGAGTCTATATTTTCCTTTCACAGGTAGAGTAGTGTCCAGTAATTACCCTTCTGTCTGTAATGACTGAGTTAAGATCTTCATGTAATGACCTGGCAGCGAAATGATTGGCCAAAGGAACATACCATCAGTATTGCCAACTCCTCACCCAAATTGTTCCGTAATGGAGTCTATTTTTCCCTTTCACAGGTAGAGTAGTGCCCAGTAATTACCCTTCTGTCTGTAATGACTGAGTTAAGACCTTCATGTAACGACCTGGCAGCCAAATGATTGGCCAAAGGAACAGACCATCAGTATTGGCAACTCATCACCCAAATTGTTCCGTAATGGAGTCTATATTTCCCTTTCACAGGTAGAGTAGTGCCCAGTAATTACCCTTCTGTCTGTAATGACTGAGTTAAGACCTTCATGTAACGACCTGGCAGCCAACCCATTTATCTACCTTTAATTACTACATTCTTACCTGTTTCCATTTCATCACAAAACTAACAAGTATCAATACAGTCTAAACGATATATCTTTGAATTTATGCAGTAAAATGCAAGATGTTTAGGATTCCTCTAAGCATTACAAACATTGATCAACTAGGCCTTTCCACCTTACCCAGTTACAGTATTTCCAGAATATTATTTTAACTTTAAACTTGACTGATTTGTTCGTCCACCTAACAGTATTTCTCGAAAAAATAAATAAAAATAACAACAAATTTTAGTGAGTGCAACTTAAACGTAAGCCTTAACTCATATGTTTCTAAAGCGGAGCTACTCTGGCTGAATTAGATATTAAACTTTTAATTATATGGAAAGAAACAAAACTGATATTTTTGTTGTAAATCAAAAGAATGGGTACGGGATTTTGCTTCAGCTACAGAAAATAATAATGGAAGCTGTTATACACTATATGTTTCAATAAAGAAGTAAATTAAGTATTCCGTTAAGTAATAAGTTTCAATTTAAATCTGAAAGAACGGATTTTTTACGAAAAGTTAAAGTTTGTTTTATAAATCTTGTCAGGCTGTATTATTTGGAAATATTATAGCAATCAAATAATTTCGAAAGTTTGTTTCCATACCTAGTATTTTCGTTTGTGATCTGTTCCTCTCAATATACTATTTAGTCTTGATTAGGGAAGTATACCTAATGTTGATGACTTCGTCTTGTTCATCAATTTCCTTACAACAATCAAGATCTGAGCCGTTAAAGAGATATTCGATTTACGTTCTCCTGGAGCATTGAAAGTCGTGATTTTACGACAAATATACGACTGCTTTTATTGCCAAACGTGAGTACTGCTAGTTATTTTTAATCCGATATCCTTAAACTCAGAACTTTCGTTGATCCTGTTAGTAAAAAAATACACGTTTGTTTTCTGAAACGCTGCATTTGTCAGTGTTCCAATAACAAACTTGATTTAATTTAAAGTTAAAGTGGGACAGTGATTTCGTTTCAATTCCATGTATTTTGAACGCAGGTGCAAAATCAACCAGACTTCAGCTACATCATGAACGTTTTATTTGTTATATTTATATTGTTATGGTTCAAATGGTCAAAGTAATAAGGTGATCCCACTTTTTGACTACTAACTTTTACTTTCAATTACTATACAGGCACTATTTTAACACATGAAATTAAACCACTATTATTTAAATAATTAATGCCTCGTAACACACTCGAATTTGAGTTCACACAATATCTGACACTGCTCGGTGTGCTGTCACTGCTAAACATTGTCATTTAACTGTTACTTTTACTGAAGACCAAAGGCAAAAAAATCGCATTGCTCTGAATCTGGCTGATTTGTCGGCTGAGGGTTGCATTTATATAAGGTGCATGTGTCTGGAAGGTTCTGAAGCTATGTTGGAGATAGTTCTAGAATGGTGATCTAAATAGTTCTGGGCGTATTTTTGGAAGGTTCTGGCTCCTTCTACAGGCACATTAGCTGCCATTCGAGCATCTTCTGAAAATAACTAGGTTGGCAAAGGGAAACAAAAGTGCAAAATTACCCTCTTAGTGCTGAAGTCAATTGCCTTGATCCGAGGTCAATTGACTCTTTTTAATTATTTCACTATACGTACGAAAACTTAAAATAATTGTTAATCTTTTTCTAAAAATCGACCATATAGTTCTGTTTCAGGACTGTTTTTAAAAAGTTATACTTTTGAAATATTAACAATTCATTCTTTCCAAGAGTGAGAAATTTTTTTTTTTAATTTATTTATCTATATCTAATGGCTACTAATATTTCATTCGTTGACATTTCAACTTCAGTCTTTGAGAACAATTTGGAATAATATCTACTTGTATAACTTAACATGCTTTTTAAAAATAACTTATGAACATTCTCAGTTCGATCCCAATCAGAGTCGTAACACATTTTGTGAGGGATCAGCTGATAACCACCGGCTGTTTATTTGTCATTGGGCTACTAATTAATGACACTTTCTAAGGAATAGTCGGCCTTAGTAAGTAACAATGAGTAAATTCGCTCATTTACACTCATCACACTCATTCGAAATCCATATTCGCCTGTATCTTGACGATCGGCGTCTTAAGAATAAATAAAAAATAAATAAATAAAAATTAAAGAACTTGAGTATTAAATTGAAACATAATTATAATGGAAGTTATGTATTATAACAGAAATATGATTACAAAAGGAAATTTTAAATTAAAAAAAATAGTTGTCGAAGCTGTAGGCAGATACGGTCAATGAGCAAAGTGAACTCTTAACATTCGTGAGTAAAATACAGACCGGTGTAAATTTCAAATAATCCATTAAATTATCTATATATTAATCTTAGTACTTAGGCTTAAGCGGCCGGTGTCATAACTTGAATCTACAGTTTCCGGTGACAACCGCGTCAAGGTACTATCTACAATATTTACAAGATGACCAGACGTTTCGCCCATACTGTGATGTGGCATCCTCAGTGGTTTCTCTGAGACCAGACCTTGACGCGGTTGTCACCGGAAACTGTAGATTCTGTAGTTATCTATATATTAGTTTGACTGTAACACTATAATTAACACTGTGTGTGTAAGGTAGTCGTATATGGTAGGTTACAGTAGAGAATCCAAGACATCATAATGCTACATATTTATCATTACCTAATACTTAATTTTACCCACACCAGTCGATCCGAGGCAATCCCAATGTCATTGTCAATAGTCATGTTACTCTAAAAGATTCCCATGTAAAACGAAGTAGTACAATTTCTCCACTTCTAATTGTGGAGTACTCATCTCGAACCTTTTATAAGGACTGGGTGTACCCAGTAAAAGTAGACGCGTTGGCCAATAGCCCCAGAAAAACTTTCTGAAAATTTACTGCGAGATATGTCAGACGTGTTCGCGCACTTATATTTATATGGTAGTGCAGCCCTCTTTGGCCCCAATTACTTATATTGAACTAAACTTGTGTGACACGTCACTTTGTGTGACACGTCACTTGTGTGACACGTAGCTTGTGTGACACGTTACTTGTTTCAGAATGTTCGTTAATTTTTAGTTTTTAATATATCTGAAATTGTGAACAATATTTTTTTTCTTCTCAGTCGATGAAAATGTAAGTTGTATAATAAATACTTTATATACACTTAAATAGGTTAATGTAAAAAAATTGTGTGATATATATTTTGTATATGAAATAATTATGTTACTATGCAACAAACACAGGATGTCTTCTGTAAATCCCTGTTGTATTTTAAATTCACAGTTTATTGGTTTCAGTATTGTTATTGTGGAACGTATTAAATTTAGTTGGATGAAGATATAAATTTATATATTCAATGTATACACATGTTTATTATCATTCATCCCAAACTGTAATATGGAAATGGTATTCTAACTATCTGTTAACCTGAAGTGATGTGTTATTTCGATACATCGAGTGTTAAGAGAGAGAAGTGGCTAAATACATGTTGAAACTCCGCATCAAATATCAGGCCACTTTAGAGCACTCTGCTACTCCACTTTCGTGTGTGAATGTGTTGATTGTATTTAATGTAGGCCTACATCACAAACAACCTATACGGAATACAAGGTATCCATCGTGTAATTTCTGTTTTCTCGTTTATATTTCGGTGGTTTTATTCAATTTTATTTTAAATGTTTATAACATTTAATATCTTTGAAATATATGTACTAAATACTTTTTTTTATTACTTTCAAATTCAAGAAGTATGTATTTGTGTGACTATTTGTTCAACAAAAACGTTTAACTATGTGTTTGTTCAAATCAGTTTAACTAATTAAATTTAACTTAGCTCCAAAACCGGTTTTAGTTCTTTGATTGGCATTTCCAGCCCCTTCTCACTGTTGCACTTTATTTTAAAGTGGTAATAAATTCCTATTGTTGGCGTGTATTCCGGCAATCTAATACCCAAACCACCCACTACAGTAATATCCGATTGATCGAGCTGCCACCTGTTGGGCTGTTATCGCACCATCGACCCTCAACCCCTTCCGTTATCAGTTGGAACACACGCCACACGCTCCTCCACTGAACTGGGTGTGGCTCCTGATATGTATCTGGAGCTTATAAATATATACTACTTCTCTCTGCCAAACCCCGAATTACATGGCTGTAAACGGGCATTCTGTCAATAAATAATTGGTATAACCCTAGTTTTATAACTGATTCTACTTAAGACTTAAAGTGGCTGTTAACCAACTCTGCATATATTTTTTTTTTTTATCAAATTTGATTTTAAATTATCTTTATATTAGCAATTTAATTTATTATATCTCTCCATGTCCTTATCTTTATAGGATTAATACGAATTGTTTGTATAGTCCTTAAATTAGCTTATTTTTCTAATCGCAGATAAGCAAGTTTTATGCTAACAGAGTAAATTAGAAAAAAAGTAAAAAACATATACTAATTGGAAAAAAACTTATAGTTTCTGAGCCATTTATGTTTTATTTAGATTTTTTTTACCACAGTATAGGCAGTGTCCCCGAAAAATTACACTGTATTTAGCAGTTTGAGTTTGTTTTCTGTCTAATTATGTATCTACAGGTTGTTTTCTGTCTAATCATGTATCTACAGGTTGTTTTCTGTCTAATTATGTATCTACAGTTTGTTTTCTGTCTAATTATGTATCTACAGGTTGTTTTCTGTCTAATCATGTATCTACAGGTTGTTTTCTGTCTAATCATGTATATACAGGTTGTTTTCTGTCTAATTATGTATCGACAGGTTGTTTTCTGTCTAATCATGTATCTACAGGTGGTTTTCTGTCTAATTATGTATCGACAGGTTGTTTTCTGTCTAATTATATGTCTACAGGTTGTTTTCTATCTAATTATGTATCTACGGATGCTTTTCTGTCTAATTATGTATCGACAGGTTGTTTTCTGTCTAATTATGTATCTACAGGTTGTTTTCTGTTTAATTATATATCTACAGGTTGTTTTCTGTCTATTTATGAATCTACAGGTTGTTTTATGTCTAATATTGTATCTACAGGTTGTTTTCTGTCTAGTTATGTATCTACAGGTTGTTTTCTGTCTAATTATGTATCTACAGGTTGTTTGATGTATAATAATGTATCTACATGATGTTTTCTGTCAAATTATGTTTCTACAGGTTGTTTTCTGTCTAATTATGAAGCTACAGGTTGTTTTCTGTCTAATAATGTATCTACAGGATGTTTTCTGTCAAATTATGTTTCTACAGGTCATTTACTGTCTAATTATGTAGCTACAGGTTGTTTTCTGTCTAGTTATGTATCTACAGGTTGTTTTTTCTCGCTTTTTATTACGTTTAATTTACAGTATTATAAAGATATTTGTATTGAAGTGATAGGTTTATTACGATGATTTCAATGTCTTATTTGTTCTCTAACTTATACAGTATCTAGAGTAATCAACGTGTTTCCTCATAACTATATAATAAGCAGTGTTATTTCTCAATTGTGATGGTGTCGGTACGGTCCAGTGCGTTGCCCCTAACTACGTGAGCATGGAGTTACGGCTATCTCGAACGTACGTGGCTAGTGAGGCAAGGCGAAAGGAAAGGGTTTCCAGGAAACTATTTAAACAAAACCAACCATCGGAGATATAACGCCCGTGTCGGTCACGACACCGGACTAACTTCTGAGTGTCCAGTGAAGCCTTACATCTGCAAGCTATCAGGAAACTTAAGTAAACAGATGGTTAATTCCTTATTATTCTATTTCTTTTGTCATTACTTATTTATTTATTTTTTTAAATGTAAATACAATATATAGGGTGGGAAAAAAGTATGGAAACGCATTCAAAACATTTCTATGACTTCACTGGTAAAAGTAAAATCTTGTACATCATCATGGTTACAAAGAACACACTTTTTGACGCCATTAGCGACATTTCAATTTTTCAGGGAGACGGCCCACGTTGAGTTGAACGAAAATCTTTAATTTAGCCTAGGTCGAGTTTGGTATCAAATTAAAGGTATATTTAATATAAATTAATTTCTGCAAACCAGACTTCGAAATGTCTATCCTTTCCAGAGTAGCGGTCATTTGAATTTTAGAGTAATTAATTTGAACAATATTATTTCTCCGTTATTTAACGATTTTAAGTTAATTATTCTGATCAAAAATATACTTTATTCAACAAAATAACTAAAAAAATTGAATTACCAAATTGTTTATTAAATTTAACAACAAATTAATTTTTTTTCCATAGTGAATTTGATAATTAAATTTTTTTAGTTATTGTGTTCCATAAAGTAATATTTTTGATCAGAATAATTTACTTAAAATGGTTAAATAGCGGAGAAATAATATTGTTTAAATTAGTTACTTTGAAATTCAAATGACCGCTACTCTGGAAAGGATAGATCCTTTTTAAGTCTGGTTTGCAGCAAATATTTTCTATTTACTAGACCTTTAATTTAATACCAAACTCGACTTAGGCTTACATTAAAGATTTTTGTTCTACTCCACGTGGGCCGCCCCCCTGAAAAGAAGAAATGTCGCTAATGGCGTCAAAAGGTGGGTTATCTGTAACCTTGATGATGTACAAAATTTCAATTTTTAACAGTGAAGTCATAGAAAAGTTGTGAAAGCGTTTCCATATTGTTTTCCACCCTGTATACATATTTAATAGAGCATGCGTAAAGGCTAAACGCAGTATGTTTTCTCACTCCTTTAAACAGATTCATTACGAACAAAACACACACACACACACACACACACACACACACACACACACACACACACACACACACACACACACACACACACACACACACACACACACACACACACACACACACACACACACACACACACACACACACACACACACACACACGCACGCACGCACGCACGCACGCACGCACGCACGCACGCACGCACGCACGCACGCACGCACGCACGCACGCACGCACGCACGCACGCACGCACGCACGCACGCACGCACGCACGCACGCACGCACGCACGCACGCACGCACGCACGCACGCACGCACGCACGCACGCACGCACGCACGCACGCACGCACGCACGCACGCACGCACGCACGCACGCACGCACGCACGCACGCACGCACGCACGCACGCACGCACGCACGCACGCACGCACGCACGCACGCACGCACGCACGCACGCACGCACGCACGCACGCACGCACGCACGCACGCACGCACGCACGCACGCACGCACGCACGCACGCACGCACGCACGCACGCACGCACGCACGCACGCACGCACGCACGCACGCACGCACGCACGCACGCACGCACGCACGCACGCACGCACGCACGCACGCACGCACGCACGCACGCACGCACGCACGCACGCACGCACGCACGCACGCACGCACGCACGCACGCACGCACGCACGCACGCACGCACGCACGCACGCACGCACGCACGCACGCACGCACGCACGCACGCACGCACGCACGCACGCACGCACGCACGCACAGCACGCACACACACACACACACACACACACACACACACACACACACACACACACACACACACACACACACACACACACACACACACACACACACACACACACACACACACACACACACACACACACACACACACACACACACACACACACACACACAAATATATATATATTGGTAAGGTAAGTAAGCCTTCCTATTTTGTAATAATTTTACTTTAATAAGAGATGTTTTATCTTTCCATGCCAGTGGCACTTTAAACATTGGTTTGTAGTATTGTTCAAGTGGTCCAAACTCATTAAGCTAAATGTAGTTTGATCTCCCGTAGTTCAACTTGAGGCTAAATGTTAAAATATTGCATTTTGGTCTCAAACATACTTTATGAATTTTTGATCGAAGTATGTAGGAAGTAAATAATGAATCCTACAAAAGTGACCAGAGGCAGATCGTAATAATTTGATCAAAATACGAATAGTTCCGTTTTCGGTAGTCTGGACTTTTTAAAGTATATGAGTTTTTACCATTTATTTTCGTAATACGCACTGTTTCGTTAGCAACAAACAAAATGTGGTTGAAATTTGTTTTACCTAAGAAAAATACGAAAGTATTAAATGCCCAAGTCAGTGAAGATACTTATTGACTTCAAGTCCAAACGACGTTAGATGGTTAGCCAATACTACAGTACCTACGATCACGCGAAATTCCTCTTTAGATCGTTGAGAGAGTTCGTGTTTCCCGTAGATATTAGAATGGATGGGGTTGTAGGGGTCGAGGGGGTGTGATAATGCGATAACCGAGCTACAGGTGGCGGCAAATCGATAGGATACGTTATTGGAAGTGGTTGGGAGCAGGCTGCTTCGGTACACGCCGACAATGAGGAAAATAATAAGGAATTCATTTACATGAAAATTATACACGGGAATTAAATTACATAAAATAGCATAGTTATTTATCTTTTTTTAATGATTACGTGTTCCATCATACTTGATGCAGCATCCTTAAGTGTTATAACACGCGCAATACTGTTGGTTCAACTGTGAGGTAAATGAAATAAAACCGCCTTTGATGCAGGTAAACATATCAGTTATTTTAATAATCATTTTAAATCTGTATTAGATTTAAGAAATGACAAATGAGTTGAGTACGCTAATGCTGAAAACTCAAAAATTAAAATGGCTAAAATTAGAATGATGTTATTTCAGAAACTAACGTGGTTAAATAAAATGGGCTTCGTAGCGTTACAATTTGAAAAACATAATTATTATAGGTATTTAAAATAGTGGAATTGTAACAGGATTGTCGGTCTGTACAAGGCTAAAAATTTAAAAAATAGTTACAACACTTCAATAAGTTACCAATACAATTTACATGTAGCTTTTATTACACAGTAAAAGTTACATGGTCAAAGGATATTGGGAAATATATGGTTTACAATGTGCTCTGGAACGAAGAATGCGAGCGCTTTGAATCTTCACAGGCTTGGAGGCCGAGTTTGCGATCACTCCGAAATTTCAGGGGTTTGTGGAGGTAGAGAATTTGCGTGTGTTCTGCATGCGCAGATCTTGTGCAGGAGTGATACTTGACAAGCGCTCTGATTCCTCATAGGTGTGGGGTTGCAGATTTAGAGAGTACCATGAATCCTCGGGGGTTTGGAGGTGGAGAATTTGTGAGCTCTCTGAATTATCATAGGTTTGGGGGTGAAGTTTTGGTGAGCGCTCTGAATCCTTAGGGGTTTTGTGGAAGAGAATTTGCAGCGCTCTGAATCCTCAGGGGACTGTGTAGATGGAGAATTGCTGATTGCTCTGAATCTTCAATGGATTGTGTAGGTAGATAATTGGTAAGCGTTCTGAATCTTCAGGGTATTGTGTAGGTGGAGAATTGCTGATTGCTCTGAATCTTCAGTGGATTGTGTAGGTAGATATTTGGTAAGCGTTCTGAATCTTCAGGCAATTGTGTAGGAGGAAAATTAATTGGTGAGTGCTCTGAATCTTCAGGAGATTGTGTAGGTGGAGAATTGACGAGTGGTTTGAATCCTCAGGTGTTTGGAAGTGGAGAATTGATGCATGCTCTTCATCCTTAGGTCTTGTAGAGGGGGACAACTGGCTGGCGAGCGCTATGAATTCTCAGGGGTTTGGGGGTGGAGATCTGCTGAGTGCTCATAATCCTTAGAGATTTAGGGTGGATATTTGGTGAGCTATCTAAATTGTCAGGGGTTTGGGGTGAGGATTTTTAGAACGCTATAAATAATCAAGGGTTTGGGGTGGAGATTTGTTGAGCGCTCTGAATCCTCGGGGGTTTAGGATGGAGATTTTGTGAGCGCTCTGAATCCTCAGGAGTTTGAAAATAAATGGAGTACTATCAAACTAGCACTGAATTCCTGAGAAGGTGCAGACCACTTGGTTTTCGATAATTATCCCTTTGTCCAAAGGATATGCTCTTAAGTGGGTAACAATTGATATATGTAAGTCGTGGCCTGAGGGATCATCTCATTACCTTTCTTTACATAACTTATTAATTATTTAAAAACTACATTAATTTGAAATTTAGTTAAGAAGGGAATAGAGTTACAATACTAATATGATAAAAAACAACTTTAAACACTTGCTTATCCTGTCAATAAAAACAATCAACACATTCATACACGAAACTGAAGTAGGCTGACGAGTTGAGTGTTTAGGAAAGCTCCAATATTCTACTCTCTATTTTTAACAATGTATTTGCACTTTACTGTTCTATAAGTCTTGTGACGTGCTCAAAAATATCCATGAGTTATATTTACGTATATATTTATTTATGAAACATTCTTTAGTTTTATTTATTGCAGAAAATATTGTGCATTTGAATTATTATAGAAAATAAAAATAACTCGTGATAAAATCTTAGTAATAACCCGTCTTTGGCATGGTAATAAAATCTAAATATTTGAGACAATTTACTGTGTTTTTAATTATATTTTTATTATGATTGTTACACTAATGACTGTTGTTGCAATATTATTGTTACGATGTACAACTGATAACGATGATGATCTAATAAGAGAGGGAAATCGATTTTTTCAATGTATATTTAATATAGCTAAGTGTTTTCACTTCATATATAAAATCACTATAAAATTTTTAGCCGGTTTTTATACACCTCTCAATGATAACGTTTTTACTAAACACAATGTCATGGTTCAGTGCTGTCAATGATAGCTACATTTTTGTATTTAAAAAACTGGGGATTTTTCTGTGAGTATGATCGTTAAATTATTAATTTTATAACAAAATACTATCATATAAAATCATTAAACATATCGTAATATCAGTGTTGAAGTGAGCTAACTGGTTAGTTGGGTGGATCAGAGGCAAGAATTCAAATACAGAGTGGAACGTTTGATATTAGTCCAGTTCATGTGAATCGAACGACATGTACTGTACTGAATGAATTAATTTAAAAAGAAACAATCTGCTGTATGTGTGAAATTCTGTATAAATATAATTAATTATTTATAGATGTCGCATTTTTTATAAATGTACCTAGTAATGTATTAATGTTATAAAATATAGTAATGTCACAAAATGTGCATAGACCAAACAATTTATACATTAATCACACCAAGTATAGATGTAAAAACCTATGGATTTAAATTTTTATAAATAAAAAAAGTGTGTATGGACGTAAAAACCTATGTACAGATTACACTGTTTATTTATGAATCAAACTACGTATGAACGTACAGACCTATGTACAGATTACACTGTTTATTTATGAATCAACTTACGTATGAACGTACAGACCTATTACAGATTACACTGTTTATTTATGAATCAAACTACGTATGAACGTTCAAACCTATGTACAGATTACACTGTTTATTTATGAATCAAACTACGTATGAACGTACAGACCTATGTACAGATTACACTGTTTATTTATGAATCAACCTACGTATGAACGTACAGACCTATGTACAGATTACACTGTTTATTTATGAATCAAACTACGTATGAACGTACAGACCCATGTACAGATTACACTGCTTATTTATGAATCAAACTACGTATGAACTTACAGACCTATGTACAGATTACACTGTTTATTTATGAATCAAACTACGTATGAACGTACAGACCTATGTACAGATTACACTGTTTATTTATGAATCAAACTACGTATGAACGTACAGACCTATGTACAGATTACACTGTTTATTTATGAATCAAACTACGTATGAACGTACAAACCTATGTACAGATTACACTGTTTATTTATGAATCAAACTACGTATGAGCGTACAGACCTACGTACAGATTACACTGTTTATTTATGAATCAAAATACGTATGAACGTTCAAACCTATGTACAGATTACACTGTTTATTTATGAATCAAACTACGTATGAACGTTCAAACCTATGTACAGATTACACTGTTTATTTATGAATCAAACTACCTATGAACGTACAAACCTACGTACAGATTACACTGTTTATTTATGAATCAAACTACCTATGAACGTACAAACCTACGTACAGATTACACTGTTTATTTATGAATCAAAATACGTATGAACGTTCAAACCTATGTACAGATTACACTGTTTATTTATGAATCAAACTACCTATGAACGTACAAACCTACGTACAGATTACACTGTTTATTTATGAATCAAACTACGTATGAACGTTCAAACCTATGTACAGATTACACTGTTTATTTATGAATCAAACTACGTATGAACGTACAGACCTATGTACAGATTACACTGTTTATTTATGAATCAAACTACTTATGAACGTACAAACCTATGTACAGATAACATTGTTTATTTATGAATCAAACTACGTATGAACGTACAGACCTATGTACAGATTACACTGTTTATTTATGAATCAAACTACGGATGAACGTACAAACCTATGTACAGATTACATCGTTTATTTATTAATCAAACTACGTATGAACGTACAAACCTATGTACAGATTACACTGTTTATTTATGAATCAAAGTAGGCTACATACGTACTTATAAAATTATGTACAAACCAAGCCAACTATAAATTACTATGTATAGATAGACGTATCACAATACATATAGGTATGCCGACCAACGACGTGTTTAAGCTATTGATTTTTTCCAGTTCTTTTTTAATGCTTCAACTTATGCCATATCTATTATGTTCATAAGAATATAATTAATGTTATAATCTAATACTAAATGAGTCCTAATTTCTCTAGAATGAAAGTGAAGGAGACGAAGTTTTCATAGGTTTATAAGCGGTTAGTATAAAGGATATAATGAATTAAGTGTTGTTAAACTGCATCAAATAAGTCCATGATTTCAGAGAGTATAAAAAGCTTATTATATGTCTGACTATACTCCATGACGCAAGTTTAGTGACACCACATTTATAGTGTACCTATCCACCCTCTAGTCCACAAGCCACTCCGGCGACTCTCACTTTTGGAAATAACATTAGAGGTGTAATCTATTTATAGTATAGATGACGTCATTGGTGTCCTTACCATCCTCACAATGCACATAACCTCCCACTCCGTACCCATAAGGAGAAAGGTCGGTGAGCAGAGTAGTACACTATTGCAGTGTAGCCAACTTTGTGGGTTGAAATGAACGGTAATTTGAATAAACAAACGCACACTCGTCTTTCACTTAACTGGTGGACCGCTTCACCTTTGAACAAATGTACAACTGAAGAAGTAGAGTATTTATGGAACCTTTCACATATAAAAATAGTTTCGTACCACTATTCACAGGAACTGGTTGGATTCTGGTCACAAAGAATTAAATATTGGATTTAATAAATTTGAAATATATGTTGGTTTTTCTGTAAATTGTGAAACTGTGTGGTTTGTATTGGTTATATTGAAATTAAAATAATTTATTGTATTATTCTATTTAAATATTGAGTAATTTTTTATTATTGTGATTTTAATTTACTTTACGTAAATTGCTTTATTTATTTTTTAATATTTTTAATTACCTCTTAGTAAGCATACATATCCTTGAAACGATAATATCATTTGTGAAAATGTTTAATTAATTTATTCAATATGAATTAATCATCAATGTTGCCAATATGTAAACTTTTATTAACAGTCTATATAATAGAGAACCCATTGTTATTTCGTAATTTTGAATATAATAATTGTGTTGAAAGAGAAGTAATTTTCTGTGTAATACTAAATTGAGAGAGAAACTATTTCTTCAATTTCTCCTGATGTGAATAGTTTGTAGGCTACTGTTACATTTTTTTTAAATAAATAGCAGAGTTTCTTGAAGGGGATCGTTAATTTATATTCGTTTTATCTAAAGAAACAAATTGGCTGTTAATGGATGTGTCTAAATATTTGTATCTTTCGCTTTATTAGTAATTTAAAATATCATCATATTAGAGATTTTGGTTTTATGTTTTGTTATGATTTATTTATTTATTATTCTTGTCTTTTCTAAATATTAAATATGTTAAATGAGATCGTTACTTATAGTACGTAATTTGTATCACGATTGTACTTTACTAACACGTGAAGTTGTACAGTAACACAGCCGTTACTCGTGTGACGTCATCGGCCACAGCTGATGTACTGTCTGCAGATAAACCACATTCACCAACGGGTTTCATTCATTGCTGTGAATACATTAACCTCGCTACTCTTATCTCCCAGTAGTCAACGCCTTGTCGTTTTTACTGCGCTCGACTTGGCTTGTTATGCGGTAATTATTTTAATACCATGAATACAAAATACTCAATAAAGCAATTAACTTTATATTTTCACTTGCCTCACTTTATTAGTTAAATATACATTTTGTTTGTAATATTATTAAATATTAAATTTACAAATCAATGTGTTAGTTGTCTTTCTTGTGTTAGAAAAATTTAGTGAAAGAATGTTTCGTAATACATTGTCATTAGTTGTGTTTTTTTTTTAACAACAGTATTTTGTAGATGGATTTTCTACTTGAAATTTTGTTCCAAATGCCTTAAATGTATTATAAACACAAAAAACTAAAGACTATATTTTTAATTTGATTGTAAAAGAAATTGGACTATAACTATTGGGCGAGCCGGTGGCCGAGCGGTCTAAGGCGTCAGGAGTTGTGTTTGAGTTAGAGGTAGCGCTGGTTCGAACCCGGCCTAGACTGGAAGATTTATCAGTAATATTCACCATCTACTGTATGGAGAGAGTAAGGTTAAGACGGAGGTCGGTTATAAGGAAAAAAAAAAAAAAAAAAAAAAAAAAAAAACTACTCCACGTTTTAGTCCAACGCATGAATGTTTTAAGCTCGTAAGAACGGAAACGTTTTATTTCTAGATTAATTTGAGCTAAGCTTACATTCTTAGCTTGTAATAAAATTTCCGCAATCAATAACTTCAAAATTGAACTTTCAAAGTGGCATTTATTGCCAATTCAACTTTTGTGGATATTCTTGAGAAAATGTTAGCTAAAAATAAAACAGCCCTTTACGTAATTAGTATTTTATACACAAATTATTAACAAGAAAACTGCATAGATTGTTATGTTAATTGTACTTGTTCTTGAGTTACAATCTTATCTCTCCTACAATTCCAAAACTACATACATCTAATGCAATATGTACTTGTCATGAATGAGGGAACGCTGGAATAGGCTAAAACCACCTGTTTGTTGCAGGTACCAGTTCTTCCTACAGGTGAAGCAGGACATCCTGCAGGGTCGGCTGCCTGTAACTTTCGAACTCGCCGCAGAACTTGGTGCCTTTGTCGTCCAGTGTAAGTGTATTCTTTACTTTTACTTTATTTGATAAACCATTATTGGAAACATTTGCCATTAACTACGCTTTTGTGATGAGGTAAAATGCATTTAAAAAAATCATTTTTGAAAGTAAACAGAAGTTGATTATCACTAATTAATACGTAGTAGATTGTGTTTCCTGACATTCTTTTTTTAAGTTGTTAAACTAGCTTTAAAATTTAGCAATTTTATGTATATATAATTAAAAAAGATGTGTGTTGGTAAAAAAATAAGATATAGTTAATTTAAGATACGATCTTGTGTATCGTTTAGTTAAGATAAAGCGTATTATTACGGCAATCTTGCACTAGAAAAATAAAACCTTTATTCATATATTTTGTGAAAAATTAGAATGTTCACATAGTTTTTATATAATGTGTCATTTGTACGACTTCATGGCAAAATGATGAGGGATTTGGGATATAAATTTATTTAGAACTTTTTGTTCATAATTTGTTGTAAATTCTAAAATTTAAGAGCTCAAGGCTGAGTATGGCCGTTTAAAATCACCTTCCCTTTTACAGCCTCAAACTATACGACATAAATAAAATAATTTGTATAGCATCCAATATTGCAATCCCCTTTGAAATTCACTCCAATTTTTTTACACATTACACACATTAAACCAGACCTTATGCCATTCCGAACTAGTATTTATTTGTTTCATTTGCAGGAACAGTAACATGATCACACACGCGTATCTTACGTCCCACTACGCAACAGGTCTTATCACGACACTTGAGATGTGCTGTTCTGTGTGTAATTTTGTTTATCAAGCATCGGCGTAATCAAAGTAAAAGTGTGGGCTTTACTGGCGAAGTGCTTTATCAATTAGTGTCCAGCCTAGTCGTGAGGATAAGATTAGGCTTCCAGGAAATATAAGTTCCTGGAGAAACTTTGCTTGCCGTGTTGTGTGTGGGGGTTATTGCCAGCGAGATCGCAATTTGGAGGCTCACGGTGCCTTACCGAGATGACCTCCGGCCTCGGCGGGGGCGGCTGTCGGCCAAGGTCCACTGGGGCTCATTAGGTCTCCTCCACCTGCCCTGGTGGCTGATAAACCTACGGCGCAGGGCGTGGCTGTGGAACTTAAGTTTTGCACGAATAAAACTTCGAGTGTTTACACAATTAATTGTTGAAAACATGCAAGGGTGGAGACGCATCGACAAAACTGACTCAAATTCTATGCCACCATAATTTTCAATATTTTCGGCCATCGTAGTAAGTAAGTAATGTCTCAATTACAGTAAACCCTCAGTACTAACCTCGTTGCTGGTACATTAAAATTTAACCCACTTCAGTACTGAAAACTAAGGTATCCGGATAACAGTACGAATCGTTAAACTGTGAAATATGATTTTACCTGTTTTGCCTGGTCGGACAATTATCCCGGTCGGGCTAAATGTCCACCTCTTGCACTTTGACGAGACTAAATTTTATTAGGGCTAATTGTCCAAAATTGAACCCTTAAGCCACAGATAGCAAGCCACATAAACGTAATTGTGGACACATATCTTTTTGCTACAGAAATTTGAACTATTGATTAACGATACATAATGGGTTTTTAATTGATTACAAAACCCTTATAAATGGAAATTTTAGTATGTTTACAAACTATATATTAGACCATTTGCTTCTTAAGAAGTCAAGCTCATTTCACTTTGACTTACATAAACCACGTAACAATGAAAAAAATATTTTTTTGAGACAGACAAATACTTTTAGTACGATTATTTGATAATCTTATTTTAATATGTCATTACAATACGTAGTCATCCCGCAATACGTGGTCAACCCGCAATACGTAGTCATCCCGCAATACGTGGTCAACCCTACAATACTGTACGTTGTTAACCCGCAATACGTAGTCTACTCAACAATACGTAGTCAACCCTCCAATACGTAGTCAACCCTACAATACGTGGTTAACCTGAAATACGTAGTCAACCCTACAATACGTAGTAAATCCTACAATACGTGGTCAACTCTACAATACGTGGTTAACCTGCAATATGTAGTCAACCTGCAATACGTGGTCAACTTCAAAATACGTGGTCAACCCTCCAATACGTAGTCAACCCGCAATACGTAGTCAACCCTACAATACGTAGTCAACCCTACAATACGTGGTTAACCTGCAATATGTAGTCAACCTGCAATACGTGGTCAACTTCACAATACGTGGTCAACCCTCCAATACGTAGTCCACCCACAATACGTAGTCAACCCTACAATACGTAGTCAACCTGCAATACGTGGTCAACTTCACAATACGTGGTCAACCCTACAATACGTAGTCAACCTGCAATACGTGGTCAACTTCACAATATGTGGTCAACCCTCCAATACGTAGTCAACTTCACAATACGTAGTCAACCCTACAATACGTAGTCAACCTGCAATACGTGGTCAACTTCACAATACGTGGTCAACCCTCCAATACGTAGTCAACCTGCAATACGTGGTCAACTTCACAATATGTGGTCAACCCTCCAATATGTGGTCAACTTCACAATACGTAGTCAACCCTACAATACGTAGTCAACCTGCAATACGTGGTCAACTTCACAATACGTGGTCAACTTCACAATACGTAGTCAACCCTACAATACGTAGTCAACCTGCAATACGTGGTCAACTTCACAATACGTGGTCAACCCTCCAATACGTAGTCAACCCGCAATACGTAGTCAGACCCTACAATACGTAGTCAACCTGCAATACGTGGTCAACTTCACAATATTTGGTCAACCCTCCAATACGTAGTCTCACCCGCAATACGTGGTCAACCCACAATACGTAGTCAAGCTACAATACCTGGTCAACTTCACAATACGTGGTCAACCCTCCAATACGTAGTCAACCCGCAATACGTAGTCAAACCCTACAATACGTAGTCAACCTGCAATACGTGGTCAACTTCACAATATGTGGTCAACCCTCCAATACGTAGTCAACCCGCAATACGTGGTCAACTCTACAATACGTGGTCAACCCTACAATACGTAGTCAACCCGCAATACGTAGTCAACCCTACAATACGTAGTCAACCTGCAATACTTAATCAACCCTACAATACGTAGTCAACTCTACAATACGTGGTCAACCCTACATTACGTGGTCAACCCTACAATACGTAGTCAACCTTACAATACGTAGTCAACCCGCAATACGTAGTCAACCCGCAATACGTAGTCAACCCGCAATACGTAGTTAACCCTACAATACATGGTCAACCCTACAATTCGTAGTCAACCCTACAACACGTAGTCAACTCGCAGTACGCAATTATTTCGTTTAATATAGGCTACTTATACAGGGTGCCTCTGATAAGTTCTCTTGGTTGTTGTTACTGGTTCATTTAGAATCACAAATAATATATTTATAGTATCCAAAACACCATTATTGGTTTTCCAGTATCAAAACTTTCAAAATTGTGGCCATTTAAGTTTTTAAATCTTAACACCTAAAACAATAATTATAATAAAAATTTCAAAGTTTTATGTTTTTTTTTTTATAAAATGTAACTACTAATTCAATGATATAACGTTTTTAAAAATTGGATGAAAAATAAAAAAAAAAAGATAATTTATGTGACCTTATGTACAATTCAATATGCCAGTACAATGTGCAACACACATGTAACAGCTGATAATAATAAAGTAATTTGTGATAGTCTTAAATCAGCTGATTAGTACAACAATAAAGTTTATGTAAACATCTGATTTAAAAATATCAAAACTGTTTAAGTTGTGTGTATTTTAATGACTTTAAACACAAAACCTACACCATAATTATTTTTAAGACAGCGTATTTTACGTAATTTCAATGATGTGTACTTTTAAGTATTTTCAGTTAAAGTAATTTATTTTTTTTCAAAAATCATACTTAAGATGCAGTAAAGCCACATAAATTGTCATAAGGCCTATAGTTTTTTTAATTCTTGAAAAACATACCTAATTAAAGATTAAATTACAAATGTTGACTAAATTAAATATTAAGGTTACGTAATACATATATATGCTAAGAGGTATGGTATCCAGAACAGAATAAATTTTAGCTTTTTAGTTTCCGTGGCCTACAGCAGCCAATCCCACTGCAGGGGCGGATCAGGTGTCTGATTCCTTCTTATCAGGCAGGCAGTCCATTATCTCCGTTTTGACACTACCTCTCTCCTATCGACTAATCATGATAATTCAACCTGTTAAACGTGTTCATATTTTGCCATGACGCTGTTTGTTTTGACAACTCGTTACCTTGAATAAATAAAGGTTGGCCTAGCGACGTTTCCTACTTACTTTGTATAATTTTTTTATAAACATATATTTTATTGTTATGAATGACTCTTTTAACAAATAATGATTTGCTTGTAGTACCTTCATTTAAGTCTAAGATATTGCAAAAATACACACGTTTAAAGTTAGATAAGTAGGCTATGAATTTTATATACTGCAGTGTGCTTGTTGATTTATTTCAGTTCACTTTATCTCATTAGATCCCTCACTTTAACATAAGTCTCAGAGGCTATAACGTTTTTTAACTAGTCAAGACACAATTCCTAATTTAATGTATATAGTTTTTTTATGGTTATGTTTCATTTTTTAAAGAAATGTTACATTTTTATCAATCCTCATACTCCAGTTAGACTATAACGTACTTATATATACAATATAAGTTATTTATGATCGTATGATTTCTATAATATCAGTAAACATTGTCATTGATTAGAAAATCATTTAATTTATTAGTCTATTGTTTACATTATTGCTGTATATGTAATTTTGAGGATATCAGGCTCTATAATTTAAAAGGAATATAAATAATTACGTGTGGTTAGTTTGGTAATCGACAAATATTAAAAAATGCCCTAAATGTATTACATACCTTTAGATAGTAGTAATTAAAAATGAGGTCTGTTTTGAGCGCTACACTGCGCCTGTGTCGTTCGGGTTGCCTATTCTGTTACTTATATTGGCGTTCTGAAGGCGCGTCAGATAAATCAGTAGTACAAGGACGGAGGAAAAATTAGAAAGATATATATTTTATAATCTAATTTAATACCTAGATGATGAAGTTCCAAACTAGTACATTTAAATGTAAAAAGTAAATTTCAATTTTAATATATTTAAGTTAAATTAAATTTTTTTGAAATTATCTTGAAAGTTAAAACTAGAACAACAATTTTTCGAAGTTACTACAGTAATTAACATCCTAAAGGTTCCCTTCAGTCTCATACCTTGTTGCAGCATTCACCACAATCGTCTCTTTCCGTAGCTTTTGACTCCATAGTAATATACAGTATTTGGATAACCAAAACTAAGAAACGTTTACAGTACTCATTTTCTATATACAATAAAAGTTAAAAAAACGATATTTTACTAAACGGTCTTAAACGTGATCTCAGCATTAAAAGCATTGACAGAGAAACTTGCATCAGTTTTGATAGACCCTGTACGATGTGATCAGTTAACTTTAGACCTGTAAACTGCAGGCCTGGAGTTTGTAGAGATATTACCGTTGACAGAGGAACGTGCAAGAGTGTTGATAGATCCTGTACGATGTGATCAGTTAACTATAGAAGCACTAACCCCTCAACAGCAGGCCTGAAGTTTGTAGAGATATTACCGTTGAGAGTAACTTGCAACAATGTTGATAGACCTTGTGCGATGTGATCAGTTAACTATAGAAGCACTAAACCCTCAACAGCAGGCCTGGAGTTTGTAGAGATATTACCGTTGACAGAGTAACTTGCAACAATGTTGATAGACCTTGTGCGATGTGATCAGTTAACTATAGAAGCACTAAACCCTCAACAGCAGGCCTGGAGTTTGTAGAGATATTACCGTTGACAGAGGAACTTGCAACAGTGTTGATAGACCCTGTACGATGTGATCAGTTAATTGTAGACCTGTAAACTGCAGGCCTGGAGTTTGTAGAGATATTACCGTTGACAGAGGAACTTGCAACAGTGTTGATAGACCCTATACGATGTGATCAGTTAACTGTAGAAGCACTAACCCCTCAACAGCAGGCCTGGAGTTTGTAGAGATATTACCGTTGACAGAGGAACTTGCAACAGTGTTGATATACCCTGTACGATGTGATCAGTTAACTGTAGACCAGTAAACTGCAGGCCTGGAGTTTGTAGAGATATTACCGTTGACAGAGGAACTTGCAACAGTGTTGATAGACCCTGTACGATGTGATCAGTTAATTGTAGACCTGTAAACTGCAGGCCTGGAGTTTGTAGAGATAATACCGTTGACAGAGGAACTTGCAACAGTGTTGATAGACCCTGTACGATGTGATCAGTTAATTGTAGACCTGTAAACTGCAGGCCTGGAGTTTGTAGAGATATTACCGTTGACAGAGGAACTTGCAACAGTGTTGATATACCCTGTACGATGTGATCAGTTAACTGTAGACCTGTAAACTGCAGGCCTGGAGTTTGTAGAGATATTACCGTTGACAGAGGAACTTGCAACAGTGTTGATAGACCCTGTACGATGTGATCAGTTAACTATAGAAGCACTAACCCCTCAACAGCAGGCCTGGAGTTTGTAGAGATATTACCGTTGACAGAGGAAGTTACAACAGTGTTGATAGACCCTGCACGATGTGATCAGTTAACTGTAGACCTGTAAACTGCAGGCCTGGAGTTTGTAGAGATATTACAGTTGAGAGGAACTTGCAACAGTGTTGATAGACCTTGTGCGATGTGATCAGTTAACATAGAAGCACTAACCCCTCAACAGCAGGCCTGGAGTTTGTAGAGATATTACCGTTGACAGAGGAACTTGCAACAGTGTTGATAGACCCTGTACGATGTGATCAGTTAATTGTAGACCTGTAAACTGCAGGCCTGGAGTTTGTAGAGATATTACCGTTGACAGAGGAACTTGCAACAGTGTTGATAGACCCTGTACGATGTGATCAGTTAACTGTAGAAGCACTAACCACTAAACTGCAGGCCTGGAGTTTGTAGAGATATTACCGTTGAGAGGAACTTGCAACAGTGTTGATAGACCTTGTGCGATGTGATCAGTTAACTATAGAAGCACTAACCCTTCAACAGCAGGCCTGGAGTTTGTAGGGATATTACCGTTGACAGAGGAACTTGCAACAGTGTTGATAGACCCTGTACAATGTGATCAGTTAACTGTAGAAGCACTAACCCCTCAACAGCAGGCCTGGAGTTTGTAGAGATATTACCGTTGACAGAGGAACTTGCAACAGTGTTGATATACCCTGTACGATGTGATCAGTTAACTGTAGACCTGTAAACTGCAGGCCTGAAGTTTGTAGAGATATTACCGTTGACAGAGGAACTTGCAACAGTGTTGATAGACCCTGTACGATGTGATCAGTTAACTATAGAAGCACTAACCACTAAACTGCAGGCCTGGAGTTTGTAGAGATATTACCGTTGACAGAGGAACTTACAACAGTGTTGATAGACCCTGCACGATGTGATTAGTTAACTGTAGACCTGTAAACTGCAGGCCTGGAGTTTGTAGAGATATTACCGTTGACAGAGGAACGTGCAACAGTGTTGATAGATCCTGTACGATGTGATCAGTTAACTATAGAAGCACTAACCCCTCAACAGCAGGCCTGGAGTTTGTAGAGATATTACCGTTGAGAGGAACTTGCAACAGTGTTGATAGACCTTGTGCGATGTGATCAGTTAACTATAGAAGCACTAACCCCTCAACAGCAGGCCTGGAGTTTGTAGAGATATTACCGTTGACAGAGGAACTTGCAACAGTGTTGATAGACCCTGTACGATGTGATCAGTTAATTGTAGACCTGTAAACTGCAGGCCTGGTGTTTGTAGAGATATTACCGTTGACAGAGGAACTTGCAACAGTGTTGATAGACCCTGTACGATGTGATCAGTTAACTGTAGAAGCACTAACCACTAAACTGCAGGCCTGGAGTTTGTAGAGATATTACCGTTGAGAGGAACTTGCAACAGTGTTGATAGACCTTGTGCGATGTGATCAGTTAACTATAGAAGCACTAACCCCTCAACAGCAGGCCTGGAGTTTGTAGAGATATTACCGTTGACAGAGGAACTTGCAACAGTGTTAATAGACCCTGTACGATGTGATCAGTTAACTGTAGAAGCACTAACCACTAAACTGCAGGCCTGGAGTTTGTAGAGATATTACCGTTGAGAGGAACTTGCAACAGTGTTGATAGACCTTGTGCGATGTGATCAGTTAACTATAGAAGCACTAACCCCTCAACAGCAGGCCTGGAGTTTGTAGAGATATTACCGTTGACAGAGGAACTTGCAACAGTGTTGATAGACCCTGTACAATGTGATCAGTTAACTGTAGAAACACTAACCCCTCAACAGCAGGCCTGGAGTTTGTAGAGATATTACCGTTGACAGAGGAACTTGCAACAGTGTTGATAGACCTTGTACGATGTGATCAGTTAACTGTAGACCTGTAAACTGCAGGCCTGGAGTTTGTAGAGATATTACCGTTGACAGAGGAACTTGCAACAGTGTTGATAGACCCTGTACGATGTGATCAGTTAACTGTAGAAGCACTAACCACTAAACTGCAGGCTTGGAGTTTGTAGAGATATTACCGTTGACAGAGGAACTTGCAACAGTGTTGATAGACCCTGTACGATGTGATCAGTTAACTGTAGAAGCACTAACCACTAAACTGCAGGCTTGGAGTTTGTAGAGATATTACCGTTGACAGAGGAACTTGCAACAGTGTTGATAGACCCTGTACGATGTGATCAGTTAATTGTAGACCTGTAAACTGCAGGCCTGGAGTTTGTAGAGATATTACCGTTGACAGAGGAACGTGCAACAGTGTTGATAGATCCTGTACGATGTGATCAGTTAACTATAGAAGCACTAACCCCTCAACAGCAGGCCTGGAGTTTGTAGAGATATTACCGTTGAGAGGAACTTGCAACAGTGTTGATAGACCTTGTGCGATGTGATCAGTTAACTGTAGAAGCACTAACCCCTCAACAGCAGGCCTGGAGTTTGTAGAGATATTACCGTTGACAGAGGAACTTGCAACAGTGTTGATAGACCCTGTACGATGTGATCAGTTAATTGTAGACCTGTAAACTGCAGGCCTGGAGTTTGTAGAGATATTACCGTTGACAGAGGAACTTGCAACAGTGTTGATAGACCCTGTACGATGTGATCAGTTAACTGTAGAAGCACTAACCACTAAACTGCAGGCCTGGAGTTTGTAGAGATATTACCGTTGAGAGGAACTTGCAACAGTGTTGATAGACCTTGTGCGATGTGATCAGTTAACTATAGAAGCACTAACCCCTCAACAGCAGGCCTGGAGTTTGTAGAGATATTACCGTTGACAGAGGAACTTGCAACAGTGTTGATAGACCCTGTACGATGTGATCAGTTCATTGTAGACCTGTAAACTGCAGGCCTGGAGTTTGTAGAGATATTACCGTTGACAGAGGAACTTGCAACAGTGTTAATAGACCCTGTACGATGTGATCAGTTAACTGTAGAAGCACTAACCACTAAACTGCAGGCCTGGAATTTGTAGAGAAATTACCGTTGAGAGGAACTTGCAACAGTGTTGATAGACCCTGTACGATGTGATCAGTTAACTGTAGAAGCACTAACCCCTCAACAGCAGGCCTGGAGTTTGTAGAGATATTACCGTTGACAGAGGAACTTACAACAGTGTTGATAGACCTTGTGCGATGTGATCAGTTAACTATAGAAGCACTAACCCCTCAACAGCAGGCCTGGAGTTTGTAGAGATATTACCGTTGACAGAGGAACTTGCAACAGTGTTGATAGACCCTGTACGATGTGATCAGTTAATTGTAGACCTGTAAACTGCAGGCCTGGAGTTTGTAGAGATATTACCGTTGACAGAGGAACTTGCAACAGTGTTAATAGACCCTGTACGATGTGATCAGTTAACTGTAGAAGCACTAACCACTAAACAGCAGGTCTGGAGTTTGTAGAGATATTACCGTTGAGAGGGGTTAATCCATTACACCCTCCTCCACTTCCGGAGACCCTCGACCGTCATTTATCCCCCCCCCTTGTGGTAATTGGTACAGGTCATTAGTGTACAAATATTTACCTCTCGGGACATTCCTCTGCCACTTCATCTTAATTGGTTGGATTGGTCAAGGACTTAATAAGTCCATCGTGTTGCCGCGGCTATTGATTGGTCGTGTATTCCCTGCGCTTGTAGCTGTATTTGTAATTTTTATAGCATCGTACATTTTAGTTCACATTCTTATTTTTTGTTAGTTTTACGCCAGTGACATTTTTGAACTTAATCTACAAACGTTTTTTGACAACGGTCCGAAGCCTTTAAGAACATTTTTATCTTGATTAAAGTTTTTTTAATTTTATTTATTTTTTTTATTATAGTAATATCAGGCTAGTCACCTTGTCAATCCTACTGTGACATATAGGCTAACAGCAATCTTTTCAGTAGGAGGATATGATAGGATGCCATGACTATCTTAGTAGGAAAGGTACAGTAGGGATGCGTAACACCGTGGTGATTGAAATTCTGAGTGGAACAGCTTTCAACGTGGTATTATAAATTAAAATAGATTTACTGGAGCTATTTCTAAGCCGTACTGAATTATAACACACAATTGATAAAATAGAGTTTTGTACAGTATCATAGAGAAAAAAAACAGAGGTCACTCTCTTATGGCTGCAGCGAGCACCTATTAACAGACTACGACTAATGTCCTCGTACATCTTTTAAAATATTAAGTAATAGTTATCATATTTATCCTTGAGTAGTTGGGGTGATAAGAAAGGGACTGACAATTTGCTGGCCCTTCCATATGCCTAGAAAAATGAAGAACTAATGTTTATGTTCTGATTAACACCACTCAAAAATAAAAAAAAGGAGTAAAAGAGGAAGAAAACTACGTTGTATCCAGGTCTCAGAAAATGATACTAATGGAACTCATGCCATAGTTGCAACTTATTCGCGAAGTTGGAATAATAATTTAAATTCGTGAAAGAAAGGAACTTTCATCGTAGTTTTATGAACGTTCATCGTAAGATTTAGGAGTTCAAGATACAGAATTTTTTATTTTTGGACGTGTTAATTTTAAGTTTTAATTATAGATTTGTGCTCAAACAACATCGTACATGTATATAAAACAATTGTTTAACAAGAATCTTATAAAAATGTTTTCTATTTCATTCCAAAACATGCAAAATAGAAGCCATCGGAGAACGCTAATCTAAGGATAAACTTGTATAATATATAACAATGGAAAAATATAACACATGAGAAATTCTTTTAATACATTCAAATTCTGTTAATATCTAGACTTCACCAAAAGTTTAATAATCTAGTGGAGGAATCTGCTCATTGCAGCCGTTATCAGCACCAAGCATGTAAACTAATTAAATTACAGTTAATAAAATATCATGAATAGGTAATCGTTAAAGGGAAATAGTTCTTTGGTAATGGCTGAGGGAGGGGGGGAATGTGGACTGAGCGTAATTTTGTTATTTATATAGTTCAGTAAACTACGTTCGGAGGCAGTTCGATGTAGAACAGGTACATCGAGCTCTTCAAAGGCCTGTAAACAGAACACTAATTGGCCCTTTTGTAACTTAATTGAAAAGTAGTATTGCGTACAAAGCTCAGGGGCAAGGGGTGGACTAATGCTTTCAAATGATATGTCAATATGGAATATTATATTGGACAGTCCTGACAACACATAGCTTCTCGTGAGTTATCTAGTGAACATCTAGACATACTGTACTGTACTTGATCTCAAATCATCTAATTTTTACATTTTCATTAGGCTACTTACAATTTGAGCTAGTGTATCTCTTACAATGATTGAATTCTCAACCCCAAGATAAAAATATTCATTTAGATTCCAAAATTCTATGATTACTTACCATCCCCGGTTTAAAAATTTCTTTATTTTTTATGTGCTGATATATTCTTAATGCGTTTTACCAAGGAATAGAAATTGAAAATATTTAAAGACGCAGAGTTGGGAAAATAAATAATAATTTAATGTTTACATTTACATTTTACATTTACAATTTAATGTTTTTCCCCATTAAATTGTATGGCCTCTTTTTAATTCAAAGATAAATTAAATGTCAATACCATATGTAATATGGTATTGAAATACATGACAGTGAAAGTAGAACGTATCAAAGAGATTGTAGAACATTCAATAGATTATTGCTGTAAATATTTAACACTTAACTAACTGAACAGGAATATGTCTTTAGTTAAAAAAAATCGAAAGGTTTGGGTTTTAAAATTTTGTGATTTTCTTTCATTGGCTTTTCTTTTTATGAAAATGTGAAAGGTCTAACTGAATAAGATCGGGCGAAAGAAGTTTAAAATGTTGATATACTTTTTACCCTTTTTAGTGTGAGAGTCAATTTTCAGAACCCCAAAAGTTACCTTATAAATAATAAAATAATTACCTAAAGGATATTTATGAATCAGTTTGTGTTCAAAAGGGAAATTATATTAATTCTATTAAATATGTTACGTTACACACAGTTAGAAGTTAATCTAGCATATGGCCAGTGAAATAGATAGTTCTTGTTAGAAATTCATAAGTGATTGTTAATTAATTCGTTGGTGTCAATTGCTTTCGCCGGGCGCCGATGGGTTGCAGCACCAATATTTATAACAGCCCTCCGGAAAATCAAAGTCCGGTTAGTTAGAACCAACGACACCTCCCAGAATCAATGTTGACTTTCCTTCGCCTCCTGGCTAGTGCCGATATTGTAATCATGTTTTCACTTGACTGAACTGATTAGCTGGTAAGAAATCATCTGGCGGAGATCGGTTGTAAACATTTATCACCGGATAAATGTAGTCTACTTATGTCTTTCTCTTTCCAATAGACCTGTCTTGGGACAAGTTTCAACAGGACTGTTATGTTGAAATAGTCGATCCCAGCTTCCTTCTTCGTAACCTAATAATTAACAACGTTCTAACTTTCTTAATACCCAGCAATTCTATGTATCTTTCTCTTTTCTTACCTTCATCAATTTCCAACTGTTTCTAAGATAGGTTTATCACCATGGTATCAACCTTTAACTGTCGCTATCCATTGAACACGTTCAATTTTCGACAGGATACTTGTCCAATACCATTGATTTATAACATCGATGTCAAACACTTGAAAGACGCCGATCGTCAAGATGTAAGCGAACATGGATTTCGAATGAGTGTAGATGAACGAGTGTAGTCATTGTTACTATCTGAGTTCGACTTAACTCAGAAAGGACTATTTATTAAGTAACTCAATAGTCAGGACAACTATGGGACCTACAACTTTACGTGGAATCCGAACCACGTAGTGTTAGTCTGATTTTGAGCTAAGTTTGACACTCAGTTCTATTTCCTACATAACATCTGAACCTTGACTACCATCTAACATGGACACCCCAGACATATATTACATATAGGCTTAATTCTCCGTTTTCAAAACATTAATTTTCGAAAACTGTATCTCTTGAATTGGTTTACGTTGTTATGGATTGCTGTTGTTCATATAAATTTTTAAAAATTTGTTGCAATATAAGTACAAAACAATTACGGTTCGAATCCGGAAACCACGTTTATCATCCTCAGACCAGAGAGATTCACAAAGTAATCAATCTGTAGGGCTGTATTTCCACAGTAGACCTATACTGTGTAGTATTAGGTACTCTATAGCTATGTACCACTGTACGTTTACTCTCGAGACCTTAGCTGGTCGTAATCAATTGAGTACAGCAGATGGCTATATATTAGAATATAAATATAACTGTACGTGTATGGGTGGGTGGGTTAGTCAATATCACTGTATATGCTTGGGTGGGTGGGTGGGTTAACATAAGTACATAGTGTAGTGTAACAGTGTTTTATATAACATGTAACCATGATAAAATGTTGGTTACATGTTAAATAAAACACTGTATTTATAAGTATTCTAATACATTTGAAATATAAATCTTTTTGAATGAATAACTCAAAGATAGAAAGAACACTTGCAAGACCTTTCCCTAGTCCCCGGGCCGATGATCTTCTCGTTACACCCCATTCCCCCCCTCGTTCCCCACATACAGCCGACCATTACCCCCTTCCCCCTCATGATACAGTCCCTCTCAACACGCTAACATGTGCTTAAAGAGAACCACATCTCTTGGTTAGTTAATGTAGGGCTAACAACAAAAACATGTTGTTCTTGTCTTAAATGTTCGAGTGCTTAACTATAGACTAATTCTCCACAGCGGACATTTGTATCTTTAAAAGTGTTTCATTATTGTTTTTATCTAGGTTATGTCACAGTCAGAAATCTGTTTAACTAGTGGGACTTAAAGTACCATGCTACTGTATAATCAAACTTTATGTTACAAAGTTGTTATTTCTCGTCTTAAAAAAATAATTAGGAGAGATTTCTTTTCAAGCCATCATAAAGTTTAGCTTGTAAATTTTATACTATATAAAATTAGAGGTAATTCAGAATTCCTTATGTAATGCCTACTTTACGCTTGTGCTAATAAAATGTCACACCTTAAAAATGCTTCTTTTGTAAAAAATAAATAAATAAACATTAACAACCCATACATTATAGCCCTTAAAAAATATTGTATACATAAACTGGGATTTAAACGTTGCTTTGCCACTATTGTAAGTCACATTAAAATATCCGCCTGTCTTCCGGCGGAAACACTGATCGAACCACAAACACCCTGGGTTTTATATGTATACAGTATGCATATAATACCCTCTTCCTGTATACTGTATGTCCATTATCAAATGTCTTTAGACTTTCATAGTTTATCTAATGTACTCATGTGGTGTTCCGTTTCTCCGTCATTTCAGACTTCGACTTACTGTAATCTCGTCTTGCATGATAGCACGATGTGCCGATTAATGTGCTTCGTAGCTTTCTCCTTTTCCACATCGCTTTCATCCCATCCATTTGTGCAACGCTGTTGCATTTTCTTGTTGTAAAATTTAGTTTTCATAGTATATATTTATTAACTGTTTATTTTTATTTAATATTATTATTTTTTAAATGTTTTATTTGTTTATTTTAATTTTTTTTTGCGAGGTATAACAAATTGCGTAAATAGAATACAGGCTAATATTTTAGATGGCATATAATTAGTTAGTTTCTTTTTAGATATTTTTAATCATAAGGTTGTATTATATTTTGTCATATGAAAAATAAATTACCTTCAACTAATTCCATAGGTTTTAATTCATTTATGACTGTAGACTATTTATGTACAATTTTGAAAATATATATTAATTACTTTTAGTTTGGTAACATGTATCTACTGATAATAAATGCAGTAAAATCAAATTCAGTAAGGATATAAATTGTCAAGGAAAGTTATATGCACGTAAGAGTCAGTCCAACTTAAATGCATTGTTTCAAACATGCATTGGTCACACAATCAGCTTGGCCGTGCTCAAGCCCCACCATATTGTCCATCCTTATAATGACGATGCAAAGGAGAGCCAGCTCACTCTAAGCCAAATAAGCTCTGATTTGAAAACCACGTACAAAGGACAAAAGAATACCATTAATGCCTTTACCTTTCAATCCCTCCTGTTCCGATGTTTGGTGAAAGTGGACAGTAATTGTTCCTTTCTCACCCTTCTACATCTGTAAGGCACACAAAGGGACTTCCTGTCAAAATTAAAAAGCTTACGATATTTATAACAAATTCCCCCTTGAACAATGAATAAACCACTTTGCAAACATAGAAATATTATTATTGAAGAAGCTGGGGTAAAACGTAGCATTAGATATTCGAGGGAAGATATTCAAAATACACTATCTTAAACAAAAATGTTATTTCCTTAAACATTTACGAAATTAGGAAATCAGCAGTTGTATGCTTTATTTATTGTTGTGTATCTTACGTATTAGTAATACTTCATTTTTTTTTTTTAGACGCACTGTCTAACATATTTAGTTCTCTACATAATTGAGATTAGTGAATCTACATACTTATATTATTGGTTATAAGTACAAAAGTAACATGGTTGAAAAGTTACTGAAAAAGTTGAAACTGAACAGTCTAATTAAAAGTACAGAATTAATTAGTAAGAGCATTGGTAATAGTATAAAATTTTCTGTTAGGTTAGTTTTTTATTATTTGGAATAACAAACGGTATTTTTAAAACCTGCTTTAAGTATTTTTATATTTTTGTATTTTTTAACTAAAAATAAGACTGCTTCAAGAGCCCAAGGTGCACTCGTGTAATAACGGATTGGCCTACATACAATGAACAGGGCGACATCGTAACTCGTGTGGTCCACCGTGTACTAAGGGCACCATATTTCACGGCGAGAACACCTTCGTAATGGTCAATGACACGTGACTAACTAAGGAACAGCTGGCGGTGTCGATCAGCTGATTGTCATCGCAAGGACGTGTTTATGTAGACAGCTGTGTTTTAGCACCGGCAATCTAACGCCCAGAAGACTAGGTACATAGATAGGGTTCCGTGAGTATTGGAGGTATGGAAGAGAGTCATATATTTCACTATTTTAATTGTTTTGAACATTTTGTGACTATTTTTATTACACTTTTATAGCTGAGTAATACAAAAATTAATTGATTATAACCGGATTTTTTTTCGGAAACTAACCTAGTTTTATGTGTTTTTTTTAACTATAGACACATTTCTCTGTTTACACAAATTTACCTGATTTTGTTACATTTTATTTTTATTAACTCACAATTGAAACACGAATAAACGTACATATTCCCTAAATATTGATTGTAAAAAATAAATCTAAATTTTGTTAAATACGTTTGGATTGGTAGAACTTGAATTCTCCAAAACACACAAGATTAGATACTTACCAATTAATTATTAGTTAATAATAATTAGGGTAATTATAAATCAATGGTTAATTTATAAACCGAAATTAAGTTGTAAAAGATGAAAACGTTATGCTAATAATGTATAAATACATGATGATGAACATGACTACTAACATTTCAGTAAAGTTTTGTATAAGTGAGCAATTTCCCTGTGAAGTGTATTATATTATTTTTAGTTTATAAGTTAATTTAATATCTATTTTTGTGTTAATAAGTTTAGTGAGTGACTTAATTTTCGATTAACAAATACGTTATTATGTATAAGTATTAGTTTGATTGTTTTAGTCCCAATATTTGGAATTAACTATTAGGCTATTCAAATTCTTGAATTTTCAATAAAAACTGATAAAATATAATTTTAACTTTATATAAAAATTTAATAATTTAAAAATTTAATAATTTGAGTGGATTGAATGAACCAATATCAACTCAATCTCAACTTTACTATTGGCTATTAGTGTTGAGGAAACGGTCAATGCGTGAATGACAAATATTAAAAGTTGCTTGTTTGCATAAGCCGCACAGCTGATATCTAGGCGAGTGACAAATCATTCACATATTCTGTCCTATTATTCGTGGTTTGTGTCCTTGGGCGTGGGTGTGTATTACAACCAACAGAGATTGCATCTAGTATTCAGTGTGTGTAAAACGTCTCGCCGAGGTGGGCGAGTTATGAATTATCGGTTAACAATGAATAATTGACGGTTGTGATTTGTAGACCACGTGCGGTAGCGGGGTGAGTATCATTGTACCTTGAGAATAATGTACGATGCCAATTGCGTAGCATTCAACGTGCGTCACTATATAGGAAAATGTTTGTATTTGATAAATATTCATAGCAGAAATGAGCCCTTGTTGATACTTTCGTGGTCTCATCAAGGGCGGACATATACAAACGTAATATATAGCAATGATATTCATTTAGAGCAGTTTTTAAGTATATATTGTACCGGAACAATCCTTCAGAGACTGGTATCACTCTCAGTATAACCCTTCTACGTTGTGATTACCCATGGTGACAACGTCAAAGCTTATACTTTGTGCGCTCCCAGAATGCGGGTCGAGCTCAGGTAGAGTCCCCTCGAACGCACGCGCACTCAAACGCCAGAGCGCTGGTGATTAGGACCTCCCTAACTTCCGCTCTATTAGTCAGATAGTGGGTGTTCCCAGTCAGTCTGAACTTTTTTTTATTTGTCATTTTATTTAAAAACTTTTAACGGATATACATTCTACGCAATATTACAAGAAAAATGATATAAAATAATATGCAGTTTACTTTAATTAAACAACTGAAAATCATTTTATAAATTTAGTAATTAGTTATATAAATCAAGCTTAAGTTTGTTATTTATTTCCTATATATTTCTTATATTGAACTTTATTTGGTATAATACAAAACTCCCGAGTGGACGAGGTACAGTACTTTTGGTGTAAACTTAGTCACGGTACAACGTCCGCGCGCCATTCCGTCCCGCAGCGGAAGCGGTGGATGCCGGGGTGTAATGACCTTTTAAATAACATACCAACCAAGGGTCAGTTCTTAAGGAACTCCAAATTGTTTGCTCACTAATGATATTATCAGTAAGTGTGAATCATCCACTTCCTTCCTAGCTGAATCCCAATCCTTTCTTTCCCACTTCCGGGATTACAAAATGGGTCTTCAGTACGATTATTAACTCCGGACTGATCAGTTATGTTCGACGTTCTTAGTTTTATAGTTTAGAACATCGCGTGTTACTGTGTTAGTAGCATCATTGTTTTAGTGTTTAATTTGTGTCCGCGTGTGCAGTCACTATGTCTCTGGTAAAAAAACGTCCGAAGGTAATTCATTCACAGGCGAGAACAATGATCGCGAGTGTTATGAACTACTTCGAAAGTGAAAAAAATAATAAAGGACCTTTAATTGATGTTAAAAAAGTGTTACAAAGAACTGCTGATGCATGCGGTGTGTCTTTGCGGACAGTTGAAAACATAAAAGCAGAAGTACGTGCGGCCTGTGCGGTAATAGATGCGTCTGTTGCGCCTAATGAAGACGACTCAGGAACTGCAATGGAAATCGCTGAAGACGAGCAGCACACTCCAGCAAACATTGTTTTGAGCACGCCTAGGAAAAAAACGCCGAAAGCGAGAAATAAGGTAACGTGCTTGGATGAGTTTGATAAATCGGCAATCAGGCGGCATATTATGACTTATTACGATAGAAAGGAAGTCCCGACATTGTCCAAATTAATGGTTTCTTTGAAGGAGGCAGGATTATACACTAATAGTAAAACTTCATTAAGAATAATTCTAAAAGAACTCGGCTTCAGGTACAAGAAATTTCAGAAAAGGAAAATATTACTTGAAAAACCATCAGTCTCACTAATGAGGTGTAGTTTCTTGCGCAAGATGCACAATGTGGATTTATCAAAAACGTATTTCTTGTATGAAACTTGGATTAATCAGAATGATAGTAAGGACAAAGGCTGGACAGATGATACCCTAAAAACCACTTTAGCAACCCCACTAGGAAAAGGTAAGCGGCTGATCATTTGCCACGCTGGTAGTTCTAAAGGTTGGATCAAAGCTCCTCCGTTGGTATTTGAATCCAAAAAAACTGGAGATTACCACGAGGACATGGACGGTACTGTTTTTGAAAAATGGTTTTTCGGCACCTTAATTCCCGTCCTACCTCGCGGTGCAACAATAGTCATGGATAACGCTCCATATCACTCGAGGGTAAAAGATAAGGCACCAACTTCGTCTTCTACGAAAGCTGTCATGATAGAGTGGCTAAAAAAGCGAGGAATTCCTTTCCCAAATGACTTGAAAAGGCCTGAGCTGTACGAGCTTGTTCGTCTTCACAAACCACCGTTGCCTACATATGAAATTGACGATAAAGCTGGGAAAATGGGGTTTACAATTGTACGCTTGCCACCATACCACTGCCAATACAACCCCATAGAGATGGTTTGGTCTTACATCAAAAGATTTGTCAGGGAACGAAACACTTCGTTCAAAATCAAAGACTGTCAGGATTTATTCTACGAGGCTGTAAGTGCGGTGAAACAAGAACAGTGGAGCAAGTATGTGGAACACGTCGAGAAGTTGTTGGAAGCAGATTGGAAAAAAGAAGGGCTCGATCAGCATAGTGTGCAGGAGTTTCTTATAAACTTGGTTCCCGGCGAAAGTGATGAAGACAGTGAAGAAGACAGTGAAAGTGATGACGATGACATTGGTGGTGTCCATCCTCTTTGAGTAAGTTTTGTTATGTACCTCTGACTAACGCTGTGATATGATTTCAGTATTTTTTTCACCCATAGTATTTTTCAGAACTTCTATATAATATACAGGGTGTCCAACTTAAGTGTGCCACCATTGGTATTTCATCATTGGAATTTGGTTTAATCGTTCGTTTTGTCTATTAAGTATAACTTTAAAATCATTTGTAATCCGGGTCTTTAGTTTTGTAATCTACCACTTTGCAATGTTCAGTTTTCAATGATGTTGTTCAATAAATCCTCCAGAACATATTGTTGTTTTGTTTATTACCATTTGTATATTTTTGTCAATATTAAATCTTTACCAATTTTGTTCGTGCAGAATACCGTATATTCCGAACAATAATTTTTTTATACAAATTAGTTATTAAATTTGAAATGAAAGGTTAAAGTAATCTGGGGTCTTATAAAGATACAAGGTCGAAAACATACAAATATATATACAAAAACCTGCTCATATCAGTCTATAGAATAGTACTGCATTGGGTTGTGTTTGTCATTTTTTACCTTGGGTATATTTCAATATTCCATGACTCATGTTTTTAGTAGTTTCAGCAAAGTAAACAGCATATTATTTTATATCATTTTTCTTGTAATAATGCGTAGAATGTATATCTGCTACAAGTTTTTACATAAAATGCTAAATAAAAAAAGTTTAGCGTGACTGAGAACTTCCACTAGGTGATTAATGAAGCGGAAAATAGGGTCGGCCGCGGTCGGACTTGACCGGCTCTAATCCCCTGTGTCTGTGTGAGTGAAACTACCTGAGCTCGACCCGCATTCTGAGAGTGCACAAAGTATAAAATCATTTCCGGACAACCCTTCAGAGTTTAGAATTACCCACATAGGATAACCCTTTAAAAATTGAAAAATAGACACCCCTTCACAGCTTGAAATCATTTCGGTACAACCCTTCAGATTTTTTAATTGCCCTTGGGACACCCTATGAAGGGCAAACTGTTGTTACAATAATGACAATGTAAACAATTGTATTTTAAGTATACTACTTAGCACTTAGAATACATAAGTTTTTAGTATATATTGTTACATTGCGTTCATTCTCTTCATGTTTAGATTTATTAAGAATTGATGTGTATTAAATATAATTATGAAACCCCAGGTTTATGAATATACATCTGACACGATTAATTTAACAATTTATATTATCTAGTTGTAATGAAATTAATTTATTATGTGTATTCCAAGTGTGTTTCAAATTGTTATTAAGATCGGTTTTAAATAATGTATTAACTGTTCTAATATTGAAGTGTTGTAAACTAAACTAAACTCATTTCTTCTTATGGTAGGCTATAATTCATTTTTTAGATATTAACAATTTTGTATTGTATTAAAAATCTAACCCCAGATTTAAGTATGACCATGGTCATGCATGTATACGTACATGTTACGGACAGTAAACAATTTAATTTAATCTCGGGACAACCCTTCAGAGTTTTAATTGCCCTTAGGACAAGCTTTAAAATGACATCGAGGCAACTCTACACAGTTTGAAATCATATCGAGACAACCGTTCTGAGTTTAAAATTGACGTTGGGACAACCCTTCAGAGCTGTTAATAACTCCCGGGACAACCCTTCACAGCTTGAAATCGTCTTGGGATAATCCATCAGAGTGCTTGAAATCATCTCGGGACAACCCTTCACAGCTTGAAATCGTCTTGGGATAATCCATCAGAGAGCTTGAAATCATCTCGGGACAACCCTTCACAGCTTGAAATCATCTCGGGACAACCCTTCAGAGCTGTTAATAACTCCCGGGACAACCCTTCACAGCTTGAAATCATCCCGGGACAACCCTTCAGAGCTTGAAATCATCCCGGGACAACCCTTCAGAGCTGTTAATAACTCCCGGGACAACCCTTCACAGCTTGAAATCATCTTGGGATAATCCATCAGAGCGCTTGAAATCATCTCGGGACAACCCTTCACAGCTTGAAATCATCTCGGGACAACCCTTCACAGCTTGAAATCATCTCGGGACAACCATTCACAGCTTGAAATCATCTCGGGACAACCCTTCATAGCTTGAAATCGTCTTGGGACAACCTTCACAGCTTGAAATCGTCTTGGTACAATCCATCAGAGCGCTTGAAATCATCTTGGGACAACCCTTCACAGCTTGAAATCATCTCGGGACAACCATTCACAGCTTGAAATCATCTCGGGACAACCATTCACAGCTTGAAATCATCTCGGGACAACCCTTCACAGCTTGAAATCATCTCGGGACAACCATTCACAGCTTGAAATCATCTCGGGACAACCCTTCACAGCTTGAAATCATCTCGGGACAACCCTTCACAGCTTGAAATCATCTCGGGACAACCATTCACAGCTTGAAATCATCTCGGGACAACCATTCACAGCTTGAAATCATCTCGGGACAACCCTTCACAGCTTATATTCACCTCGGGACAACACTTTAGAATTTGGAATAACCTTCAAGAAAGCCGTTTATACTCTTTTTACGATATGAATGATACTGTCGTCAAAACAAAGCATACATTTTCAACTTGTATAATAAATAATGTAAAAAGTTAAACAACAACTCTTTTATTGAACTTAAGTTGAATAGTGTTAATATAATACAGAATTAGAAAAAGGTGTACTAAAGCATTGTTAAAAAATTATTACATTATATTTATTATAATATAAGGTGTATTGTAATTATAATACATTATAGCTTTATAAAACTTAATAAACTGGGAATCAATTCACAACAGCATTATAATTCCTCCAGAACGACAATGCCAGTAAAATACACTCTGAAAAATCAAGCAAATGAAATTACATGGAAATCAACGTACGCCGTCTTCTATCAAATCAATTACCACTATTAGATTACTTTCTCTCGCAAAAATCAGCCAACGTCAATCAACAACAATCAAACATAACCTATCAAAATTTGCCGGAAGTAATCAGCCCACGTAAAACCCCAAGTCAGCTGTAATTTCGCCACCACCGCGTCATTTTATTTTCCTTCATACCCGGATGTGGTCGTCTGTATCAGCACCTACGGTAGGTCGAATATGACGGTAAATGAGCCAAGATCAGCGGTGAGCACTTTGCAAGTCGTATTAAGCAACAAGAATAAATAATCAGTTATCAAGCAGCGACCTTTGACTTCGGCTCGCCTTTCTGTCTGCTGCCTCGGTTTTATGCTATCTGATAGACAGGAGATTTATTTCCCGTACTATTCCCTATTGTTCTCTCGGTCTGAAGGCGAATTGATTTAAGTACAGGGAGCTTTTGTTAGTGTTGTTCTCTAACTTCCTTATTGGTGCAGTAATTTGTTTAGTTGGTAATAGTGATTACGTTTTCCGCTTCAAATTGATCGCATCGATATAGGTTGTGTATTTATATCTATTTTTTATTCATTTGGGTAATTATGCACTTTCTAGCCACTTCTGAAAATATAAATTGTTTTTGAAAAAGTGGTGAAATGTGAGTTTATTCGATGTATCTCTTGAGGAGGTTGATTTCAACCGCGGATAACTCGTTTTTTACTGAAAATTAGAAGAACTAGTTATGTATCTGATAGTGAAAAAAACAATAACTCTTTCATTTTACGCGTTTTTTATGTTAAACAGAATATATCATTGGTTTTTCAGTAATATTATTTTTTCGGCCTGCAAAATACACTGTTTACTTACTTAACCAAACATAACCTAACTTATCCTAACTGATTGTTTATTCAATGCAGTACCACTGTTCGTGTATGGGTGTGCGGGTGGTTCAGTACCACTGTACGTGTACGGGTGGGTCAGTACCACTGTTCGTGTATGGGTGTGCGGGTGGTTCAGTACCACTGTACGTGTATGGGTGGGCGGGTGGGTCAGTACCATAGTAACATAGATTTGGATTCTCAATCTATGTTTGGTAAATCAGTTATTAAAAATTAAATTCTTCTTTGGAAACAATGATTTTATACACGAAATTTTAGGCACGAAATCGTAATTTGCGTTACATTCGGGTGCCTAACCTCCGGGACGGCCTGTCGGCCGTCCCTCTTGCAAATATAAATATGAATTGTTTGTTGTTTTGTTAATAATTGGTGTTTGTAATGACCGTGTAATGGCCGCTGATCGTGATTCGCCGTGGAAGTATTTTTTCCGTTATATCTCGAGGAATAATTGCTATAGTCCAAATTCGTATTCATCTTGGAAAAGTAAATCAAATTAAAAAAATATTATTAAAATATCATTTGAACTAACGGACATATGTTAAAAATACTAAAAGTTGTGACACTGGGTTTTTTTTATTTTTCGTTGAAATCCTTGATTCCCGCAGAATAAAAAACATATATCGCGAAAATATAGCCAATACTTGACCATTTCAGGAAAAGATTTGAAATGTTGTCAGGTGGCAAGAAAGTGCATACTTACCTACTCTTGTATTAGTTAATGTCAAAATTCATTACGTAAACATAATATTCTTCTTAATATCAAACACGTTTCATAAATATTACCAAAAACAACGAATGGTACGTCTCGTAAACACGAATGTGTTTGTCAGCACACTTAATTTATAACAAGTAATATTCAATATTATTTCACATTTAATATTCCAAATTGTTTTCAAACATCGCTTTAGGATTTGTTTATCCCTCTTTTGTTTGTTTAGCGTTTTGTTTTACCAGAGTTACCAACTTGATTGCGAGAGTATGTAAATTCCAAGGTAGAAAACGCTTCCCTTGGTAAATGTAAGAAAGAGTGTTAAAGTAAATTTACGACCGTTGCCTTTGACAGCACTTAATCAACGTAAATACAGCAAAGTGGTAACAGTATTATCCTCCCTATTGTTTGATTTATCGATCTTGAATGCACCTGCAAATTGGGTTGATTTATTGGCTATTCACTAGTATATGTGCCAATATTAAATGGCAGCACTCTTGGTAATACAATCAGTAGTTTTTCATTGTTACAGCTGGAAGTTGGCAGAAGTGTTTCATTGTTTTGTGACCTTTGACCTCTTCCTCCCTATCACCCACCCTTCACCGTCGCCGTCTTGCCTGCACATCTCTATAAGTGCGCTTCTCTCAAAACGTATTGTTACTCTGCTCTGTAATCAGGAACTGAGAATGTTTTTATTATACGTCTCACTATTGTTATTCTTGTAATTATTTTTATGTAGACGTACAAATTTTTTTATGGAAGAAATTAAAAATATTTTAAAAAGCAAAATGGTAAGAGAATTCAACTTGACAGTTTATACATTAACTTGAAATTGTTGTTATCATACTCTAAAATAATTTAAAAATATATTGATTGTTTAAGTTAATGTGTATTTATAAATTTAAATTTCTTAAATTAATCTCAATTATATCAATTTAAAATTAAATGTAGTTAAATGTTTGAAACAAAGGTAAAAATTAACATTTTCCACCAGTACAGATTACGTTTTACGGAATAATCACATTTCCGGCTACAATTAATAAATACAACACAGTAAAGATGTATTTTGGGTGGGGAAGGGGACCCACTGGTGGCATGTTGAGTAAGTGGGCGAACCTATCTAGACGTACGTTGGGTGAATATGTGAGCTCATATCGGAGGATGTTTATTCAGCTTGGTTTATTCTTAACTCGTGTTATAAAAATGCACCTTTGAGTTAAAGCACAGTATAATATAAACAGTAGCGAAGCTCAGCTGCTTTACTTGCCAACCAAGCAATGCTAGCGATCATAGCGGGCAGGTAGCAAATAAACGATGTGATTTGAATATTTACACTCAATTAACTGTATTTCAACATAAGTAAACTGCCATGCTATCTAGCGGAGAGATGTCGTAGCTCTGCGATATGGCCACAAGGATCGCCAGCGTCGACCAGATGGCATTGTTGTCAATAGTAAGCATCGTTACCTTATGTTTATATTATACTGTGTTTAAATTATGTTAGAGAATTTATTTGGATAGTTATATACATAGAGTGGTATTGACCCGCTCACCCGCCCACACACATACAGTGGTATTGACCCGCCCGCCCGCCCACACACGTACAGTGGTATTGACCCACCAGCCTACCCATACACGTACAGTGGTATTGACCCACCCGCCCACCCATACACGTACAGTGGTATTGACCCACCTGCCCACCCATACACGTACGGTAGTACTAACCCATCCGCCCACCCATACACGTACGGTGGTATTGACCCACCCACCCACCCACCCATACACATACAGTGGTATTGATACCACTGTACGTGTATGGGTGGGCGGATCGGTCAATACCACTGTACGTCTATGGGTGGGCGGGTCGGTCAATACCACTGTACGTGTATGGGCGGGCAGGTGGGTCAATACCACTGTACGTGTATGGGTGGGCGGGTGGGTCAATACCATTGTACGTGTATGGGTGGGCGGATCGGTCAATACCACTGTACGTGTATGGGTGGGCGGGTCGGTCAATACCACTGTACGTGTAGCAGTTTTGACAAAACCGTTATCATATTGCGCATTGTGTTTGCTTTTGATATTTTGAATACATACGTCTAGTTTTGAAAAATAGATGAACTTTATTCGAGGGTTATATGTACGTTGGGTGAGTGGTTGGGCCCATTTATATATTTTTGAAAGAGATCAGCTGATAACCATTGGCTGTTCATTTGTCATTGGTGTATTAATTAATGACACACCAATGACAGATTCGTTTATTTATCTTACTCATTTTGAATCCATAATCACCCATATCTTGACAATCGGCGTCTTAAGACTTAATAAAAAATATAAATAAGAACATTTATATTTCTTCGTCTTGAAGCATATCGTGTGGTTTATACGTGAGGTATGCCTTAGAAATTCAAATTTGTCAGAGCTATGATGTAGAATTTATTCAAAATTGATACTTACATATTCATAATTAAGTAGTATGAATATGGGTGTTTAACCTCGATGGTTACATCAACGACGTACGAGCTTTTTCCACTGGCAAATGTCAAAATATGAATCTTCAGTGGGTTTTTGAACATTCCGGATTAAGTGGTGACTATATATGAGTGTATCAGGCTGGCACTGACACTGGATATGTAATGATATACCGGTACGTGGAGTTTAACAACTATAGCATTACGTTATACAACAATGACGTCACTAAATGGCTGTATTACGTTATCGTGCAGGCCGCAGATCTTACAATAACTATATTATAGGTTATGGTTGTACTATTGTGTGCTATTTGATTTTCAAAGTAACAATTTATCTTCAGAAATGACTTTCCACTATAACGTAATTCCCTTCCTCGTGGTATAAATCACAAATTACCTGTTACAAACACTCGTGAGTTATGTGATCAGGAATTGATGTCATTCAATTACTGCTGGTCTAGATATCTCACTTCAATATCAGCTGATACTTTACAGCCTTCTATTGTCTACCTGTCTGGCATGTTTATACGCAACTCAACCAGCTCACATAATATGATCGAATTTATAGGTTTATAAGTTAGAGTGAAACGTTATCTAATGTATTCATATTTCAATCATTCAATCGGAAGTATGGTTTTTACCTATCGAGTACTGAATAGTAGGTAATTGGTAAGGCTTTTGAAGGTTAATTTCTAAACGAATATTTGCAAGCGTGAATCATTTACAATTTATCTATAAATGAAATAATAGATGAAACAATTAGTGATGCTTGTTGTACTTTGATGTTTGAGTGTGTTTTATTAAAAATGAATATGAAAATATTCACTTTACAAGAATTTATTAATATTTTATCAACGAAGTAGGCCTACGAATATATTTTAAACATGTTTTAACGTCCCCATCCATCCATTCACACACAGTGATAATGACCCACCTACCTACCCATTCAATACAATGGTATTGATTAATCAAATCATTGTAACAAATGTAAAATTTATGTAAAAGATACAATAATACAAAAGTAAATAGTTACATTTTCAGGAAAACAATGCAGAGTAATAGAAATTTGGAAAGAAAATTGAATTTGTCACACATAACCATAAAGTATTCGCCAAAGTCCTGGAGCTGTCTTTAATTATTTTTTAGTGAGGTGTTTATAGTAGAAAAGAAAGCTTGGCCATGAGTATAACAATTGTTAAACGTGATAGTATCATTTTTATTACCACTTCATTGTTAATTAAACCTTAAACTTGTTAAAAAGCTCGGCCACCGGCTTTCAATCAGTGATAGGCGAATATTTTTGGAAATTAGTTTTATAATGAATGAAAAACATATACAAGTAAACATAACACGACCCAATCAATTACGGCCTTATATTGCTGGTATTATAAAACAAACGCAAGTTTTAGACATATTCAAACTTGCTTTGGCAATTCCAATTTAGAGTAAATTATTTTTAAAATGTTATGTTGCAGAAAATATGTTTTAAATTTTCTTAATTTATAGTTTATTCGAGAATTTAAAATACTTGTTTAAACTATCAATTAACATTCGTAAATTAATGGCCTCATCAGTTACGAAATTAAATTACAGCTTCCTTTTAAATTAAAGACACTTGTGCTTGTTCACTAGACAGTTCCAAGAGCTTGGCAAATACTCTACTGGCCACGTTGAGTGAGCATTTATTCAGTTTTCTTAACAAAGTTTATGTTTCGTTTTTTTCTTGAAAGTTTTACACCTTAGGCCTACTGTATATTTTCTGGATATGCATAGCTTAGTTAACAGGTACGAGTATATAGCACTAAGAGCTACCTATATATTTTTCAATAATGTAATCATTATTTAATAACTATAAATATTATATTAATTTTAGTATAAAACGGTCGAAAACACGCTTATGTATTAAACTGTTATCTTATTTACGGAAATAATTTATTCTCTTTGAAACAACAACAGTTATTTTTTTTCAAGGAGAACAGTACAATTTATTCTTGTTGAAATAACACTTACTCTTACTTGTTTAACTATATTTGATATAATTCTGTTTAACGTTTTTACACACATTGCATATGTAAACTAGGTTGTTACATTTTTACTAGATGCAATCAAGATAATTTGTTTAGCACAATAACTCCGTCTTATATCTACTACTTATTGCGGTTTTTATAATTACAACTTGATTATTTACTTTTATTTTGTTTATTATTTACACTTATAATTTATTTTTAATGAAACAACTTTTTAATTATTTTTGGAGGTTACCTATTGCTTGATTTATATGTATTTATATTGTCTAGAAATGCGATGAAACCTATCATCTGTGTATAGTTTCTAACGCGAGTTATTTCTTTTTTACTGTGTATAGTTGGTATAACTTTTTGCTGTTTTTGTTTTGAAATTTAGCTTTTTAAAGTTAACGTTTTTAACTGTTTTATTTGATACGCCATTATATGTATAGTATTCAACAAGCTAGGTTCGGCTAGGATTTCAGTCTTACCTTCGAAGCCTCATCACTGAGTCTTCCCGCAGGCAACATGTTCAGCGTTGACAGAAAGGTTGCTGGTGTTACAAAGTGATTTGCTTCCTCCGTCATCAGTAGCTACAGTTAAGTCCCGCCTACTGCTTCCTCCTTCGTCATCAGTAGCTACAGTTAAGTCCCGCCTACTGCTTCCTCCTCTGTCATCAGTAGCTACAGTTAAGTCCCGCCTACTGCTTCCTCCTCTGTCATCAGTACCTACAGTTAAGTCCCGCCTACTGCTTCTTCCTCTGTCATCAGTAGCTACAGTTAAGTCCCACCTACTGCTTCCTCCGTCATCAGTACCTACAGTTAAGTCCCGCCTACTGCTTCCTCCTCTGTCATCAGTAGCTACAGTTAAGTCCCGCCTACTGCTTCCTCCTCTGTCATCAGTACCTACAGTTAAGTCCCGCCTACTGCTTCCTCCTTTGTCATCAGTAGCTACAGTTAAGTCCCGCCTACTGCTTCCTCCTCCGTCATCAGTAGCTACAGTTAAGTCCCGCCTACTGCTTCCTCCTCTGTCATCAGTAGCTACAGTTAAGTCCCGCCTACTGCTTCCTCCTCCCTCATCACTAGCTACAGTTAACTCCCGCCTACTGCTTCCTCCTCTGTCATCAGTAGCTACAGTTAAGTCCCGCCTACTGCTTCCTCCGTCATCAGTAGCTACAGTTAAGTCCCGCCTACTGCTTCCTCCTCTGTCATCAGTACCTACAGTTAAGTCCCGCCTACTGCTTCCTCCTCTGTCATCAGTAGCTACAGTTAAGTCCCGCCTACCGCTTCCTCCTCCGTCATCACTAGCTACAGTTAAGTCCCGCCTACTGCTTCCTCCTCTGTCATCAGTAGCTACAGTTAAGTCCCGCCTACTGCTTCCTCCTCCGTCATCAGTAGCTACAGTTAAGTTCCGCCTACAGCTTCCTCCGTCATCAGTAGCTACAGTAAGTCCCGCCTACTGCTTCCTCCTCCGTCATCAGTAGCTACAGTTAAGTCCCGCCTACTGCTTCCTCTTTCGTCATCAGTAGCTACAGTTAAGTCCCGCCTACTTCTTCTTCCGTCCTCAGTAGCTACCGTTATGTCCCGCCTACTGCTTCCTCCGTCATCAGTAGCTACAGTTAAGTCCCGCCTACTGCTTCCTCCGTCATCAGTAGCTACAGTTAAGTTCCGCCTACTGTCGTAAAGGTGGCTTCTCCCCTTGTTACATTAACTGTACCTAAAGGAATTTTCTGTTTGTTTAGGGTTGTAATTTTTCTTGTTGTGTTTTAGCCGAGCTGGGTGACTACGACCACCGCCGCCATTCCCCCGGCTATGTCTCCGAGTTTCGGTTCCTGTCGAATCAGACGGTGGAGCTGGAGAACAAGATAGCAGAACACCACAAGGACCTCCAGTAAGTCACATTTTACAATTACTAGGGAGGGGGGGGGAGTAATCAGTTCTGTCGTCCTCCATTCTGGTGTCTGGCCAACATTATTTATCCGTCTTTCGGTTAAATTATCTAAAACCTTGCACAAATAAAGCTTCATTGTTAATCGTTTATTAGTTTTCCCATGTTAAAAACAAAAATAAGATTTCGTCAATAAGTCTTTATGTTGAGTGTTTGTTGATTTTTCAAATTTGCTGGTATTTTCATTACAAGTAAATTTTTAATTATAAAAATAGTAACTATGTTTATCAGAAACATATCAGTTTCTTTCTTTGGTTCTTGGTGAAATTCGGATGGTTTTAAATAAAACGCTATCATTAATTCCACAAATTTAATTTTTTCATAAATTTATTTTTGCCTGTTCTAACATATTTGGCTTATTAGTTCGTAAAATTTTTTTAATGATCTACTGATGCCGTAACAGGTGAAATTGCGTCTATGAAAAAACTAGATTTATGTAAATAATAAATATGTTTTCTTTAAAACATTAAAATTAAAAAAAAGTTCAAACACTATAAAGAATTATAATTTTTCATTGCCTACAAAATAAATATCGCATTTAAAATTAAGCCGTAGGAAAAATCCGTAAAATGTCGGTCTATCCGTTTACCATCGTCCCATGAAGAATACGGAATACGAATACACAAGGGATGACCACCAGTCCAGCCCCCTTAAACCCCTAATATTCATGATTTAGTATTTTACATTGTATAGTACACAGTTTGTATCACAAAAAAGATATTTTTTTAGCTTGAAATCAAAACGTTCAAGTGTAAACTGTTGTGTTATGTACAGAGTGTGATTTCCAAGCAATATTTAATGTATGAAAATAAAAAGCAATCTATTGTAATATTTTAGTAATAAAATGACAATAATAACAGTTATGAATAGGCAAATTTTAATGAATTGAATATTAACATTTATTAATAAGCTTTGATTTTACCTCAAGCAACAACAAAGAAGTGTTGTGCAATTACCAACTAGTAATTAAACGACCTTACAAGTGGTCATTCTGTTGTTACATGACATGTTTCGCGTCCTAACATCACATGCAATAATGTTTAAACATATCTGCTGAAAATATAATCAAATGTGTTTAATTTATTTCACCAAAGTTAATATCTTGGCTTTCATACCTAGTTTTATTTTATAATGTAATTTTAAGTTTTCCTTGTGTATATTTCGATGTTGTATCTATTATGTTTTCTGTTCTGTTATTATTAATATAAATTGATAACTACTTTAAATTAGAGTTTTTGTTTCCAACCATTATACTTTCGTCATTCCTGTACTTTACTATTCCGTCATTAAATTAACACAACATTTTTACATTATCTGTTTAACCGTTCTGTTGAAGATTTTTTCATTTAATGGATATATCCATTGTTCGATCGTTTAGGTTAAGAGGAAGTAAAATCGATTTTTTTTTTCTTTAGGACTGACTTCGTGGTTTACAATGAGATCTCTGTGTTTGTAGGCACTACTTGATACATTCATAATCACTGTAATATGTCTGCAACTCCCAACAGTTTTCTAAATTGGAAATAGGAACCTCTAAGTGGTTGAGTTCAGTGTGAGGGTCGATCTCCCCTTCACTTCAAGTTTACTGTCTGAGAGTATTGGTGGGAAGTAGACCAACCAGGTGATTGCCTTATCGACATGCAATCTATTTTACCAGCAGGGGGCTTCCAGTCAGATGTAGGCTTGAGAAGGGCGGTTGTATATCTTTAGAAATGTTCTTACAGCTATAAAAATATCGAGGTTATTGAAATATTTTCGTAAGTGAAAATCTATATTTTGAATACGTTTTTAATAACATTAAAAATAACAAATATGATATGGTTTAATTTATGGGAGACGTTCAGTGGTTCGAGTGATCAAAAATTGAACAACTTTGCAACAGGTGTATAATTCCTGTCCTCATCAGGTGCTACTAACATAAGTATCAATAAATACTAGATATTAAAATAAGTTAAATATCACTACTATAAAACCCCTTAAACAAACAAATTTAATATTAATGAGCTAAAATCTAGTTTTTATGATAGTTCACGTCGTACGTATTACTAACTACAGACTCAGGTTAATAAAGCAACGGACCAGTTAATGGTTCAAAGTATTTAAATTAGAAACCGGTATTGCCATTGAAGAATGTTAAGAAATCAGAATGTTCCGTCAACTATGCCATGTTAACTGTCAGCTTGTGTTTATAGGCCCACAAACGGCAATAACAGATACATGAACTTTATTATCCTTTACTAATAAGCATGTTAAATGAAACTTCATGAAGTTACACGCATTAGCAAGCGATAATAGCTAATACAACTCACCATAATGGCAGGTAGTGTTTCCCTTCTAATAATATTCACTTCATGTCTTTGATATTTATGTCATACATACTTTAATGTCAAGTGTACCTTTACACTGGTATCGATCTCAATATCCCCTAGTGACATTCTACAGACACCGTGCTTGACAATGTGACATGTTGCTTTCGCTTATGTAATATATCAACTTAAATATACCGGGTGTTCAACCCGCGTGATATGTATTATATTAATAAACACAGAACAATGAAACTATAGGATTACGTCCTCACTGTAGTTACTGACTTTTTGGTCATTTTAAAAGTCATAATTCGCTTTTTGGGGACGTCCTGTGGAGGAAATCTGAAAAAAAACTTAAATGTAATCATAGGTCGAATTATACATCATTTTAAAGTTCATTATTAGAGAAACACATTGCCGCAACCTCGACTGAAAAAGGACTATTCGTTTGGAAATAACAGCCTCTCAAAGTTCCAATGAGGCCAAAAAAATACTAAGGGGGCTCCAGACTTTTTGAACACCCAGTATGTTAGAAAACAATAATTAATGCGAGTTATTACATATGGTTTTTTTTATTGTTGTTACTATTCATTGAAAATTGAAAGTGTATAGTCATCGAAACTTGTACACCATAACAGACACCTTATTACCATTAGTATATTGAGATAACCTATATGGAAAATAAAAATCCAAATTTGTAATCCTAAATGTATTCTTTTAATAATCATAGGTAGAGTGAGTAAGACACCAGTTATCATTAAGATCCTCATGAAAAGTTAATCTTCTTCACAGCCCACCTACTCTCCTTAGAACACGAATCTTGACAAACCACCTACTCCCCTTAGAATACGACTCTAGACGAACCACCTACCCTCCTGAGAACACGACTCTTGACGAACCACCTACTCTCCTTAGAACACGAATCTTGACAAACCACCTACTCCCCTTAGAATACGACTCTAGACGAACCACCTACCCCCCTGAGAACACGACTCTTGACGAACCACCTACTCCCCTTAGAACACGATTCTTGACGAACCACCTACTCCCCTTAGAACACGACTCTTGACGAACCACCTACCTCCCTGAGAACACGACTCTTCACGAACCACCTACTCCCCTTAGAACACGACTCTTGACGAACCACCTACTCCCCTTAGAACACGACTCTTGACGAACCACCTACTTCCCTTAGAACACGACTCTTGACGAACCACCTACCCCCCTGAGAACACGACTCTTGACGAACCACCTACTCCCTTAGAACACGACTCTTGACGAACCACCTACTCCCCTTAGAACACGACTCTTGACGAACCACCTACTCCCCTTAGAACACGACTCTTGACGAACCACCTACTTCCCTTAGAACACGACTCTTGACGAACTACCTACTCCCCTGAGAACACGACTCTTGACGAACCACCTACTCCCCTTAGAAAACAACTCTTGACGAACCACCTACTCCCCTTAGAACACGACTCTTGACGAACCACCTACTCCCCTTAGAACACGACTCTTGACGAACCACCTACTCCCCTTAGAACACGACTCTTGACGAACCACCTACTCCCCTGAGAACACGACTCTTGACGAACCACCTACTCCCCTTAGAAAACGACTCTTGACGAACCACCTACTCCCCGTAGAACACGACTCTTGACGAACCACCTACTCCCTTAGAACACGACTCTTGACGAACCACCTACTCCCCTTAGAACACGACTCTTGACGAACCACCTACTCCCCTTAGAATACAACTCTTGACAAACCACCTACTCCCCTTAGAACACGACTCTTGACGAACCACCTACTTCCCTTATAATACGACTCTTGACGAACCACCTACTTCCCTTAGAACACGACTCTTGACGAACCACCTACCCCCCTGAGAACACGACTCTTGATGAACCACCTACTCCCCTTAGAACACGACTCTTGACGAACCACCTACTCCCCTTAGAATACAACTCTTGACAAACCACCTACTCCCTTTAGAACACGACTCTTGACGAACCACCTACTTCCCTTATAATACGACTCTTGACGAACCACCTACTCCCCTTAGAACACGACACTTGACGAACTACCTACTCCCCTTAGAACACGACTTTTGACGAACTACCTTACCCCCTTACAACACAACTATTGACGAACCACCTACTCCCCTTAGAACACAAATCTCGACGAACCACCTACTCCCCTGAGAACATGGCTTTTGACGAACCACCTACTCCCCTTAGAACACGACTCTTGACGAACCACTTACTCCGCATAGAACACGACTCTTGACGAACCACCTACTCCCCTTAGAACATGACACTTGACGAACCACCCACCCTCCTTAGAACACGACTCTTGACGAACCCCCCCCCCCTTAAAACACGACTCTTGACGAGATACCCACTCTCCATAGAACACGACTCATTCTGCGCCACGCACCCTCGTTAGAACATGACAATTGACGAGCCACCCACCCTCCATATGATACAACTCTCGTCGAGACACCTACCCCCTTCGACCACAACCTAGGATAATTGCCTACCCATAATATTTATCATAAGTAGATACATTTATCTAAGCAGATATTGATATTGTAACCTGACTTTACATTAAAAACTAATCACCACAGAAAGTTATTAATGCCACACCACTCTTATGAGATATATGTATAATAACAGACAACTTTTTTAAATTGACTAACCTAAAATAAACGTATCAAATCCAGTCTTTATAAGGTTCATTCTATTCATTTATTCGTCAAATATTACCATTCCTCGTTTGACAATTAATTGCAATGTGTAATCATCAGTTAGATATATACAGTTTTATCTGTCATGTTTCCATTAAGCATTCTATGATTAGTTATAGAACGACCGCCTTATGAAGTACATTCTTAACTCTCTTATCGTAGGAAGTAAAAAGCTGTGGATGCCAAAAAGTACTACCTCAAGGTGTCCTAGTGACCATCACTGCACTCCGCCGTAACCTCGAGCCTCCAACGTTCTCCAGCTGTCATCGATGGAGCCATTAAATCCTAATTGCACTGGAAGGAGACAATATTTTACGCCAGAAACAGGTGTTCCAGGAAGTTTGGCCTTGGGTAAATTGCTATGTTGATTCAGAGTGGTACTGTACTAGAAACGTATTGAATGTTTCTTCTCTATATACGACTTTGCGTCTCTCACAGATAAGTCTGCACGATTAATTGACGTGTCTTTGAATGGTATTTAAATGGAAGGCACGTCAAGATTTGGAACTTGCAAGGTGGCTTGATAGGCTCGTCAAAATTTGGAACATGTAAGATGGCTTGATAAGCACATCTATATTTGGAATATGCACGGTGGCTTGATAGCACGTTAAGATTTGGAATATGCAAGGTGGCTTGATAGCACATTAAGATTTGGAATATGTAACGTGGTGATAGGCTCGTCAAGATTTGGAATATGCAAGGTGGCTTGATAGCACGTCAAGATTTGGAATATGCAAGGTGGCTTGATAGCACGTCAAGATTTGGAATATGCAAGGTGGCTTGATAGGCTCGTCAAAATTAGGAACAATTAAGGTGGCTTGATAGGCTCGTCAAGATTTGGAATATGCAAGGTGGCTTGATAGCACATCAAAATTAGAAATATCTAAGGTGGTGAGAGGCTCGTCAAGATTTGGAATATGCAAGGACTTGATTGGATCGTCGACATTTGGAATATGTAAGGTGGTGATAGACTCGTCAACAGTTGGAATACCGGCACATAAGATTTGTAAAGATCACCTCTTATGTGCCGATATTCCAACTGTCTTAACAAATGTAGACGAGTTATATTATTTTGCCCGATGACCCACTTAGAAAATAAATAGTTTGCTGGTTTTTGTTTATTTTAATTAACCTAGATTTACTGGATGATTAGCTGTCTTGATTTCTTTCTGAGCTGTGCGAGGGGAACAAGAACTCTGAGTATTTTATATTGAGTCGGATGGTCATCGGAACTGGGCATGTTTAGGTGGGAGTGAAGTGCGTCATAACTCCTAACGTTTTGTATTGTATTCTTGATATGTTCAAAGCGTCATCATAAGATGGAGTTTGTCTTTAAAGAAATCGGGAATAGTATGAATACTGGTCCTAATAGGTTAGGCTAGTGCCATGAATAGAGTTGACATTCAGGGAGATTTTTGAGAGGCAGCCAGACTTTCATCAGGAACTTCACTCCGTAAACAGGGAGTGGAACATTTGTAAGATTCGTTAGACATTGGACACTATTATGAGGGTTGTTTTTATCATCATACATTATAATATAACTGTGACATAGTTGTACTTGTTATTTCACTAGAGAACCGTTTAATCAAGAAAAGTCACTATAAATGTATAGTAACCGTTGTGTCTGGGCTTGCGCCAACGAGTGTACAAGCTCTGTGTCCTTACCGGACAAGTGCAGCCCACACCGCCCCTTAATGAGTACGGTCACTTGTCATTACAAACCCGGATTATGAGATTTTTCATTGGCTATGTGTCATTTGTCTCATTTAAATATAACATCGGTTTGATATTTGCCATGAGCACCCACGCCAAGTTATATAATTAATGATTACTTGACATTTGCTTAATGTACCGTAATTTTGTTACGTAGTTTGCTTAGTTAATTTCCTTATGAAAACACGACACCTAAGGAAGGTCATGTCGTGATTCATGAAGGAAGATATTGGCAAGAAGTATCGAATGACCCTCTTCAACCTACCTACAATTTTTAGAAATTCGTTTATTTTCTGAGTCAACGTGTTTGTTTGTGTGTGTTTATTTATTTATTAAATTCATGGTGTATGCCACAATTTTGTTTCTATTTAGGTTAATTTGTGGAATGGCAAACTCACATTTTGGCACTGAACTTACATCAAAGGAAGAATGAAAATAAACAGATCACGTAAATTTCCGTTAGGCTCATAGAGAAGACTCAAACACCTATCTGGTCGAGATATCGAGTTTCAGATAATTGTAGATATTTGAAATTATTAATTTGAATAGAAAAATGTTTCACAGCATTTCAAAATCTTCCATCTATAGTTATCTTCAGGCGATAAGGAAATTAAGACCATAATCATATCGCAGCATAGTTCTTAATTTTTAGCTCTATGCAGTCATTTTTATATTGTCTTACGTGAATAAATGAAGTTTATTCCACAAATAATACAATTTAACCAAACATGGTAATTATGGAATATTACTAACCACTGTGAGAAGGGGAGAAGGTCAAGACTGTAGAACGTGATAGTTATAATTATATTTTCACAATCTCACAAACGATCGAAATGTTTCACAATCCTTGATAATTTTGAACCATAGTAAAGTATAATACAAAGAAGTATGTTCACCATAAATAACTGTTCGTACGGTCAAAAGTTGTAAAATGGTTCCAGCCTGTGAAATGTCAGCATTATTGAAACGTAAACTGAATAACGTAATTCAATGTGTAAGAGTTATCAACCAAATAAAGATCAAAATGAATGTTCTAGTTTTATCTTATGTTTCGTTCTAATTCTTTCAACTTTTTGAATTCGATTGAAAATTAATTTATTTCACACATTGAAAATATTATTTATAAAACAAGGAAGTTTTACACATAATTTATCCTTCAAAACATTTTAATACGTTTATGTACCTACTGAATACATTTTTCTTACTTTCCTAAACTTAATTTTCATTTAAATTATTTCGGTTACGTGGTATAATTTATAGAATCATCCCTACCATACTTTTTGTCGCGCAGGTTAGCCTTCCATTTATCTTCCAGCCTTTTATAAATGAGCAACAGTGATATTTCACAATTTCTTTTCCCTTTCATTCCTTATTTTTCCAAGGTGATAATATTTCTTTTCTTTAAGGTTGTCATGTTATGAATAGTCTTATTTGCTTGTTTTCATTTGATTAAATTCTTGTGTGTGTATAAAATCTATGTCTTTTTGTTACAATACACTACAACTACGTTTTTATGGTTGTGTGTTCTCCAGGGGCCAGCTGCCCTCGGTGGCAGAGCTCAACTACCTGGACAAGGTTAAATGGCTGGAAATGTACGGCGTGGATCTACACCCGGTACTGGTAAGTATTTCAAACATAATTTTTGTAGCTGTCTAGTTGTTAAGTGTAAAAGTGCCTTATTTCCCTATTCGTTGTTCTGATGGGTGTTCCAACTTACAATAAAAAATAGATATTGTATAGTTGCAAAACTTTTTTGATACTTTTCCAGGATATTTATGTTACTTTAACGCATGTGAAAAAAAAATGTTTGGGTATTAATTAACTTTCATCTCCTTACTCTGCTACTAAACGCCATATTTTATTATATGTTTACTCCTTAGTGATGTATAATGAAATATATATCTGAATCAACAACAGGAATAAAAATCTGCCTAGAAATATCTTTTACCATCAAACAAAGGGAGAATATTGAATTTTACTAGTATCATAAATAAACTAATAAACTGAGTTATTAGTGCCAATGTACGTGTATGGGTGGGCGGGTGGGTCAGTACCAATGTACGTGTATGGGTGGGCGGGTGGGTCAGTGCCAATTTACGTGTTTGGGTGGGTCAGTGCCAATGTACTTGTATGGGTGGGTCAGTGCCAATGTACGTGTATGGGTGGGCGGGTGGGTCAGTGCCAATGTACGTGTTTGGGTGGGTCAGTGCCAATGTACTTGTATGGGTGGGTCAGTGCCAATGTACGTGTATGGGTGGGCGGGTGGGTCAGTGCCAATGTACGTGTTTGGGTGGGTCAGTGCCAATGTACTTGTATGGGTGGGTCAGTGCCAATGTACGTGTATGGGTGGGCGGGTGGGTCAGTGCCAATGTACGTGTATGGGCGGGCGGGTGGGTCAGTGCCAATGTACGTGTATGGGTGGGCGAGTGGGTCAGTGCCAATGTACAGTATGGGTGGGTGGGTGGGTCAATACCACGGTATGTGTATGGGTGGGCGGGTGGGTCAGTAACACGGTACGTGTATGGGTGGGTGGGTGGGTCAGTACCATGGTACGTGTATGGGTGGGCGGGTGGGTCAGTAACTCGGTACGTGTATGGGTGGGTGGGTGGGTGGGTCAATACCACGGTATGTGTATGGGTGGGCGGGTGGGTCAGTAACACGGTACGTGTATGGGTGGGTGGGTCAGTACCATGGTACGTGTATGGGTGGGCGGGTGGGTCAGTACCATGGTATGTGTATGGATGGGCGGGTGGGACAGGAATAAATAAATACAGAAAAACAACCACGAACACTCTCATGAAAAGAAGAGCATACTTTTTTGAATACATATACCCAATGACATTGAAGACGAATCTTTTAATCTGAAAACACCAAATTATTAACAGAACCTAAAGAATATTTAAATAAATATATAATGCGACAAAAGCACAGGATTAAACAATAACTGGTAGTAAATAAAAAGAAAAGAAATGAACACATAAAATATAAAACAGTGACCGCATGAATAGAATTCATCTAAAGAAAGACATGTTTGAGATAAATGGATATTTTAAAAATAATATAGTTTATTCACTTTCTATAACAAAAACAAACTATCTATGACATTATTTATATGTACATACTCTATTTAAACCTTTCGATTTAAAAAATTCTATAAATGTATTATTCCTATTATTTACGAATATTAATTTTACACTTCCACTCTCAATTATGTATGTAAAATTGACCTTATTCTGAGGAAAACACAAGACCACACAATAAAAACATAGTCTAAGTAAGAAGAACGACATTGATGTTAACGTACAAAACAACCGGTAACAAACAATATCACTGAACCTGCAACATCAAAGGCCGAGACCATCACAGCGTCGATCAACCGTAAAAATAATAGGGCCAGAACTTGTAGATTGATAACTTCCCGACAATCTGGGGGAATGTTGGTTCTCCACTCTTCACCAGCAGCTCGCCATCAAAGAACTTTCTTGACGAGATGTATAAAGCAAGTGATTTGAAGTTAAAGTAAACCCAAGTTGTTGGACGTTTCGGTTGGGTACATAGGAGACTATGTACATCTTATAACAAATACAGCACGGTATATGATATAATACAACACATACATGTGTAATATTAAAATAAAGTAATTGTATTTTAATTTTTTTTAACTAATACAACAAAAGAAGTTATCTAATTACAGACCTATTTCAGTGTAATATGTTTTTTAAAAAAATCTAAATACTTTGAACTAATTTTAATACGTTATTAAAAATTTTCCAATGTATGTTTTTATTTTCAAACTTGTTCCAGTTACAATAAAGATGATTGATACAATCCGTGGGCGTTGTTAATTCATGGAATAAATTTAATTGAATTAAAAAATGATCGTGTGAAAATTCCATATACTATACAATCATATTACAACGTTGAACAAGAAAGATGATTAATATTTTATAATTAAACATACAAAATATATTTATGTAATTTGTTATAACCTTTTTATAAAGGTTTTTTGGAGGTTATTGTAACGCCTCGTTACTTGGCCCTTGGATGCACAGTCCCGTATTTGTTTTTCAATCTTAACGAAATTCCTAGATTATAGAACCACGTATAAAGATTCTTAAGCTCTATAGAACGCAGGTTCAGTGCCTTGCTCGTGAGTGCTTAATGTTCATTTTATAACCCACCCATAACACTGACGCCCACGTTGATGCTGTAAGAGCTACTCCATTAGTGAGTGACACTACTAGTATCTTGTGTACTCACTTGTGGTGTTATGAACATAGTTATAAAGCCTGTTGATATATTCCTATGAGTCAGTTTTATAAACTATAGAAATAATATTTTGTATGTATTTGATTTGATCGTTTATATTAATTTACATTTCATTGTTGAAAATTTAAATTAATTTTCGGACATGCAACCATATAAAATCCTTGCACTTAAAGAACTAAGAAAAAAAAGTAAAGTTATTTATCTTATAAAATAGTTTTTATACTGTTAATGAATTGGTATTTAATATCGTTGTAATAGAAGCTATAATCTGTCTCTAGACAATGTATTTATTTACTATGTTAAATTGCAATATTGAATTATTTGATTTAAGATTAATCGAAGGCCAATTTTAATAACTTAATAGTATAACTTAACTTCAATACCACCGTACTGTATGGGTGGGCGGATGGGTCAATACCACCGTACGTGTATGGGTGGGCGGGTGGGTCAATACCACCGTACTGTATGGGTGGGCGGGTGGGTCAATACCACCGTACGTGTATGGGTGGGCGGGTGGGTCAATACCACCGTATGTGTATGGGTGGGCGGGTGGGTCAATACCACCGTACGTGTATGGGTGGGCGGGTGGGTCAATATCACCGTACTGTTTGGGTGGGCGGGTGGGTCAATACCACTGTACTGTATGGATGGGCGGGTGGGTCAATACCACCGTACTGTATGGGCGGGTGAGTGGGTCAATACCACCGTACTGTATGGGTGGGCGGGTGGGTCAATACCACCGTACTGTATGGGTGGGCGGGTGGGTCAATACCACTGTACTGTATGGATGGGCGGGTGGGTCAATACCACCGTACTGTATGGGTGGGCGGGTGGGTCAATACCACCGTACTGTATGGGTGGGCGGATGGGTCAATACCACCGTACGTGTATGGGTGGGCGGGTTGGTCAATACCACCGTACGTGTATGGGTGGGCGGGTGGGTCAATACCACCGTACTGTATGGGTGGGCGGGTGGGTCAATACCACTGTACTGTATGGATGGGCGGGTGGGTCAATACCACCGTACTGTATGGGCGGGTGAGTGGGCCTATACCACTGTACGTGTATGGGTGGGCGGGCGGGTCATCAACATTACACGTGTATGGGTAGGTGGGTGGATCATCACCACTGCACGTGTATGTTCATCACCACTGCACGTGTATGTTCATCACCACTGCACGTGTATGAGTAAGCGGGCGGGTCATCAACACTGCACCACAGAGCAAAGAATTTGCTCTGTGCACTGCACATGTATGGGCGGGCGGGCGTGACTTTTCTTAAAATCTAGTGCAGTGTGATGAGTAAAATAAAGTAATGGTATTTTAATTTTTTTTAACTAATACAACAAAAGAAGTTATCTAATTACAGACCTATTTAAGTGTAATATGTTTAAAAAAAATCTAAATACTTTGAACTAATTTTAATACGTTATTAAAAATTTTCCAATGTATGTTTTTATTTTCAAACTTGTTCCAGTTACAATAAAGATGGGACGTTGTTAATTCATGGAATAAATTTAATTGAATTAAAAAATGATCGTGTGAAAATTCTATATACTATACAATCATATTACAACGTGGAACAAGAAAGATGATTAATATTTTATAATTAAACATACAAAATATATTTATGTAATTTGTTATAACCTTTTTATAAAGGTTTTTTTGGAGGTTATTGTAACGCCTCGTTACTTGGCCCTTAGATGAACAGTCCCGTATTTTGTTTTTCAATCTTAACGAAATTCCTAGATTATAGAACCACGTATAAAGATTCTTAAGCTCTATAGAACGCAGGTTCAGTGCCTTGCTCGTGAGTGCTTAATGTTCATTTTATAACCCACCCATAACACTGACGCCCACGTTGATGCTGTAAGAGCTACTCCATTAGTGAGTGACACTACTAGTATCTTGTGTACTCACTTGTGGTGTTATGAACATAGTTATAAAGCCTGTTGATATATTCCTATGAGTCAGTTTTATAAACTATAGAAATAATATTTTGTATGTATTTGATTTGATCGTTTATATTAATTTACATTTCATTGTTGAAAATTTAAATTAATTTTCGGACATGCAACCATATAAAATCCTTGCACTTAAAGAACTAAGAAAAAAAAGTAAAGTTATTTATCTTATAAAATAGTTTTTATACTGTTAATGAATTGGTATTTAATATCGTTGTAATAGAAGCTATAATCTGTCTCTAGACAATGTATTTATTTACTATGTTAAATTGCAATATTGAATTATTTGATTTAAGATTAATCGAAGGCCAATTTTAATAACTTAATAGTATAACTTAACTTCAATACCACCGTACTGTATGGGTGGGCGGATGGGTCAATACCACCGTACGTGTATGGGTGGGCGGGTGGGTCAATACCACCGTACTGTATGGGTGGGCGGGTGGGTCAATACCACCGTACGTGTATGGGTGGGCGGGTGGGTCAATACCACCGTATGTGTATGGGTGGGCGGGTGGGTCAATACCACCGTACGTGTATGGGTGGGCGGGTGGGTCAATATCACCGTACTGTTTGGGTGGGCGGGTGGGTCAATACCACTGTACTGTATGGATGGGCGGGTGGGTCAATACCACCGTACTGTATGGGCGGGTGAGTGGGTCAATACCACCGTACTGTATGGGTGGGCGGGTGGGTCAATACCACCGTACTGTATGGGTGGGCGGGTGGGTCAATACCACTGTACTGTATGGATGGGCGGGTGGGTCAATACCACCGTACTGTATGGGTGGGCGGGTGGGTCAATACCACCGTACTGTATGGGTGGGCGGATGGGTCAATACCACCGTACGTGTATGGGTGGGCGGGTTGGTCAATACCACCGTACGTGTATGGGTGGGCGGGTGGGTCAATACCACCGTACTGTATGGGTGGGCGGGTGGGTCAATACCACTGTACTGTATGGATGGGCGGGTGGGTCAATACCACCGTACTGTATGGGCGGGTGAGTGGGCCTATACCACTGTACGTGTATGGGTGGGCGGGCGGGTCATCAACATTACACGTGTATGGGTAGGTGGGTGGATCATCACCACTGCACGTGTATGTTCATCACCACTGCACGTGTATGTTCATCACCACTGCACGTGTATGAGTAAGCGGGCGGGTCATCAACACTGCACCACAGAGCAAAGAATTTGCTCTGTGCACTGCACATGTATGGGCGGGGCGGGCGTGACTTTTCTTAAAATCTAGTGCAGTGTGATGAGTAAAATAAAGTAATGGTATTTTAATTTTTTTTAACTAATACAACAAAAGAAGTTATCTAATTACAGACCTATTTCAGTGTAATATGTTTAAAAAAAATCTAAATACTTTGAACTAATTTTAATACGTTATTAAAAATTTTCCAATGTATGTTTTTATTTTCAAACTTGTTCCAGTTACAATAAAGATGGGGCGTTGTTAATTCATGGAATAAATTTAATTGAATTAAAAAATGATCGTGTGAAAATTCCATATACTATACAATCATATTACAACGTTGAACAAGAAAGATGATTAATATTTTATAATTAAACATACAAAATATATTTATGTAATTTGTTATAACCTTTTTATAAAGGTTTTTTTGGAGGTTATTGTAACGCCTCGTTACTTGGCCCTTAGATGAACAGTCCCGTATTTTGTTTTTCAATCTTAACGAAATTCCTAGATTATAGAACCACGTATAAAGATTCTTAAGCTCTATAGAACGCAGGTTCAGTGCCTTGCTCGTGAGTGCTTAATGTTCATTTTATAACCCACCCATAACACTGACGCCCACGTTGATGCTGTAAGAGCTACTCCATTAGTGAGTGACACTACTAGTATCTTGTGTACTCACTTGTGGTGTTATGAACATAGTTATAAAGCCTGTTGATATATTCCTATGAGTCAGTTTTATAAACTATAGAAATAATATTTTGTATGTATTTGATTTGATCGTTTATATTAATTTACATTTCATTGTTGAAAATTTAAATTAATTTTCGGACATGCAACCATATAAAATCCTTGCACTTAAAGAACTAAGAAAAAAAAGTAAAGTTATTTATCTTATAAAATAGTTTTTATACTGTTAATGAATTGGTATTTAATATCGTTGTAATAGAAGCTATAATCTGTCTCTAGACAATGTATTTATTTACTATGTTAAATTGCAATATTGAATTATTTGATTTAAGATTAATCGAAGGCCAATTTTAATAACTTAATAGTATAACTTAACTTCAATACCACCGTACTGTATGGGTGGGCGGATGGGTCAATACCACCGTACGTGTATGGGTGGGCGGGTGGGTCAATACCACCGTACTGTATGGGTGGGCGGGTGGGTCAATACCACCGTACGTGTATGGGTGGGCGGGTGGGTCAATACCACCGTATGTGTATGGGTGGGCGGGTGGGTCAATACCACCGTACGTGTATGGGTGGGCGGGTGGGTCAATATCACCGTACTGTTTGGGTGGGCGGGTGGGTCAATACCACTGTACTGTATGGATGGGCGGGTGGGTCAATACCACCGTACTGTATGGGCGGGTGAGTGGGTCAATACCACCGTACTGTATGGGTGGGCGGGTGGGTCAATACCACCGTACTGTATGGGTGGGCGGGTGGGTCAATACCACTGTACTGTATGGATGGGCGGGTGGGTCAATACCACCGTACTGTATGGGTGGGCGGGTGGGTCAATACCACCGTACTGTATGGGTGGGCGGATGGGTCAATACCACCGTACGTGTATGGGTGGGCGGGTTGGTCAATACCACCGTACGTGTATGGGTGGGCGGGTGGGTCAATACCACCGTACTGTATGGGTGGGCGGGTGGGTCAATACCACTGTACTGTATGGATGGGCGGGTGGGTCAATACCACCGTACTGTATGGGCGGGTGAGTGGGCCTATACCACTGTACGTGTATGGGTGGGCGGGCGGGTCATCAACATTACACGTGTATGGGTAGGTGGGTGGATCATCACCACTGCACGTGTATGTTCATCACCACTGCACGTGTATGTTCATCACCACTGCACGTGTATGAGTAAGCGGGCGGGTCATCAACACTGCACCACAGAGCAAAGAATTTGCTCTGTGCACTGCACATGTATGGGCGGGCGGGCGTGACTTTTCTTAAAATCTAGTGCAGTGTGATGAGTAAAATAAAGTAATGGTATTTTAATTTTTTTTAACTAATACAACAAAAGAAGTTATCTAATTACAGACCTATTTAAGTGTAATATGTTTAAAAAAAATCTAAATACTTTGAACTAATTTTAATACGTTATTAAAAATTTTCCAATGTATGTTTTTATTTTCAAACTTGTTCCAGTTACAATAAAGATGGGGCGTTGTTAATTCATGGAATAAATTTAATTGAATTAAAAAATGATCGTGTGAAAATTCCATATACTATACAATCATATTACAACGTTGAACAAGAAAGATGATTAATATTTTATAATTAAACATACAAAATATATTTATGTAATTTGTTATAACCTTTTTATAAAGGTTTTTTTGGAGGTTATTGTAACGCCTCGTTACTTGGCCCTTAGATGAACAGTCCCGTATTTTGTTTTTCAATCTTAACGAAATTCCTAGATTATAGAACCACGTATAAAGATTCTTAAGCTCTATAGAACGCAGGTTCAGTGCCTTGCTCGTGAGTGCTTAATGTTCATTTTATAACCCACCCATAACACTGACGCCCACGTTGATGCTGTAAGAGCTACTCCATTAGTGAGTGACACTACTAGTATCTTGTGTACTCACTTGTGATGTTATGAACATAGTTATAAAGCCTGTTGATATATTCCTATGAGTCAGTTTTATAAACTATAGAAATAATATTTTGTATGTATCTGATTTGATCGTTTATATTATATTACATTTCATTGTGGAAAATTTAAATTAATTTTCGGACATGCAACCATATAAAATCCTTGCACTTAAAGAACTACGAAAAAGAAGTAAAGTTATTTATCTTATAAAATTGTTTTTATACTGTTAATGAATTGGTATTTAATATCGTTGTAATAGAAGCTATAATCTGTCTCTAGACAATGTATTTATTTTCTATGTTAAATTGCAATATTGAATTATTTGATTTAAGATTAATCGAAGGTCAATTTTAAAAACTTAATAGAATTTGTCTCCTGACTCTTTGTCAGGGCATCTTATGAAGCCTTGCAAACCCCTTAAAATACGATATTACTGTTATCAAGTTCAGGGTGAGGTAAATAATCGTCCATGTTCAATTTGGTGATAAGAAACACATCAACAGGTAAAACACACTGATGCAGGAAGACGGTGTTTACGGTTGATATCAGGTCTTCTCCTCTTTTATGTAAATTACAAATCATTTTGAAGTTATGAAAGGGAGCTAATTTATTTATACGAGAGAGACGTATACACTCGTAGAGCTGGCAAAAAAAATATTTAAAAATGTGTCTTTTTTCCCAAAACGTTTTATGGGGTTTTATAGACATAAACGTGAATTTATCATTACTGTCTTGGGTCCGGTAATCACGGAGCATCTCCAATTATTCCTGGTCAGGTCAGTTTTGATGCGTTCCTGTCCGTACCTTGGTTTGACCTTCAGAGCTGAAAATTGTCATTCTAATTCGATTGGATTCCCCTAAGTCAATTGGGTTTTTTAGATCCCTACAATTTCAACGCTAATAATTAAAAATAAATATTTTTAACAGTAGAACAATAAAATAAGTAGTTCCTACGTAGTCCTCCATATTTTGAATGAATTAAAAATATAGTATACTATAAATATATCATCAATATTTACGGAAATAAGAAGAGTCGTTTTTTGTTAATATGGATATTCAACACATTCCATAGCAATTTATTATTAATGTACTCTTTAAGAAAATGTTACAGTTATAAATAAAAAGTAAATTAAAAATACTTTATTCCTTATATTAGGATTAGTACTAGTGTAAATTCAGAGAAACATTCATAGAGTTTATAAGGTACAATAATACTTTCTACGTGTATTCTTGAGAGTGACAAAATGTTAGAGATTGTGACGTTATCGTGGAAATTGTCTATCCTTAACGTAAACATGAATGGTTTGAGGATCTCTGGCGGATTTTTGACCTGACGATGGCCACAGATCACGAGTTAGAAACGTAGTGATCGATAGTTAATAATTATGGAATCAACCTCATTAATGTCACAACCTTTCAAGAGAATTACAGTATATTAATTTGATTTATATATCGGGTTCCATTTTAAAATAGTGAATAACTCTCCTTAAAGCGTGTTTGAATTAATGAGTGAAAATTCATTACTATTGTTATTATTATTCATTAGTAAGACACCTATCGTAGAGATATGGGTGAATATGAGGGGCGAATAAGTGTAATGAGAGTAGATAAACGAGTGAAGTCATTGTTACTAACTAAGGTCGACTTTTCCTCAGAAAGAGCTATCTATTTATAGCCTAATAGCTAGGGAAACTAAAGGGCCTATAGATTTACGGGAATCCAAACCACGTAGAATTTGTCTGCTTTTCAGCTAACTGACAAGTCTGACACTCAGTTCTCTTCCCTATACAATATCTTAACCCTGACTACCACCCAATATGGACACTCCAGACTTTATAGTAGTGTCCACGTCGATGGCAACCACTGAGTGAACGCCTTGTCAGTATCAAAAAAAAGTTAATGAATCGGTATTAGGAGGACTGAACGTAGAACCTATCGCCTACAATCTCCTCAACACTTTGTCCCTAAGTAGCTGGGTTACAGCAGTATGCCTCTAATGCCGACTAGAAGAATGAATGTATCTACTTCATTATTTTTTATTTGAGATCCTATCACAATTGTATTAATGGCCATATCTGTTGTATCACACAACGCTGCTCAATCTTGGAATTAATTTTATAGTTAAAGTTTTCACTCCACAGAAGTGTGTGATCTCTCACAAGTGTATCACACAACGACATTCAGAGTCTTGTAATTCACTTTATAGTAACAGTTTTCACACCGCAGAAGTGTGTGATGCCCCTCAGTGACCCTTCCCCTGGAGGAGATCCACGCGTGTGATAACGGCCTGCGTGAATCTGGCCCGCTTATCACACACAAGTCCCCGGAAATGGCGGCCATTTGTTACAAGACAAACTGTTCCGATAAGTAAGGCCTTTCCATGTAAGGAATTGATTGAATAAAGGTGTTAAGTAAAGTGCGTCCTTTATTTATTGGCCTGTGTTTGCTTCTATAACATCTGTTCAAAGAATAGGTTGTTTCTTTCTGTTCTAAGGCTAATTAACATAATTAAGCGGTGTTACATTATATATTCACCCTATTTTACTCACATTCGTAAGCCATTCTTCATTTATCTTAAAGTATTCCAACAGTAATTCTTCACGACTTATGTTCCCTCCCCCTAATTTCTCCAAAGTAACCATTTCCTTATAATTCCTCTTTTTATTTCTCTCCACATATTTGTTTAGTGCTTTGTTGATTTTTATATTAATACCAAAATTTGATTCTTATCAAATCCTTTTTCCTTATTCCAAAATGTTTTCTTATCTCATTAATTTTAACAGAATTGACTCACCCACCCACTCACCCAAACAAGTACAGTGGTATTTACCCACCCATCCAACCATTCGCGTACATTGGTATTAACTCACCCGGAAAACAATACACGTACAGTGGTAATGTCCAACCCGCCCATCCCTACGCGAACAGTACTATTGAAGAACCCGCCCACACATACACTTAAAGTAGTAATGTCCCACCCACCCACTCCTACACACGTACAGTAGTAAATGACCTTACAGATACTTGGAAATAGAGAGTTTAACAAAATCGTAGTTTTACATACCTTAATGTAATGTACAATAACTTTTAAATATGATGTCACTTATTTTAATCAGGTTTTATTTTCCCATTAATTTTTATTTATGTTGTAAGTGTTGTGTACTGAAAAGATGAAATATAACAGCATTGACTCATAGATGATAATATTTCCCCCTAGACTTCTTCTCAATTAATCGGACATTTACTATTGTCGTAGTGACCAGGAATACGACCGTGGCTTGTGACCACGGAGGAGTGACCGAAGTTTGTTGGATTAGTTACTTTAGTTACTGACAGGTACAAAGGCCAGTTTACTTAAGGTTTAGTTGGCAGACTTAACCTTACAAACTCTACTTTGTTTAAGATAATTCTTAATTTGTATTAATAATTCTTTAGTAACGAAAATTATTATTCCTATTCATTAATAAAATACGTGCAGTATCAATGTTTTCTGTTAAATCTAAAAGTATACTTCTCGTAACAAACTGTCAATAAACGTTACTTACCAAACATCGTCATGGTAACACACCGCCAACAACCTACAAAACATGACCAGAGAAACACATTGTTACTTTAGTGCTTGATTTTTGTATATTTACGTACGTCGATTCTTTACATACACTTTTTCCTTGAACTACACAATAAAAATATTATACAGTACTTGTCTTTTAATTAATCTAATACTTTGCTGTGTGGTCAAAAAAATTATTTAACTAGCTTAAAACTTTTTAAGACAAATCTCTAGGTATTTAAGAATATCTTTATAACTATGTATTTTAAATGAATCGTTTATAATGAGGTTACTATTGTAATTATAGCAAGTACTTTATGAATCGAAATGTTTAGTGTTGATTTTCGAAATAATATTGGCTCTGATTTGAATATAATTTCCACATGGAATGAGATCAGTTCTGTGAGAGATATGAGAACATACTGGGGGGGGGGGCACACGTGCATACCTGTTGATGTGTCTCCTCTTATCTGAAGTGAGCACACAAAATACAACTTTCACCCTTGTTTATCTTTTCATCCTAAACTTCCTTGTTATGGCCTTATAATCCAGTAAACGTGCTTGTTTTATTAAGGCTGTAATTGTTCGTGAAAATATATTATCATTTTTATTTTCAATGATAAATTATGTTTATTTGTGACATTTGTTGAGTAAATTACATTGTGGTAGTACCCGATAACAAATAGTATTTGTAAACCTTTGACTCAAAATTATATAGGGTATACATTAACAATCTGTCTATTGCATTAAAAAAATATATGTTTATAATGAATTATACAATGTTTTGTACCTCGTTTGCAATTTTCCAAATTTTAAATAAGATCGAATAACCTGGCTATAGCTCTATTGGCCAATATTTAAAATTGTAGTATTTAACAATATTTATGTCCATAAATATTCAATTACGGTATATTGTTATTCATTTTTATTATTGAAATTTATTTGTTGGCACTAGTGGGGCAGTGCTGTAACCCAGATATTTGGGGACAAAGTGTTGTGGGGTTGTACTCGATAGGTTCTATTCCTCCTAATACAGACAAGGCGTCCTCTCATTAGTTGCTATCAACGTGGAAACTTCTAGAAAATTCTGGGATGTTCATATTGGTCGGGAATCAGTGTGGGATGTTGTGTCAAGGAGTGGATAGAGTACCAGACTTATGTCAATACTTGTTTGGATTCCACGTAAGACTGTAAGGTCTCTTAGTTGCTAGTAGGTTCTTTTATTTTTTACCAAACAATCAAGATTACTGTCCACTTTATATTCCCACTCTCAAGGTATAGATAGCTCTTTTTATTTTCTGATAAACTTTTAAGTTTCGTTTTCTTGCATTGTGTCCATTTAACGTCTCACAGCTTCTTTCTTTCCACTTTTTACTGAATGTATCATTGAACTCTTTTGTCATTACATAACATTCAAATCTCTTAAGTGGAGGTATAGTGTTCCGATTTCTTAACTTTTTATATAAAATATAATTAATGTTATTGAAGGGTCTTCTTCGATACATTCTTCATGTCCTGAGGCTTCCCTTTCAATGGCTTGAATTGCTCATTTTACTTCGAGTAAAGAACGTTAATTGAGTAAATGAGTAAATGACTAAATGATTTATTTTCCAATATTTACAAATACATGAAATACAAAATTCTTGTTTGGAAAAAAGACTGGCCACTTACACAGTTGTGTGGCCAGTTTAAAAAATTAAACGACAAGAAAATAAAACATCTAATATGAGTCTAGCTCCATTGAAAAAATAGAAACTCCACCTGCTGTGCTTGCAAGTACAAATTGAAATTAAATTCTAACAAACAATATACTAAAGCAATTACTATTACTAATTTACATAAATGACATTTACCAATCAGAAAATATGTTAATAAAACTAGTTACATAAGTACAGAGCTTAAATAGCTTATGTCGTTTTGAGATAGTAACCACCCTTTCAAGTTTGTACAAAAAACAGACTTATTCCTAGAATTTCTATGTCAATTTAATTTGATATGTCTTCGAGAGGGCCTTTTTAAAAGATTAAATCCCGTTCTTTTCAGCTTATATTATCTCTACACTATACTCAGAGTATCCTTCACTTCCCATGTCATATCGGTATTCCTTTTAGAGTCTTTTTCTCAAATTTCTTCAAAGTTTTTTTGGGTATGTGGACATAGCAAGATGATTTTTTTTGGTTGTAAGATGCTTAATTCCAGGCTTCTTGATCAACCACGGCTAATTAGATTATTTTCTGTCTGCACTTGATGGTTGACAGGGGATTGATCATCTCAGTGAATATTCTCTTGAGCATGTACAGTAAGATAAACCGTGCAGTCTCCCGCAAAGATCGATTTTCCCTTTCACGGAATCCATTTTGTTTTGGTATACAATGTTCATTGCAAATCTCTGTAGGCCTATAGTCTTATCTTAAAAATAATTGTTATTAGGTTGCTATTGAATTCTCCTCCAATACACAAAAATGTCTTTAACTGAATGTTCGATTGCTAAGCTTTCTTAAAAATACATTTTTATCATTTCAGGATCTTCAGACTTGCTTCTTATGAAATAAACAGTCCTGTACCTCCTACAACCAGCTTTCAACTCAACATAATTACGTTTTCCTGCCATTGCTTCAGTGAAAAGACCACAAATAGCACAGGGATATAGTTATTGACTGCTGATGGCTTAATTTTTGTTGTCTCAAGGTTCTCAATAAAAGATATGTTATGAAAAAATACGTTTGAATGGAGTCGTATAGCTGTGCTCATGACCTTTTTATGTTGGGTTATGGTATGCGGGCTTTAATCAAAACATTTCTAAAAACATTAACATCACGTCTAAGTCGATTTGATTGGTGACAAATAAAAAATATATAAGTGATTGGAAAGATATATTTAAACATACAGAAAGGCAAGTTATTTTTTAACGAAAATAGTAATTGTTTAAATGATAACGAATTTAAAGAAATAGCATTATTCCTCAAATTTAATTATTAGCTAAAATAAAACTTACGATTCACTTACCAACATTTTTTAAATTATAGAGTAAAAATTTTTTTTTACTCTGTGGAACAGTCTTAGCTTTGAAACATAGTACTGTACAACTGTAAACAAACAAAGTTCACGCGCACCACAGCGGCGACGAGTTGCTTCCCATCGTGCTAGTTTCCACCCTGTCGGAAGAAGTTTCCACCACGTTCCAAGAAGCGCCTACCTGTCATGAACTCAGGTGTACAAGTGTTTCAAAGCCCCTCGGGTGACATAGTAACACACCCGTATTTAAACATAGTAAACCAAACGCATTTTCCATGATCGGACAATGGTTAATAATAAATATTACATAGACGAATGGGTTTATTCTTGTTAAGTAACAGATACATACAACAAGTTGTACGTTGAGCAGAACGCTAAATATAAGTACGAGATTGTAATACTAAAAACTAAGGCATTATACAATGTAATATGCAGCTATTGAAAATAATAAGCAAATAACATATCACAAAGCTGCTTAATTTTGAATTGATTTAAAAGAGCCGCTTGTATGTTACTAGACCGATTATGATACTAGGCATAAATACTACAAACCAAGTCTGGCTATATACGAAGTTGCTTTTCAGCCTAATCAGTTTGTGTGAAAGCTCATATAATCAATGCTCTGAATAGTCTGAACAATAATCAGCCGCTAGTTGACTGTCTTAATTTTAAAAATAATCATTTTTTGTACATAAAAATTTATAATTGCAGTCTTTTAAATTGACTTTGGCTTTTTTCATATTTACATTGCACTCATTACATTCCATACTTTCTGAGCTGTGTTTATTTCACCATAATTGTGCTATGCATCCTAGTAGACGAATGCATATCAAAAAAATCTTAATCCACATATTTTTCTCGACAGTAATTGATCTTTTGTCAATTTCAAAATATTTTTTTCTTTCTTTTCTCAGACTGAAGCTAAATTCTGCTGACATTTGCTTGACCTTCTTAATTTTTCTAATGGACAGGTAAACGTTTGGATATGGATTCATACAGATCGAGTTATTTAGTTTTGAGTTCCACCCTTCCCCCTTTTTTTTGTCCTTTGTCTTTGTCCAAACGCACTCCACATACGCATGGGAATAGAAGGGTTTTCATTCTACTGATCTGTGAAATAAAGTAGACATTTTCTTAAATTTTTATTCTTTGGATGGTTCTTCATAATTATAAGAAAAGCATATTCCACTTTTTATAGAGGAGATACACCAGAGCTGCACGCCATCTACATACGTTTCTAGGGGAGATACACAAGAGCTGCACGCCATCTACATACGTTTCTAGGGGAGATACACAAGAGCTGCACGCCATCTACATACGTTTCTAGGGGAGATACACAAGAGCTGCACGCCATCTACATACGTTTCTAGGGGAGATACACAAGAGCTGCACGCCATCTACATACGTTTCTAGGGGAGATACACAAGAGCTGCACGCCATGAGCTGCACGCCATCTACATACGTTTCTAGGGGAGATACACAAGAGCTGCACGCCATCTACATACGTTTCTAGGGGAGATACACAAGAGCTGCACGCCATCTACATACGTTTCTAGGGGAGATACACAAGAGCTGCACGCCATATACATACGTTTCTAGGGGAGATACACAAGAGCTGCACGCCATCTACATACGTTTCTAGGGGAGATACACAAGAGCTGCACGCCATCTACATACGTTTCTAGGGGAGATACAAAGAGCTGCACGCCATCTACATACGTTTCTAGGGGAGATACAAAGAGCTGCACGCCATCTACATACGTTTCTAGGGGAGATACAAAGAGCTGCACGCCATCTACATACGTTTCTAGGGGAGATACACAAGAGCTGCACGCCATCTACATACGTTTCTAGGGGAGATACACAAGAGCTGCACGCCATCTACATACGTTTCTAGGGGAGATACAAAGAGCTGCACGCCATCTACATACGTTTCTAGGGGATATACACAAGAGCTGCACGCCATCTACATACGTTTCTAGGGGAGATACACAAGAGCTGCACGCCATCTACATACGTTTCTAGGGGAGATACAAAGAGCTGCACGCCATCTACATACGTTTCTAGGGGAGATACACAAGAGCTGCACGCCATCTACATACGTTTCTAGGGGAGATACACAAGAGCTGCACGCCATCTACATACGTTTCTAGGGGAGATACAAAGAGCTGCACGCCATCTACATACGTTTCTGTATCTTAATTTTAATTGTACTCTACGGTTATTCTCAAACTCAGAACGTTTTTCCACAAATATTGATTAAAATTATATGTACTAACCAAATGTTTTATTGATCTTAATTGTTGCTGTGATACATACTTTATGAAGTTAACATTCATCTTAAAATAGCTGATTATAAAAAAGATGTCTTAGATCAACAGACCGAGACTAACTTTTCCAACTGGCCGTGTACCTGTCAACGACACACAGAACTAGCCACCGGCCTCCCTTCCTCCCAGGTCCTAAACAACTCAATCACGGACCACTAACTTTTCCAACTGGCCGTGTACCTGTCACCGACTCACAGAGAACTAGCCACCGCCTCCCTTCCTCCCAGGTCCTAAACAACTCAATCACGGACCACCAACTTTTCCAACTGGCCGTGTACCTGTCACCGACACACAGAAACTAGCCACCGCCCTCCCTTCCTCCCAGGTCCTAAACAACTCAATCACGGACCACCACCTTTTCCAACTTTCCATGTTACCTGTCACCGACACACTCTGAACTACCCGCCGTCAACCCCCCTCCCCCCGTTCCTCCCAGCTCCGAAACAGCTCAATCAAGCTCATTTCAATGATTTGGACTGAGGGGTGGCTTAAAAATATCTCTGCTTGACCTATTTCCAAAAATTGATTTTTTAAAGGAATGTAACTAAAAAAAGTCTTACAGCAATCGAACCTTACATTTGTGATCACCAGATTTTTACAATGTGGTGAACATCGTATTTTAGTTAGTTAATATAAACTCTTGCTAGAATATAACAGAATAATACTTCATGGATTAACACATATACCTGCAGAGAAATTTGTCCTTGATTATTTGTTTGCTGTCTAAATTGAAACAAAAGAGTTGAAGTAAAAGCGATGAAAAAATATTTTCCACCTCTAAAGCGTGAAACTTTCAACCAAGTTAGTCCTTAATCAACTGTCGCCTTTCACTTAGCAGACCACTTTGTTCTTTCATTTACAGGAACCTAATTGTTTTGTTCGGAAAAGTTATACTTTTTACTAAAGGTGATTTTTTACCTAGTGTTTCTCTTGTGACTGTTTACGTGTGTGTTTTCTGTCCAAGTGCCTACGTGAGGAGACGATACTGTTTACGTGTTTGTTTTCTGTGCAAGTGCCTACGTGAGGAGACGATACTGTTTACGTGTGTTTTTCTGTCCAAGTGCCTACGTGAGGAGACAATACTGTTAACGTGTGTGTTTTCTGTCCAAGTGCCTACGTGAGGAGACGATACTGTTTACGTGTGTGTTTTCTGTGCAAGTGCCTACGTGAGGAGACAATATTGTTTACGTGTGTGTTTTCTGTCCAAGTGCCTACGTGAGGAGACGATACTGTTTACGTGTGTTTTTCTGTCCAAGTGCCTACGTGAGGAGACGATACTGTTGACGTGTGTGTTTTTTGTCCAAGTGCCTACGTGAGGAGACGATACTGTTTACGTGTTTGTTTCCTGTTTCAAGTGCCTACGTGAGGAGACGATACTGTTTACATGTGTGTTTTCTGTTCAAGTGCCTACGTGAGGAGACGATACTGTTGACGTGTGTGTTTTCTGTCCAAGTGCCTACGTGAGGAGACGATACTGTTGACGTGTGTGTTTTCTGTCCAAGTGCCTACGTGAGAAGACGATACTGTTGTGTGTTTGTTCTCCGATCAAGTGCCTACGTGAGGAGAGAATACTGTTTACATAATAATATTTCGTCTAATAAATGTTGATTATTGTATTTTTTTTTTTTTTTTTTTTTTTTGCATTAACTATGTATTGATTATCAAAAGGCTAAAATTTTGAAAATTACCATGATTTTTATATGGTCTCTAATAATGTTCGACAAATATTACTGCATAGACTATTTCATTTTAGCAATTTATTTTCCAAACCCACGTGTTTAATTACTTGTGAAACTCCATATTATGGCTCTGTGTATTAAGTTATGTTGAGATTTGTTCAATATTATATTGTAAGAATTTTAACGAAGAGGTGCTCGATTATAAGCATCAAGATGAAATTTAAAAATACGTGTTATTTTATCGCTAAGTTATTTATATACATCCCTTTTCACTAAATAACATTAATTCATTATATCGTTGCTCATATAATATAATGACATAGAACCGTAAAAATACGATCGTAAAATCGTAATTTGGATGCTTGTGTGATGTCACCATCACCATCATGCTTAGGATTCATAATTCGGATCCCGTACAAATATTTCCATTTTGTAGATTAAAATAATTTATTTTAATTCTGAAGTCTTTAATTTATTTATCTCAATACGCGGATCGTCATGATAAGTGTGAATATAAACGAGTGTGTCTAAGTAAATGTAGCCTTTATTACAAACAAAGGCCGAATATTCCTCATAAAATGTCACTAATGAATGATCAGTTATTGATTATCAGTTAATCCTTTTCAAAATTTATCTAGTATGATTATAATCGAATGAAACTGGACTTTAATCAACCATGCTATCGACCAATGTGTCTCTTAAGATTCGTCATTATAACTGTGCATAGTTTTAGATGCTCTATGTTCTTAATAAATATTGTGGATGAAATAACTTTTGATCTGGAAGGAGATTGGATTTGTATTTTTGAGGGGAGATAAATTAAATAAAAATTAATTAAACTAATTTTATTAAAATTACAGGTAGTAATTTTAACAAACATCGTCAGTTACATTTAAAGATTTCTTTTTTACTAAAAACAAATGTTTTATATTGTATTATTTTTTTTAACTTGATTGCTTAAAGGCCTGCATTTGAAATATAGGATGTTATTACAGTAACGTTTGTCATGATGAGTATACAATACAATAAAATATTTTCGTTTGAACCTATAGTAATTGTTATGTATGTTTAAAAATAATTTTGATAGAGTAAAACTATCGGAAAGTATACTATCACAGTATTGTATCATATCGTTTCTATTAACAATCACGGGAGCTGCCATTGTTGAAATTCATGTACCAAAAATTATGAAAATAAAATTAAGTTTGCAGTTACTGATATATTATTTATTTTTGTTTCAAATAATATAAAAGGTTGAAACATACAAATGAATCTCATTATTTAGAAAGAAGTTTATTTGGTTCACTTGAAGACGTAGTAAATTATAAGACGTTTTGAAACATCGAAAGGATTTTGCATTACGTTCATGCTAATTAGTTTTTGCAGTTACTGTTATCATTGAAGAAAGTTAATTAGTCTGTTTATTTCTTATCATGTAAAGACCTTAGTTTTCAATAACGTTGGAAACATATTTCATTTTACTGAAGAATTATAAATTTATAAAATCCGTTATATTAGATGACGATTGAGATATATATCTCTTTTGTAACAAATGCAACAATTCAATAAAATTAAATTTGATATGAGGTGCATGTTTGTAAGTATGCAAGAAAAAATATAAAATGTACGAATCACTTACAAAATATTGTATGAAGTTTATTTTCACAGTTAGCCACAGACAAGTATTTTGCGAAAGTAATTAATTGTAAAATATAATTCAATATTGAAAAAAGTGGAGGTAATTTATCCTTTGAAAACCATGCACTGAGTTAGTTAGTAGATAGACGAGGTCTAAATTGTAGTTGACCAATGCAATTTCCTTGTTTTGTCCCATTTCCTTCATTCTATTTGTCATTCGCGGTTGTAACAACATTATTGGAAACCACATTTTCCGCTAAAAGACCTTTGGTTGGTATTCTTATTACCGATGGTTTCTCATAATTTCTTTATAAATATATTGCTATTTGTTGATACTGATATAATCCAAAAACAGAGGTACATCCATATACATATCATAATCACAATATATGCCACATAACTCCCAAATTTTTATTGGTATAAAAACATAATTTTTTAAATGTGTAAATGAATAAGACAGAAATCATGACGCCAGTTACCTGGAAAAGTATAATACGCTGATACGTGAAATTGATAGTTTAAGTTTTGTGTTTACTGGTTATTTTGGTTTGTATTAATCAAAGTGCTACATGCACACTGCACATCAGTATGTCGGCTCAATTATGGTTTTTCTTGAGAGGTAAATTTGTATGCACACGAGTATACTGACCCAATTATAGTTTTCTTGTAGTAGAGGTATATTCCTATGTACTTGAGTATACAGACCCAATTATGGTTTTTCTTGAGAGATAAATTTGTATGCACATGAGTATACTGACCCAATTATGGTTTTCTTGTAGTAGAGGTAAATTCCTATGTACTTGAGTATACTGACCCAATTATGGTATTCTTGTAGAGGTAACTTCCTATGTACTTCAGTATACTGACCCAATTATGATCTTTTTGTAGAGGTAACTTCCTATCCACTTGAGTATACTGACCCAATTATGGTTTTCTTGTAGTAGAGGTAAATTCCTATGTACTTGAGTATACTGACCCAATTATGGTATTCTTGTAGAGGTAAATTCCTATACACATGAGTATAATGACCCAATTATGGTCTCTTGTAGAGGAAAATTCCTATACACATGAGTATACTGACCCAATTATGGTCTCTTGTAGAGGTAAATTCCTATACACATGAGTATACTGACCCAATTATGGTCTCTTGTAGAGGAAAATTCCTATACACATGAGTATACTGACCCAATTATGGTTTTCTTGTAGTAGAGGTAACTTCCTATGCACTTGAGTATACTGACCCAATTATGGTTTTCTTGTAGTAGAGGTAACTTCCTATGCACTTGAGTACACTGACCCAATTATGGTTTTCTTGCAGTAGAGGTAACTTCCTATGCACTTGAGTATACTGGCCCAAATATGGTTTTCTTGTAGAGGTAAATTCCTATGCACTTGAGTATACTGACCCAATTATGGTTTTCTTGTAGTAGAGGTAACTTTCTATGCACTTGAGTATACTGACCCAAATATGGTTTTCTTGTAGAGGTAAATTCCTATGCACTTGAGTACACTGACCCAATTATGGTTTTCTTGTAGTAGAGATAACTTTCTATGCACTTGAGTATACTGACCCAAATATGGTTTTCTTGTAGAGGTAAATTCCTATGCACTTGAGTATACTGACCAAATTATGGTTTTCTTGTAGTAGAGGTAACTTTCTATGCACTTGAGTATACTGACCCAATTATGGTTTTCTTGTAGAGGTAACCTGTGATGCATTCATATAATCATTATCCATTTAATGTTACTGTTCTCTAGAACTCTTATTCCTGTACAAATTGTGATTTTTTACAACTTTCTATTATGAAATATATGTGCTTATTATCGCATTTAATTAATGTTCAGAACTTTATAATTTGCATTGCAGTATTTATTTTTGTGCTAACCCTTGTGCATATTTGCAAAAATTCAACATTGTTTCACCAATGAACTATTTAAATTTAGAAGTGAAAATGCGCTAATAGAACTCAAATAAATTTAATGTTGTATCCTTAATACATGAATACAATATTGCGGTAAGTCGTGTATTTCTCGTATTTAGAGTGTGTTTTATTAACATATTTTAACTATTACCTAACCACTTTCCGCCCACCTCTCCGTGACATTTGTCACCATTGTGGTACAGTACATGTAAAGGCGTGCCTTGCAGAAATAATTCTATCGGAACTAGGCTGGTAATAATTTACATTCAGCTTGCCTGACCTTTGTGTGTGGTTTGGAGTTCGTGGTCCCCCAATTGAAGCGTGCGCACGCGCTCATTTCAAACACACATGGTTGAACGACTGGCACGGCCACTCTGGAGTTTATTTGAGGTTGAACCAATAACTTCAGCAGCCTCCAAGGAGGTCTTAAGTGCGCACACTCTTACCATACACACATGCTTGACTGACTGGCACGGCCACTCTGGAGTCTGGAGTTATAGAGGTTGAAGCCAATAACTTCAGCAGCCTCCAAGGAGGTTTGCGCGCAGACTCACTCTGGAGCTTGGAGTTATTGGAGGCTGAAGTATATAACGTCAGCAGCCTCCAACGTGGAGCCTGGAATTATTGGAATACCGAATTAGGTTTGGAAATTATATTAATATAATTGACATAGTTCATTTATAATATTTGTTTATTTCAAATACAGTACATTAAAACATAAGATCTCGTGTAAGCTGGAGTATTTGGGAGAGTTTTCCTAACTGACTAGAACACCTTATTGGTTAGGCCTTTTAGGTGTTCTAACATGGACACTGATGGATAAATGTTTTAAGGTCGAAGTTAGTGAGGAATGCAGGATGTAAGAAACTTACGTTTTAGTTCTTTGTTATAAAAAATTTCCTATAGTCTGCTTTAGTAGTCAATAAGTTATGTATAAACCTGAAGAAGGTTGAGGTTAGCAAGTAATTATGCACTCACACTTAATTAATAATGCAAAATAAACAATAATACATCGCATGTGGAACTTGTAATAATTTTTAAACAAGAATGTATCGCTGACAATTGTAATGACTTGCTACAGTTGGAAATATCATCCTGCAAACGTGTCAATTCATCAACAGTTTTGATATAAAAATGTTTTCGGTCATCTCCAATATTCTATAAATAAACAACCTTATTATCCTCCACACGTCTTCCAACATCAGTAACTCCTCCCACTTCCACCTATCAGGGTGTTATTATTGAATCCATTCCAAATTCCAGTTATGAGGAATCTTATCTACGCACAACCCTTACGAACAGTAAGTAATATACAAGTCTTCACCGCTTTTAAAAACCTGCAGAGGTTGTCGGTCATGTTGGTTTTTAATCCCATAAAACAATGTTATTTTCAAACCGAACATACGATCACGCTTATCCAAATCAAACAGTTATTTTTTAACAAATTTTTCCAAACAAATTGAATTTGATTAAGAATGAAATTGCGCGTTGGAATTTCTTTTCAAATTCCTAATTAGTTTTATAGGAAAAAATCTAAAAATATTTAGTTTGAAGTTTTTATTTTCACCTTTTTTTCAAAACTAGGCGTATGCATTCGAAATATCAAAAGCAAACTCAATGCGCAATATGATAACGTTTAAAATTACAGCTCTTATACAACCTTTGGTCAATAAATTAGGGAAAAATATGGGTTCAAAACTAATATTGTTTTTATGGGATTAAAACAAACATGGCAGAAAGTCTCTGCACTCTAACAACTCAACTCAGCCTATTTCGAACATCTCATGACAATTGTAAAGCAGTCTAGTGTCATGCCAAGCCAATACCAGTAATTTCAGCCTTCTTGATTGATTATTCTTAAATGATTATTAATATTATTAACGCTAATATTGTTGACTGACAATTTAATGATTGGTTGAGTAAAAGGAGTTACGAAAAATAAAAAATCTAAATTATACAGTAATCATCCTTTACTATATTAAAATTTAACTTCAGAAATTTATTTTAGACACTCGGTCTATAACAAATAAATATATAAATCGCCAACATTAGAAAATTAATTTATACCGCTCATAATTAAACCTTTCTATTCAATTCATGGTCAAGTGAATTTTATCAACTAATTATACTCATTACGCTTTAGAAAGTGTAATTAACACATTAAACCATAAGTTTCTAATTGAAAAGTGTAATTAGATAAAATCCACTATGTATATTATGTCTGTCCGTATAAATGGTTAGGTTAGTACTACAACAACTAACCTTCAAATCAAAGTTCATCAATATAAACTAAGGCGAATGTCACAAAACATTGTTGAGTTAGATATTTACAGAAGAGGAATATTTAGTCTAATAGTCCTACAATATATTCTAATTTGATTATTCTTTAAAATTTCCGAATGCCTAAATGAGGACATTTTCTTAAATTCACAACTCATAAGTTTTATTACTAAGATTCTTCTGTGGCTTTTCTCTTATATGATTCTAATCTTCTCTCTAGCTTATTTATTTTAACCCCATTATTTTCTTTATTGTTGTTTTGTTATGGGTTATTTTGTTTATTAAGCCCCATGCAGGAATATGCTTTATATTATTGTGGAGATAGTGCGATTATGGGACACAGAATCTTCATAAGATTCTAGAAACATTGAAAGTGTAACAATTACAATATTTTGTAACATCAAACGTATGATATAAAAATAATGTAATGTCATAATGGAATACAATATTTCTTTTTATTTTATTGTTATTATTACATGTTTATAATCGTTTTTATCGTTATCTGGTTATAGCCTGTATTCAAAACAGGGGTGGTTGGATTATTAATGTTTTTATTTATTTACTTGTTTGGTTTAGTTTTTTTTTACCATTAATTTAACTAATTTGTCAAGCTACAAATGCAAATCTACCGCAAATAGTAAATCAGCTACAACAAAAGGTTGGATGTTGAATGTAGTTGGTAATGAGGAAATAACGAAGACTGCTATCAGTGGTAAGGAAGCTCTCCTGTAATACGGTTGAATGTATCCGGTGGCAAAACACACAAGGCGGAAGTGTTGAGTGCCGTTGTAGGTGGGTGAGTGGGTGGGTGAGTTCGAGTGAAGTCGCCGCCTGCTGAGGTGTGTCTGCCTACGGCTTCCACAATTAGAGCACCATAGGTCACCACTGAGGCCTTCAGCTACCTTAACACGCCTTTCTTGGAGGCTCGTTGTTGGACAGTTTCTCCAAGGCCACTTAATTTCTCCGGCTGGAGGTCATGACATTTTATAACCACTAGTCATTACGTTCCAGGGGGAGTAAGATAAATGTATGGAATTTCATTACTTCATAAAAATATTACTTGACTATTATTTGAAAACAGAATATAGTTAACGCTTATTCTGTAGAAAAGTTTGCTATAAGTGGAAACCAATAAAAGTGTTACAGTACTCCAGTACCCAGTAGGGTCGTAGTCACTGCGATGGAGAGAAAAAAGTTCTTCAGGAGCAGCAGTCCAATCATTATACATCATTAAGACGCCGATCGTAGAAATATGAGGGGTGAATGAGTGTAGATGAACGGGTGTAGTCATTGTAACTAACTAAGGTCGACTGTTCCTTAGAAAGAGCTATTTATTGATAGTCCAATAGTCAAGTCAACTAAGGGGCCTACTGCTTTACGTGGAATCCCAACAACGTAGTATTGTTCTGATTATTCGGCTAACTGACAAGTCAGATGTTCTGTTCTCTTCCTTACATAACTTCCGAATCCTGACACTACCCAACCCCAGACTTCTCTAGTAGTGTCCACATCTATAGCAACCATTGAGCGGATACCGTGTCAGTAGAATCGGAGGACCGAGTATTGAATCTATAGCCTACAATAACCACAACATTTAGTTCCCAAGTAGATGGGTTACAGCACTGCGCCACCAGAGCAGATATTTTAAATGACTGTTCGCTCTTTCGTTTTTAATTTTAAACAATTATTCATTATTACAATATACGTCGATAAGTATAGGAATCGAAAAGAAACGTCTATAAGAAGTTAAATGTTTACTTTCTTTTTACTTTCTTTCTTAAATTAGCGTTCATGCAAAATAATGAAAATGGCACAAACATCCTGAAGATAAAAGAGTTATTCATGGATTACTACTACTAATAAAATAATGTTACCTTTTTTCTCATAGTCTGACAAGCTTAGTGAGCAGGTTCACAAAGGTAATTGAGAGTTTCTTACTTACACCTCTCGTCTTGACAACCCTCTCGTCTAGACAACCCTCTCGTCTTGACAACCCTCTCGTCTCGACAACCCTCTCGTCTTGACAACCCTCTCGTCTTGACAACCCTCTCGTCTTGACAACCCTCTTGTCTTGACAACCCTCTCGTCTTGACAACCCTCTCGTCTTGACAACCCTCTCGTCTTGACAACCCTCTCGTCTTGACAACCCTCTCGTCTTGACAACCCTCTCGTCTTGACAACCCTCTCGTCTTGACAACCCTCTCGTCTTGACAACCCTCTCGTCTTGACAACCCTCTCGTCTTGACAACCCTCTCGTCTTGACAACCCTCTCGTCTTGACAACCCTCTCGTCTTGACAACCCTCTCGTCTTGACAACCCTCTCGTCTAGACAACCCTCTCGTCTAGACAACCCTCTCGTCTTGACAACCCTCTCGTCTTGACAACCCTCTCGTCTTGACAACCCTCTCGCGCAAGCCGTACATTTCAATTCCTCCTCTCTAATTAATAAGCTCAATACTGATTTCTTCCACTCGATAAGTTAAATGGGATTGTTTACCATCACATTAAAAAAAGTTAAATGGCATCTACTGTTGGATCAACATTCAATGTAATATCCTTTCTTGTCAGACTGACAAGAGGAATGTTATCTCCTTTCCTGACGTACTGACAATATCAGTGTCATCTCCTTTCCTGTCAGACTGACTAGATCAATGTAATCTCCGTTCATCTCCCTTCCTGTCAGACTAACAAATTAAATGCAATCTTCCTTCATATCAGACTGACAAAATCAATGTAATCTCCCTTCCTATCAGACTGACAAAATCAAAGTGATCTTTCTTGTCAGACTGACAAGATCAATGTGATTACATATTTCGTCAGGTCCACAAGTTCACTGGAATATCTCTTTATTTTTTTCTAACAAATGCAATAAAATTCATTTTCTTCATATCAAGTTGACAAGTTATTGGTCAAGTTGGTTTTAGACTGTTTCAGGGCCACTTTGAGTTTTGAGGATAACTGGTAACCTAGTTACACTCACATCAGAGTTTGACCTTAACGAAGATGGGACTATCCTTTTATCGACTAATATACTGGAAATTTCGAGACTTTTTTCCAGTTGTAAGAACTCGGTCACTTAGCTACCTTATTTTGAATTAAATATTTTCACTGACCCATACAACCGTATGTATTGTATCACGAAATTTTATTTCCTTTAAAGTGCCTCTCATATTTCTTAAACAGTGTTTTGTGATCGTTTCCACCTACGGTTGTAGGAAGGCTACGTACGACATTCTAGGAAACGTTCGTAAGAACAATAGCCACGGTGTTATGTTAATGACCCACCGTAAATCTAGAAACAATACAACATACCCCAGTAGCACTAGGACATCTGACTGACAAGGTCACTGAGTGTTCAGCGTGATTCACATCATTGCTGGCTATCACGACCACTTACTTGCCCGATTCAGAGGCAAAGCGGCCGTCTATACGCCTGACTGATTTGACATGTGTACATTTCTGAGTTGCCATTAACGGAGATTTAGTTTAAAATGTATCACTTTTTATACGGTTTACTGACAGTTGGAATTGTAAATTTCAGGGTGAACCTTGCTGTAAGCACGATTTCTTGTCGTGGTTTTATCGTCAATGATACTTTAATATCAGGCATGATGGTTTGATGTTTTCAGATTTAGACATAAGACTTCCACACTTTGACGTATTGAAGACGAATGTAAGGAATCATTAAATGAATTATTAGAATGTAAGGGATTATACAGAATAGGTTAATCTATTTAGCGCAGTTCTAACTATTATATCCAAGCTCTCAAAAATCCTATTTTTGATCAATCTTTTGGCCAGGGCAGTATTTTTTAAAGATTTGTTATTTAATCATTGAGCAGATCAGTTTTGAAAAAGCTATTTATAGTAAAATAGGTATCATTATAAGGATAAGCCGCTTACAAAACGATCTAATGACCGTTCTGGTACGATTGAGATGCACTGAGTGGTGAAAATGAGACAGATACAATCTTTCCCCATTATGTTGTTTCATTTAAAAATTTCGATGGCAACCAGTATGACATTAGGCCACGTGCTGGTGGCGCAATAGCAAGCCCAGCCCATTACGTCATTAGTAGCAATTACCATTGATTGGTTTGATTAAAACAATCGAATCAAGCGTATTACGATTAATTAAATCATGATTTAGTTTTAAAATAACAGTTAATAATAACAACAACGCAATGAATAATAAAGTAATCAAATAAATAGCAACAGTTGAACACTGAAGGCAAAGTTAGTCACGCCCGTGAAGTAAGGCAGCTCAGCGTTGGAATGATTCCCCTCTACTGCTGGAATCCCTATATGCGCTAAGTACTCGCATAACATGCAGTTCGCTTACATCCCGGCCCAATTATACCTTTATCGTTCAATAATACTATAGTACCTCATTATTATTTCAAACAATAATTTCACTGTAATATTTTTCCTTGGCCTAATATCTGTTTTTTATAAATAAAGATCAATGGAATTTTCTCTGTATTAATATGATTGATAAAATATAACTACGTAACAAAATCCTTTTACATTTCAGTAGGAATATATTCTTAAAATAATCTAATTCTTCAAATACGTATATTAAAATTAGTAAATTAATGTGGTAGCGAATGTCATGAGACTGAATCTTAGCAAATATATTAAATATGTAGATTTCAAAGTGATTCGTATTTCATCTTGAAGCATTTAAACCTAAAATAGTGTTATTTTTCTTTAATTTCTTATCTACCCACAATTGCAAGGCATCTCAGTGGTGGAACGGTTCCCCTCTGCTGCTGGAACCCCTACATAGGCTAAATATAACACGCACTTCGCTTACTGCCCAGCCCTATGGATATAGCAGCCTTATATTAACTATATAAGGCTATATAGTTAATATACTCAGCCCTAGCTTATAGTAATTAATAGGGGTGGGAGTTAATTAGTTATGGGGTTATGTGGTAGAGAGGAATTCATAGACTCTCACCTGTAAAAATAATATAAAAAGCATGTATTTTTCATTTCACATCCATTCGCACCATCGGAGCCGGGATAGATAAAACTTTACAGCTAAAGAGAGCCATCTGCACTAGGCCTACTTACCAACAAGAAGTTACGGAGTTAGTCCGCAGCAACAAACCAGAGTGGCGCTTTAAGAATTAGAATTATACATTAGATAGTCATATCTCAATGTTTAATTTAGTTTTAGTTAAAAATATAATATGCAGGTATCAAGCGTGTTTAAAAATACTCACTTTATGTGATATGGATAAAGACCTTAAGTTTTTAAATGCAAATATTTTCCTTAGAAATGTATATTTTGAACAGAGCTTGTCCATCAATGGCTACACATTTGTTATGAAAAAGCAATAAATAAAGTTAACAACGTTGCTGACTTCTTGTATAATTGACCGTCCCGTTTTAACAACTTAATAATTGATGGGCTGTATATCAATGAAGCAGGAGAAAATAATCAATTCCAGAACAGGTGATACGGAAGACCGCTTAGGTCCAGTCCACAATCAGCTGGTCCCATTCATCAAGTTGAGATCTACATCCTCATTATACATCTTATGCCAATTTGAAATCAATACTTTGATTATGCATATTGATAAGCGTTTATGATTTATTAAGGTCACGCCATTAAAAGACTGATTGAAAGTAATTGTTCGAAATGTGTTTAGCAGTTTTTTGTGGTGGGTTTTATATCGTAGCAGAGTGGATTTCGCCTTGTAATTTCAAACTTAAAGCTCACTGCATTCTATGAGCTTGTAATGTACTACTAAATTACTCTATAGGAATTAGAACAAAAAAAATGCAGATGAAAAATGAAGAAATGGTACACTTCCTGATTAATACCAACGATAAAAATCCAGCTAATGGCACAAACAACCGACGTAGTTGTACAACTAATTGATAAAATTCTAATAATACTCAAAAGGAACAGAGAGCCACCTTTAACCCTAACGTACTGATTAGCGACTAACTTAGTTACAAAAACAAACGACTTAGTTCTATAACTAATTGATAACACGTCAAGTAACACTCAGAAGGAACAAAGAGCCAACTTTAACCACTTTTAACCTCATCCTACTGATTAGCGACCAACTAGGCTGCACAAACAACCGACTTAGTTCTATAACTAATTGATAACACGTCAAGTAACACTCAGAAGGAACAAAGAGCCAACTTTAACCACCTTTAACCTCATCCTACTGATTAGCGACCAACTAGGCTGCACAAACAACCGACTTAGTTCTATAACTAATTGATAACACGTCAAGTAACACTCAGAAGGAACAAAGAGCCAACTTTAACCACTTTCAACCTCATCCTACTGATTAGCGACCAACTAGGCTGCACAAACAACCGACTTAGTTCTATAACTAATTGATAACACGTCAAGTAACACTCAGAAGGAACAAAGAGCCAACTTTAACCACCTTTAACCTCATCCTACTTAATAGCGACCAACTAGGCTGCACAAACAACCGACTTAGTTCTATAACTAATTGATAACACGTCAAGTAACACTCAGAAGGAACAAAGAGCCAACTTTAACCACCTTTAACCTCATCCTACTGATTAGCGACCAACTAGGCTGGACAAACAACCGACTTAGTTCTATAACTAATTGATAACACGTCAAGTAACACTCGGAAGGAACAAAGAGCCAACTTTAACCACCTTTAACCTCATCCTACTGATTAGCGACCAACTAGGCTGCACAAACAACCGACTTAGTTCTATAACTAATTGATAACACGTCAAGTAACACTCAGAAGGAACAAAGAGCCAACTTTAACCACCTTTAACCTCATCCTACTGATTAGCGACCAACTAGGCTGCACAAACAACCGACTTAGTTCTATAACTAATTGATAACACGTCAAGTAACACTCAGAAGGAACAAAGAGCCAACTTTAACCACCTTTAACCTCATCCTACTGATTAGCGACCAACTAGGCTGCACAAACAACCGACTTAGTTCTATAACTAATTGATAACACGTCAAGTAACACTCAGAAGGAACAAAGAGCCAACTTTAACCACCTTTAACCTCATCCTACTGATTAGCGACCAACTAGGCTGCACAAACAACCGACTTAGTTCTATAACTAATTGATAACACGTCAAGTAACACTCAGAAGGAACAAAGAGCCAACTTTAACCACCTTTAACCTCATCCTACTGATTAGCGACCAACTAGGCTGCACAAACAACCGACTTAGTTCTATAACTAATTGATAACACGTCAAGTAACACTCAGAAGGAACAAAGAGCCAACTTTAACCACCTTTAACCTCATCCTACTGATTAGCGACCAACTAGGCTGGACAAACAACCGACTTAGTTGTACAACAACTAATTGATAACACGTCAAGTAACACTCGGAAGGGACTGTAAGCCACATTTAACCTCAACCATTTAGTCATTAGCCAACCAGGCTGGACAAACAACCGACTTAGTTGTACAACAACTAATTGATAACACGTCAAGTAACACTCGGAAGGGACTGTAAGCCACATTTAACCTCAACCTATTAGTCATTAGCCAACTAGGCTGGACAAACTACCGACTTAGTTGTACAACAACTATTTGATAACACGTCAAGTAACACTCGGAAGGGACTGTAAGCCACATTTAACCTCAACCATTTAGTCATTAGCCAACTAGGCTGGACAAACTACCGACTTAGTTGTACAACAACTAATTGATAACACGTCAAGTAACACTCGGAAGGGACTGTAAGCTACATTTAACCTCAACCAATTAGTCATTAGCCAACTAGGCTGGACAAACTACCGACTTAGTTGTACAACAACTAATTGATAACACGTCAAGTAACACTCGGAAGGGACTGTAAGCCACATTTAACCTCAACCATTTAGTCATTAGCCAACTAGGCTGGACAAACTACCGACTTAGTTGTACAACAACTAATTGATAACACGTCAAGTAACACTCGGAAGGGACTGTAAGCCACATTTAACCTCAACCATTTAGTCATTAGCCAACCAGGCTGGACAAACTACCGACTTAGTTGTACAACAACTAATTGATAACACGTCAAGTAACACTCGGAAGGGACTGTAAGCCACATTTAACCTCAACCATTTAGTCATTGGCCAACCAGGCTGGACAAACTACCGACTTAGTTGTATAACAACTAATTGATAACACCTCAAGTAACACTCAGAAGGGGCTGTAAGCTACATTTAACCTCAACCTATTAGTCATTAGCCAACTAGGCTGGACAAACTACCGACTTAGTTGTATAACTAATTGATAACACGTCAAGTAACACTCAGAAGGGGCTGTAAGCTACATTTAACCTCAACCTACTAGTTAGCGACCAACTAGGCAGGACAAACAACCGACTTAGTTGTATAACTAATTTATAACACGTCAAGTAACAGTCGGAAGGGACTGTGAGCCACATTTAACCTCATCCTACTAGTTAGCGACCAACTAGGCAGCACAAACAACCGACTTAGTTGTATAACTAATTTATAACACGTCAAGTAACAGTCGGAAGGGACTGTGAGCCACATTTAACCTCATCCTACTAGTTAGCGACCAACAAGGCAGGACAAACAACCGACTTAGTTGTATAACTAATTTATAACACGTCAAGTAACAGTCGGAAGTGACTGTGAGCCACATTTAACCTCATCCTACTAGTTAGCGACCAACAAGGCAGGACAAACAACCGACTTAGTTGTACAACTAATTGATAAAACACGTCAAGTAACAGTCGGAAGGGACTGTGAGCCACATTTAACCTCAACCTACTAAAATCCTAAACTGTATTATCTGGTATTGTAAAATTTTCTTTACAATACAAGATAATACAGATAAAAAAACAGATAATACAATTCTGTGGTCCATACACAGTTATTTCACTACAACTTGGACACTTCTGTACGATGGACTTTCATTACCGCTCGTCTATAAATAATGACAATGGTAGGAGACCAGCTGATTGGGCTGAGTATATCAACCTTTCGTGGACCTTTCCTAAATATAACTTGTCACTAGGTCGTTGGTACCACTTAACTTAAACCACATAGTTTTTGCCGGTAACGAGGAGATTTCTTGGTGCTTTTCCCCACCGCTAAAGTACGTTAGCTTATCCATCCCACCCGCCCACCCATACACGTACACTCGTCGTACAGTGGTATTGACCCACCTGCACGCCCATACACGTACAGTGGTATTGACCCACCTGCCCGCCCATACACGTACAGTGGTATTGACCTACTCGCCCACCCCCATACACGTACAGTGGTATTGACCCACTCGCCCGCCCATACACGTACAGTGGTATTGTATCAGTTGGTACTGTACGTGTAGGGGCGGGCGGGTGGGTTAGTACCTCTGTAGTTGTAGGGGTGGACGGGTGGGTCAGTTGGTACTGTACGTGTAGGGGCGGGCGGGCTGGTCAGTACCACTGTAGTTGTAGGGGCGGACGGGTGGGTCAGTACCATTGTAGTTGTAGGGGTGGGCGGGTGGGTCAGTACTCCAGTAGTTGTAGAGGTGGGCTGGTGGGTCAGTTGGAGCCTGTATGGGTGGGTGGGTGGGTCAATACCATTGTACGTGTATGGGTGGGTGGGTGGGTCAATACCATTGTACGTGTATAGGTGGCCTAGTTACAATGGCCTAGTGTACGTAAAAAAAATCATTACCGCTGTAAGTATCGCGGTGGGTACGTGTATGAGTGGGTGGATGGGCCAGTACCACTGTACGTGTCTGGATGGGTGGGAGGGTCATTACCACTGTACTTGTATGAGTGGGTCGTTGGGCCAATACCACTGTACGTGTCTGGGTGGGTGGGTGGGTCATTTTAACTGTACTTGTATGAGTGGGTGGGTGGGTCAATACCACTGTACGTGCCTGAGTAGGCGTGTGGGTCATTTCCACTGTACGCGTTCGTACGTTGACTCATTGGCTTGTTAACCATACCATCTTGCGGTAAAATAATATCAAGCTGGATAAAATTATCAATCTGAATCAATGGTTTTACTGTTCAAATTATATTACACCTGTACATAATTTGAATTAGTACCTGTATAACTAATTGATAACACGTCAAATAACACTCGGAAGGGACTCTGAGCCACATTTAACCACAACATATTAGTCATTGACCACCTAGGCTGGACAAACAACCGACTTAGTTGTACAACTAATTGATAACACGTCAAGTAACACTCGGAAGGGACTCTGAGCCACATTTAACCTCAACATATTAGTCAATGGCCAACTAGGTTGGACAAACAACCGACTTAGTTGTACAACTAATTGATAACACGTCAAGTAACACTCGGAAGGGACTCTGAGCCACATTTAACCTCAACATATTAGCCATTGGCCAACTAGGTTGGACAAACAACCGACTTAGTTGTACAACTAATTGATAACACGTCAAGTAACACTCGGAAGGGACTCTGAGCCACATTTAACCTCAACATATTAGTCATTGGCCAACTAGGTTGGACAAACAACCGACTTAGTTGTACAACTAATTGATAACACGTCAAGTAACACTCGGAAGGGACTCTGAGCCACATTTAACCTCAACATATTAGTCATTGGCCAACTAGGTTGGACAAACAACCGACTTAGTTGTACAGCTAATTGATAACACGTCAAGTAACACTCGGAAGGGACTCTGAGCCACATTTAACCTCAACATATTAGTCATTGGCCAACTAGGTTGGACAAACAACCGACTTAGTTGTACAGCTAATTGATAACACGTCAAGTAACACTCGGAAGGGACTGTGAGCCACATTTAACCTCATCCTACTAGTTAGCGACCAACTAGGCAGCACAAACAACCTACTTAGTTGTATAACTAATTGATAACACGTCAAGTAACAGTCGGAAGGGACTGTGAGCCACATTTAACCTCATCCTACTAGTTAGCGACCAACTAGGCAGGACAAACAACCGACTTAGTTGTACAACTAATTGATAACACGTCAAGTAACACTCGGAAGGGACTGTGAGCCACATTTAACCTCATCCTACTAGTTAGCGACCAACTAGGCAGGACAAACAACCTACTTAGTTGAATAACTAATTGATAACACGTCAAGTAACACTCGGAAGGGACTGTGAGCCTCATTTAACCTCATCCTACTAGTTAGTGACCAACTAGGCAGGACAAACAACCGACTTAGTTGTACAACTAATTGATAACACGTCAAGTAACACTCGGCTGGGACTGTGAGCCACATTTAACCTCATCCTACTAGTTAGTGACCAACTAGGCAGGACAAACAACCGACTTAGTTGTATAACTAATTGATAACACGTCAAGTAACACTCGGAAGGGACTGTGAACCACATTTAACCTCATCCTACTAGTTAGCGACCAACTAGGCAGGACAAACAACCGACTTAGTTGTACAACTAATTGGTAACACGTCAAGTAACACTCGGAAGGGACTGTGAACCACATTTAACCTCATCCTACTAGTTAGCGACCAACTAGGCAGGACAAACAACCGACTTAGTTGTACAACTAATTGGTAACACGTCAAGTAACACTCGGAAGGGACTATTAGCCACATTTAACCTCATCCTACTAGTTAGCGACCAACTAGGCAGGACAAACAACCGACTTAGTTGTATAACTAATTGATAACACGTCAAGTAACACTCGGAAGGGACTGTGAACCACATTTAACCTCATCCTACTAGTTAGCGACCAACTAGGCAGGACAAACAACCGACTTAGTTGTACAACTAATTGGTAACACGTCAAGTAACACTCGGAAGGGACTGTGAACCACATTTAACCTCATCCTACTAGTTAGCGACCAACTAGGCAGGACAAACAACCGACTTAGTTGTACAACTAATTGGTAACACGTCAAGTAACACTCGGAAGGGACTATTAGCCACATTTAACCTCATCCTACTAGTTAGCGACCAACTAGGCAGGACAAACAACCGACTTAGTTGTACAACTAATTGATAACACGTCAAGTAACACTCGGAAGGGACTGTGAACCACATTTAACCTCATCCTACTAGTTAGCGACCAACTAGGCAGGACAAACAACCGACTTAGTTGTACAACTAATTGGTAACACGTCAAGTAACACTCGGAAGGGACTATTAGCCACATTTAACCTCATCCTACTAGTTAGCGACCAACTAGGCAGGACAAACAACCGACTTAGTTGTATAACTAATTGATAACACGTCAAGTAACACTCGGAAGGGACTGTGAACCACATTTAACCTCATCCTACTAGTTAGCGACCAACTAGGCAGGACAAACAACCGACTTAGTTGTACTACTAATTGATAACACGTCAAGTAACACTCGGAAGGGACTGTGAGCCACATTTAACCTCATCCTACTAGTTAGCGACCAACTAGGCAGGACAAACAACCGACTTAGTTGTACTACTAATTGATAACACGTCAAGTAACACTCGGAAGGGACTGTGAGCCACATTTAACCTCATCCTACTAGTTAGCGACCAACTAGGCAGGACAAACAACCGACTTAGTTGTACAACTAATTGATAACACGTCAAGTAACACTCGGAAGGGACTGTGAACCACATTTAACCTCATCCTACTAGTTAGCGACCAACTAGGCAGGACAAACAACCGACTTAGTTGTATAACTAATTGATAACACGTCAAGTAACACTCGGAAGGGACTGTGAACCACATTTAACCTCATCCTACTAGTTAGCGACCAACTAGGCAGGACAAACAACCGACTTAGTTGTACTACTAATTGATAACACGTCAAGTAACACTCGGAAGGGACTGTGAACCACATTTAACCTCATCCTACTAGTTAGCAACCAACTAGGCAGCACAAACAACCGACTTAGTTGTATAACTAATTGATAACTCGTCGAGTAACACTCGGAAGGGACTGTGAACCACATTTAACCTCATCTTACTAGTTAGCGACCAACTAGGCAGCACAAACAACCGACTTAGTTGTATAACTAATTGATAACACGTCAAGTAACACTCGGAAAGTACTGTGAGCCACATTTAACCTCATCTTACTAGTTAGCGACCAACTAGGCAGCACAAACAACCGACTTAGTTGTATAACTAATTGATAACACGTCAAGTAACACTCGGAAGGGACTGTGAACCACATTTAACCTCATCCTACTAGTTAGCAACCAACTAGGCAGCACAAACAACCGACTTAGTTGTATAACTAATTGATAACTCGTCAAGTAACACTCGGAAGGGACTGTGAGCCACATTTAACTTCATCCTACTAGTTAGCAACCAACTAGGCAGCACAAACAACCGACTTAGTTGTATAACTAATTGATAACTCGTCAAGTAACACTCGGAAGGGACTATGAGCCACATTTAACCTCATCCTACTAGTTAGCAACCAACTAGGCAGCACAAACAACCGACTTAGTTGTATAACTAATTGATAACACGTCAAGTAACACTCGGAAGGGACTATGAGCCACATTTAACCTCATCCTACTAGTTAGCAACCAACTAGGCAGCACAAACAACCGACTTAGTTGTATAACTAATTGATAACTCGTCGAGTAACACTCGGAAGGGACTGTGAACCACATTTAACCTCATCCTACTAGTTAGCAACCAACTAGGCAGGACAAACAACCGACTTAGTTGTACTACTAATTGATAACACGTCAAGTAACACTCGGAAGGGACTGTGAACCACATTTAACCTCATCCTACTAGTTAGCAACCAACTAGGCAGCACAAACAACCGACTTAGTTGTATAACTAATTGATAACTCGTCAAGTAACACTCGGAAGGGACTGTGAGCCACATTTAACCTCAACCAATTAGTCATTGGCCAACTAGGCTGGACAAACAACCGACTTAGTTCTATAACTAATTGATAACTCGTCAAGTAACACTCGGAAGGGACTGTGAACCACATTTAACCTCATCCTACTAGTTAGCAACCAACTAGGCAGCACAAACAACCGACTTAGTTGTATAACTAATTGATAACTCGTCGAGTAACACTCGGAAGGGACTGTGAGCCACATTTAACCTCAACCAATTAGTCATTGGCCAACTAGGCTGGACAAACAACCGACTTAGTTGTATAACTAATTGATAACACGTCAAGTAACACTCGGAAGGGACTGTGAACCACATTTAACCTCAACCAATTAGTCATTGGCCAACTAGGCTGGACAAACAACCGACTTAGTTGTATAACTAATTGATAACACGTCAAGTAACACTCGGAAGGGACTGTAAGCCACATTTAACCTCAACCAATTAGTCATTGACCAACTAGGCTGGACAAACAACCGACTTAGTTGTATAACTAATTGATAACACGTCAAGTAACACTCGGAAGGGACTGTGAGCCACATTTAACCTCAACCAATTAGTCATTGACCAACTAGGCTGGACAAACAACCGACTTAGTTGTATAACTAATTGATAACACGTCAAGTAACACTCGGAAGGGACTGTGAACCACATTTAACCTCATCCTACTAGTTAGCAACCAACTAGGCAGCACAAACAACCGACTTAGTTGTATAACTAATTGATAACTCGTCAAGTAACACTCGGAAGGGACTGTGAACCACATTTAACCTCATCCTACTAGTTAGCAACCAACTAGGCAGCACAAACAACCGACTTAGTTGTATAACTAATTGATAACTCGTCGAGTAACACTCGGAAGGGACTGTGAGCCACATTTAACCTCATCCTATTAGTTAGCGACCAACTAGGCAGGACAAACAACCGACTTAGTTGTACAACTAATTGATAACACGTCAATTAACACTCGGAAGGGACTGTGAGCCACATTTAACCTCATCCTACTAGTTAGCGACCAACTAGGCTGGACAAACAACCGACTCAGTTGTAAAACTAATTGATAACACGTCAAGTAACAGTCGGAAGGGACTGTGAGCCACATTTAACCTCATCCTACTAGTTAGCGACCAACTAGGCAGGACAAACAACCGACTTAGTTGTAGAACTAATTGATAACACGTCAAGTAACACTCGGAAGGGACTATGAGCCACATTTAACCTCATCCTATTAGTTAGCGACCAACTAGGCAGGACAAACAACCGACTTAGTTGTATAACTAATTGATAACACGTCAAGTAACACTCGGAAGGGACTGTGAACCACATTTAACCTCATCCTACTAGTTAGCGACCAACTAGGCAGGACTAACAACCGACTTAGTTGTACTACTAATTGATAACTCGTCAAGTAACATTCGGAAGGGACTCTGAGCCACATTTAACCTCATCCTACTAGTTAGCGACCAACTAGGCAGCACAAACAACCGACATAGTTTTACTACTACATGATAACACGTCAAGTAACACTCGGAAGGGACTATGAGCCACATTTAACCTCATCCTATTAGTTAGCGACCAACTAGGCAGCACAAACAACCGACTTAGTTGTACTACTAATTGATAACACGTCAAGTAACACTCGGAAGGGACTGTGAGCCACATTTAACCTCATCCTACTAGTTAGCGACCAACTAGGCAGGACAAACAACCAACTTAGTTGTACAACTAATTGATAACACGTCAAGTAACACTCGGAAGGGACTATGAGCCACATTTAACCTCATCCTATTAGTTAGCGACCAACTAGGCAGCACAAACAACCGACTTAGTTGTACAACTAATTGATAACACGTCAAGTAACACTCGGAAGGGACTATGAGCCACATTTAACCTCATCCTATTAGTTAGCGACCAACTAGGCAGGACAAACAACCGACTTAGTTGTATAACTAATTGATAACACGTCAAGTAACACTCGGAAGGGACTGTGAGCCACATTTAACTTCATCCTATTAGTTAGCGACCAACTAGGCAGCACAAACAACCGACTTAGTTGTACAACTAATTGATAACACGTCAAGTAACACTCGGAAGGGACTATGAGCCACATTTAACCTCATCCTATTAGTTAGCGACCAACTAGGCAGCACAAACAACCGACTTAGTTGTACAACTAATTGATAACACGTCAAGTAACACTCGGAAGGGACTGTGAGCCACATTTAACCTCATCCTACTAGTTAGCGACCAACTAGGCAGGACAAACAACCGACTTAGTTGTACAACTAATTGATAACACGTCAAGTAACACTCGGAAGGGACTATGAGCCACATTTAACCCCATCCTATTAGTTAGCGACCAACTAGGCAGGACAAACAACCGACTTAGTTGTATAACTAATTGATAACACGTCAAGTAACACTCGGAAGGGACTGTGAACCACATTTAACCTCATCCTACTAGTTAGCGACCAACTAGGCAGGACTAACAACCGACTTAGTTGTACTACTAATTGATAACTCGTCAAGTAACACTCGGAAGGGACTCTGAGCCACATTTAACCTCATCCTACTAGTTAGCGACCAACTAGGCAGCACAAACAACCGACTTAGTTGTACTACTAATTGATAACACGTCAAGTAACACTCGGAAGGGACTGTGAGCCACATTTAACCTCATCCTACTAGTTAGCGACCAACAAGGCAGGACAAACAACTTACTTAGTTGTATAACTAATTTATAACACATCAAGTAAAATTCGGAAGGGACTGTGAGCCACATTTAACCTCATCCTACTAGTTAGCGACCAACTAGGCAGGACAAACAACCGACTTAGTTGTATAATTAAATAATAACACGTCAAGTAACATTCGGATTGTACTGTGAGCCACATTTAACCTCATCCTACTAGTCATTGACCAACTAGGCTGGACAAACAACCGACTTAGTTGTACAGCTAATTGATAAATTCAAAATTCAATAGTTTTTATTGCATACAAGACAGTTATTACATAAATTGTATCGCAATAGTCAATGTTAACTAACTTATCCCATACATTATTATAATTGCCCACACGTGCATACAAGATGTCTTACATTCACCTCCTCATTTATATTACGTTAAAATCATTAAGCACATCTTAATATATAAAATCGAATGCCTAAAATTCGTTGTTATTCCATCACTTAACAGCAACTTAACAAATTTCATTCATCTATTACTTAAGTTTCTTTTTTCCACAATGTTCTTCAGGAAAGAAAAATAAAAAAAAATCACATGGAAACTTGAAAATTTGTTTAACTAACCGTAGAGTTTTTGCCTTGATTATAAACACCTACAAACGATATTCGATGTAACTGTAATATTTCTGACCGTAATTTTGTTAGAATAGTGAGCCAATTTTAAACCTAATGTACTGAATAGTGACCAACTTAGTTACAAAAACAACCGGCTTAGTTGTATAACTAATTGATCAGACGTCTAATATCACTCGTAAGGGACAATGAACCACTTTCAACCTCAACCCACTAGTCAAATTATTTTTTAACAACATTCTGAAAAGAACGCCATGCCAACATGAAGCCCCAGTCCAAGGTTAACTATCTGTAAATTACCGACTTCATTGCACATACAATCGATTTAGTTATTGAACCGTAATAACAAAGTTAGCAACTTCATAAAATATTTTTCATCTTGATCGTTCAACCTGGAGGAAAACCACCTCCACAGTCCAATTAAGGACACTAACTTCCACCTTACTTACTAAACTAGTTACTGACTAACCTTGCTAGTTACTCTTACTCTTGGTGGGAAGTAACATGCATTGAAGTCCCTCCGACCCTTAACACTACACTTTACGTGTATTAATCTTCAAATAACTAACAATCCCACGACATCTGCCTTTGCAAGGCCCCCTAGATTTCCAGGCCGCGCTGCTCATGTTGTGACGTCACAGCTTGGGGCGGATCGGAGCGCTCTATACCCGTACAACTTGCATTGGACGCTCGCTCACACGCCTATAGTAATTAAAATTTAAGCAAAATTACCAGTGATAGATTAAAGGAAGTTTTAAAAAGTTTACTGTGAGCATGTTTTGATGTAAATAAATGATAAATTAATATTGTATAAATATTTATTTGGGATAAAAAAAACTCAAGTTATGATTCACTTATGTTTTATAATTAAATATGTCTAGAAAACTTATGAATATTAACTGAAGTAAAATCAACTTACTGATTTAACTTTTCTTACATTTACCTGTCTATTTCCCGACAAGTTTCTCTTTTGATACCTTATTGCATCTTTATTCAATGGAATAATATTACAAAAGATTGTTATAAATTTTTTTACATAAATTAAAGAGCTAGTAGAGCATTTTTGGCAAGAAAAAAATAAGAATCGCTAAGCTAATCTAACATTAAATTAAATGATGTAAGTAATCACAAGTTAGATCTCTACAAGGAAATAATCCCACAACATCTTTATCATGTGAAAGAAGTGAGGAGACCATAAATGCTTGAATGGTCGTGGCTACACCTACAGATTCATTATTTACATTATGAGCAATTCCCTCCAACTTGCCCCCTTTATAACTCATATCTGGTTTTACATAAATTTCTCCCATAAGGAAATTACAGATATTTTCATTTTTGTTCAAACAAGATAACTTCTTTTTTAAATATCTCACATGAGTCGAATCTAAACCAGAGCTACCAGTACTTAGGTTAGATTGTAAATAGCGAGGATGAGGCGTAGTAAAAACCTTAGCTTCCCTTATATGTTTGTATGCTGTAGGAAAACAAAAATATAGAGTGGCAAACCACACAAGGGAGGTTGTACAATAAGATACCTTATTTGAAATTGCTAATTTAAGTTGTTCTTTTAAAAAACGTAATTTTTACTTATATTATTGTCTCCTCTTTCCTCAGACATGACATCCAATAGATTGCTTATACATTCTATTTTATTTTCTTGAGGTATTTCATTAGGCAACCTAACTATTATTTATTTTAGTTTGGACCACTTATCAATTTTTAAATTGTCTGAAAAAGTACGCAAATAAACATGGTCTTTTACCAAAATATTATTTTTAACCATACAAAAAGATAAATCAATATTGATTTTTAAGGAAATAATAACTACAGGGTAAATATTGTCTTTCAGAGAAACTAAGAATAAAACCAGTTGGTTGTTATTGTGTTTTGAATACTCATTTGTCGAGTCTAAATTACATCCCTTCTTATAATTATTCACTTAGCTACTGAAGGAATCAATTGTGTCTAGTCGTTATTTTTCTTCAGTTAGGATTTATTTCGCTTCTCCGCTTCAATCCTCCTTTCCTCTGGGTCCATCCTCTTGGGAGGAATATCTTTGGTAATATAGTGCGGAAGATTTTCCAAAATTGTGGGAACTGCATCGTTTCTGAGTTTTAACCTATCCCGTTTTACAGTCAAAATACTTCCATCAAGTCGATTAATAGACTCTTCCCTAATGACGATTCTTTTATCGAAGTGTTTTATTCATACACGGGAATTGGCAGATATCTCATAGTCATCTCTGTGGATGACTCTTAGCCAGGTCTGATCTGTCCTGTGATCTTTCGGGAAGGAAAAACATCAATTAAAGGCTTAAAATAATTTTACATTCTGGAATACAACGTTTACCTTGCCATAATAATAACAGGTTCCAAATATCACCACCTCATAAATATAAATCAGTCAACAAACTACGTAAAAGGTGAGCGACACTGTGTTTGTGGTGGCTGGTGTTGTCCGCCGTCCGCCCCATGCAGTGACGTCGAGCCGTGAGTGGTGGGGGAGCAGCGCGGCCTGGGAATCTAGTGTGGCCTTGGCCTTTGTCATTAAATGTTTTAATAATGTAGGCAACCAGTTACTGTGGTGTATTGACTTACTGCCTTATGTTGTGTTCTTCTCTAACAGCTCTAAAGAGTTGTTGTTAGTATGATTACAAATTTTATTACCATATTTACTGTACTGACCAAAAATCCCTCCCAACTACAGTATATACATTATTCGATATTTTTCCTTCTTCTGATCAGATTTTAACCATAGCAGTCTCATATTATTCTAATTCTATATTCTAATGCCCACTCTACAGCAGTCAATAATTTACCTATTTTTTCAATTACGTTGCCAAGCCCCTTAACGTCCGCTGCTGCTGTCAGCCACTCATTACATGTTCGAGACTCTGAAATGCTGAATGTAGGTTAATTGAAGATTTCATAACACTTTCTGCTCCTCGCCTTATATATAATTTTACTCACGACTACTTCAGCACTCACGTCTTTGTCCCCCAAACTACACACGAGCAATCTGAACTCCTCCGGATGAGTTCAGCATTCACATCTTTGTCCCCCAAACTACCCACGAGCAATCTGAACTCCTCCGGATGAGTTCAGCATTCACATCTTTGTCCCTCAAACTACCCACGAGCAGTCCGAACTCCTCCCGATGAGTTCAGCAGTCACCTCTTTGTCCCTCACACTATCCACGACCAGTTGGAACTCCTCCTGATGAGTTCAGCATGTACCCTCTTTGTACCTCACCCTACCCGTGAACAGTCAGAACTTCTCCTGATGAGTTCAGCTTTCACCTCTTTGTCTCTCACACTGCCCACGACCAGTCGGAACTTCTTCTGATGAGTTCAACATGTCACCTATTTGTCCCTCACACTACCCACGACCAGTTGGAACTCCTCCTGGTGAGTTCAACATGTACCCTCTTTGTCCCTCACACTACCCACGACCAGTTGGAACTCCTCCTGGTGAGTTCAACATGTACCCTCTTTGTCCCTCACACTACCCACGACCAGTTGGAACTCCTCCTGGTGAGTTCAGAATGTACCCTCTTTGTCCCTCACACTACCCGTGAACAGTAAGAACTTCTCCTGATGAGTTCAGCTTTCACCTCTTTGTCTCTCACACTAAACGTGAACATTCAGAAATCATACTGAATAATACTGAATCATACTAAATAATTTTGACCTTCGTGGCATTGAGTCACTCAAACTTCCAAACGACACCCTTATACAAACACTTTCTTAGATATACTATTTAAAATAAGTGGACTTGAAGAGCATGATAACTAAATACTATTACAGTACATCTTAAAAATATATCACAATAAATAATAAATATATGTAATAATGATTACGTACAAAACTCCAACAGTACACGTTATATAAGTTTATAGTTACCATTGTACGTACTAAAAATTAGTTTACGAACGAATAAAATGTTTGTACTATAACATCTTTTTAACAGATAACAATCAAAATTAAAAACTCAATAATAATCTCAAGACAATACGTAAAAAGTTAAAAAGAACAAATTAACAATTTTAGAATTATTTAATTGTAATTTTGCTTCTTTTTATAGTATGTGTTTATTTATAGTAGTACATTTTTATTTCATATTTATTTATTTTATTTCTTCAAATAGCATTTATAAAGTCCTACAGGCTACTTTTGAAAATAAATATTATTATTTCCCATAGTTTTACTAATATTCAATTTAAATATATTAAATAATAAATATGAAAATTTAATATAATTACGTAATTAGTGTAAATTTTTTTAATTTGTTGCACTAATGGCCTTTATAGGTACGTTAAGCGTTCAAATTTCGTTAATTTTCCTTCGCGAAATATTTGAAGGAATGAAATGCTATACTATTGTAATCAGTCTCCCGAACAGTGTTTTTAGGCTGCTCGAATCACTGATATTGAGAGCAGAGGAGTTCGATTAATTATTAAAGGTAAATTTATTTAAATTTATCGTTGATTCTGATTAATATAAATAATATAAACGTGTTACATGTTTCAATGAATTCGTCCAGTCTCGTTACATTTTTCGGGTTTCTATGAATTCGTCCAGTCTCGTTAAATTGTTTCTGGTTTCAATTAATTCGTCCAGTCTCGTTAAATTATTTCTGGTTTCAATTAATTCGTCCAGTCTCGTTAAATTGTTTCTGGTTTCCATGAATTCGTCCAATCTCGTTACGTTGTTTCTGGTTTCAGTGAATTTGTCCAGTCTCGTTAAATTGTTTCTGGTTTCAATGAATTCGTCCAGTCTCGTTAAATTGTTTCTGGTTTCAATGAATTCGTCCAGTCTCGTTACGTTGTTTCTGGTTTCAATGAATTCGTCCAGTCTCGTTACATTGTTTCGGGTTTCAATGAATTCGTCCAGTCTCGTTACATTGTTTCGGATTTTAATGAATTTGTCCAGTCTCATTACATTGTTTCGGGTTTAATGAATTCGTCCAGTCTCGTTAAATTGTTTCGGGTTCCTAAGCAATTATTAGCTAAGGCAGATGTTTATTTAAAAAATAAAAGGTCTCAAATACTAAATACTGTAAATGACAAAAATGCGCCAATTTGGCATCTCCAATTCCCGGCTCAAGGCGTGGACCGCATATTACTATGGCTGTCGTGTTTTGCTATTTTATATAACTCTTTTTATTGACAAATACTCTGCAGTTGACAGAAAGTACTATACTCCTAATTTAATATTTTATGCAAATCTCACGATTTATAGATTGCATATTAAAGAGATAAATTCTTTAATGTGGTCTTAAATTCTTTAAGGCTGTTTGTAAACTCATCGGAAAATAGTGTTGTTACGTTGATGTTTGAGTGTCGTTGATCATTCCCCAAAGTCGTCAAGAACTGTAAGGGGGTGGACGCCTCTTACTAAGGTGAAATACAACTTAGTATGTATGGTCAGGTGTAGTAATTACTAATATGTTTCTAGTTAGGAACGCTTTTAGCAATATTGTCCAATTTGATCAATAATTATTGGTGTTCCGTTCGGTCTATCATTACAGAGGCCGAGTTCATTAAACAGTGATTAAATCCGGGTGGCGTAGATTGGATAGTGCCGCTGTTATGCAATTTATGGCTGATTCTATATATTTTAGTAGTCGTTTTTACGTGCCTACATTGTGAGTAAATATATATTTATGAGACCCATAATAAGTATGTTTGAACACTAGAAATAAGTTCTGAGAATCGTATTTGGTATTATTTCATAGTATCCTTGTTTAGAGTTACTCCTTACAATTTCTGAATAATTAATTTCCTAACAATTTATATTTTATATTTTATTTATACGTTTCCCGTCCATAGATGCTCATTACAAACGTAAATATAGATAGACCGTAGTTGTTGGCCTTTATCCCACAAAGATAAGATCTTACTCCCCCCCCCCCCCCCCCACTGTGTAATTTCATTTAATAGTTGCCATGGCATACACAACAACAGAAGGGCGCGTACTGTTAGTGCAATAGCAAGCCCCGCGTCATCAGCAGCAATGACCATTGGTTGGTTTTATTAACACCAACGAATAAAGATTAGAACGATTAAATTAAACCATTTACTAATAACAATAAATAGTAACACAATGAATAATAAACAAAAAATGGCAATAAACAAACTTTTATAGTTCATTATAGTTATTAATAATTTTTTCTTGTTTTTTAACTAAACACTGTAGCGTAAGTTGAACACTTAAATGTGAAAGTTAGTGACGCCCGTAATGTAAGACAGCTCAGCGGTGGAAAGATCCCCTCTGCTGCTGAAACCATATATGAACTACATATAACACGCAGGCCGCTTACTTACCAATTTTACCTTTATCGTTCAATAACTCTACAGTACCTCATTATTATTTTAAACTTTTATTTCACTTTAGTTGTTTTTCTTTCTATCTCTTTTATAAATAAAGGCAATGCAATTTTCCTATATATTAATCTGATTGATGAAATAAAACTATATAACGAAATCCTCTTATATATCAGTAGGAATTCTTAAAACAATCTAATTCTTCAAATACGTATCTTAAAATTGTAGTATAATAATGTAGAAATGTCATGAGACTGAATCTTAGCAAATCTATGAAATGTGTGGATTTCATAGTGATTCGTATTCCATCTTGAAGCATTTAAACCCAAAATAGTGTGTTTTCTAGTTTGTTTCAGTAATAAAAAAAAAACTTCTATAGATAAACTAAATCAACTTCTTTATAAAAATCTGGGCATTTGATTTTTACTTTTCGTTAGTGTATTTGCGTGTTGAAAGGCGAATTTAAATGTTTTGCTGTATGTGTATATAATCGAGGGTAATACGCAATTGAAGTACTTGTTTTTACAGCTGCATTCTGATTTGTTTATTTTGAGATTTTTCAACAAATCTCTATTAATGAAACAAAATAGATTTTTTTCAAATACATGCTTCAATAATTCTCACACCTCCAGCTAATTTTAGGCAAATTTGAGGGTGTCGATGAGTTCACAAGTTTCACCACTGTGCTCCAAACTCCCAACTCCTTGAATATTTAGTCACTTCTTAATAATTAAATGCAAGGTTTCAGACAAAACTTGCCGACCCGTTAAAGCGACAAAATCTTTATTTTTGTTCTAAAGTCACTAACAATAAATGTTAATGATAGTAGCAGTTAATTACGTTCGCATTAACGCTTACATTGTGACTGTGTGAGTTGTTAATGTGTTTCGAATATTTATTTCAAATAATTAAAATGAATTATAATAAGGCATTGAACACATTTCTTTGTTAAAATAAAGCATTGCTGCTTAAGTGTCTGCAGGGGCTGTCGGCCAAGGTCGAGGCTATTGGTTTGAATCCCCTAAGAGCAATGCTATTTATGAACCGGACATTCGATCACACGTATCCAAATTAAACAGTTATTTTTTAAAGGATCTTTTTCAAATAAATTACATTTAATCAAGAATGAAGTTGCGCGTTGGAATTGCTTTGCGAATCCCTAATTAGTTTTATAGAAAAGAGTATAAAAAATAGTTGGTTTGTATTTTTTTACCTATTTTTCAAAACTAGGCATACGTATTCAAAATAGCAAAAGAAAAATCCAGTGGGCAAATTTATGATAACGTTTACAATGACACCTCGTACACAACTTTTGGTCAATAAATAAAGAAAACAATATGGATTCGTAAATAGCACTGTTCTTAGAGGATTAACACCAACATGGCCGACAGTCTCTACAGACTCTTTTTCCTCAGATATTATTAAATAGGTTGTAACAAGTTAAGTTGAATCTGACTGGGCAGTACCATTGATTTTACTATACATAGATATATACAATTACACTATACATAATTATACTATGATATAATACCATACATATTATACATTTATATAGTATAATCAGTACACTATACATAATTATACTATGATATAATACCATACATATTATACATTTATATAGTATAATCAATGGCAGTACGCTCGGTCTGGTTTTATTTTACCAATTATCCTTGCGTGAACTTTAGACTAATGCTATTCCAAACATTCCAATTAATATGTGAACATCACAGTTTCATTTTTATTTTTTATTTTTCACACTATATATTTCAAATTTTTAAATTTAAAGAGGAAAATATATTGACAGAGCAGTTGCCGCTGGGAAGGTCTTCGCTCTTGGCGTCTAGAAGTGGCGGAAGAGGTTCCGTTGCCCACCTTCGATGTGACGGGACATGTTCTTCACTCCAAAGATTTTAAATCAGTTCTTTGTACCCTGTGATGTGTTCATTTCGATAAGCAAATCACCGAAATGATAAAACCAAATAGATACGTTGGTCGCTACTTTGGATAGTTCTTTTGACAAGGAACGGTTGCCAACAAGCAGTCAGCACTACACGAGCACAACTTCACCAATAGTTACTCTGTATAAATCAACGCCACCAATAATGTTATAAACGTGGAAATAAAAACGCGTCATCAAATTGACCGAAGTGACATAGTCTACGTGCGTTTTGATCGATCGAAGTGAAATTGCGTGACAAGAGCTTCGTTCCAGAACGCGCGATAAAACGCTTCGCACGAAACCAAAAAAGTGTAGGTGAGTGTCGATAGTTTACTTCCCGTCTCTTCGCCTCGTTAACTTGTCTTAACTTACCGAACCTAACTCAATCTTCACGCACATATTAAGTGTTCGCAAAGACCAATGTAGATCCCTTAAAGAGAAGATCCTGCACTCGTGTATTCCTTTACTTTATGCTCAAGATGTTCGGAGTCTATACACTGATAGTGGTTGGTACGTATTTTTGTTCTTGTCTTTTAGATTTATATTAGCAAGTAACTAGTCCACTGATAGATGGTTTAAGTCCTGTACAGCGGTCTTCCGGGTTATGATTGTGTGAGAAGAGCTAGTCCAAGGCACAAAGGAGTATGAAGACCGCGACCAATGCCTTCTTATGAAACAACCGCAAAATAGGCAATTATGAAAGAAGTTGCCGTAGGGTAGTGCTAACGGCGCGGCGCACGGTAGTCTGATAGCTGCCCCCAGATACCTGCGGCTACACCGCGCCATTTAAATACAGTAATACAATCGCAGCGGACCCCTCGGGCCATTCGGTTCTTACAATATAATTAATCCTTTAGCCGTGACATTGATCTGCGCCGTAAATAACTAAGGCATAGTAATAGTTTAAGGCGTTGCAGTAACAGTTTCTCAGCGGTACGTTTATCCTGTAAAGTCTACCTGTAGCCTACAGTAGTTTACCTAACAGACATAATTGAATAATTATTAGGGAATGTCAAGAAATATGTGTAACAGTTTATAAAACCGACGGAGAACATTCGAATTTTTTCAAATTATTCATTACTAACAAAAATTTTACTTATTTAAATAAGTATTTACAAAACTATTTACTGCAAGTATTTTTTATGAGGATTTTTACGTCGTTAATTACCAGGTTACATTGTACTATGTCTATAAAACAAGTCACAACTATAATTCGTTACAATTACATTTAGCGCATTTAATTCAATGTCTAAAAATTAACCTCAATAAATTGTACAAGAAAATTAATTGAACTAGACGAATTACAGCACAAGCATTTAACGCGCAGTTTACAAGATGTATATAGTTTTTAATTAGTATAATACGTGTTGGTACATATACAGTACAAGTAAACGTCACACAACACAAATTTATTACAATATAAGCACACAATTCACAAATATATTACAATACAAGTACAAAATGCACGAATATTATGGTGATCGATTTCGGTGAACCACGCTCACCTTCCTCAGACCAGAGGGATTCACAAAATAATGAAAAAAAATGAAAAAATGTATGGACAAGGCATTTTTCATTCTTTTGTAAATCCCTCTGGCCTGAGGAGGTGAGCGTGGTACACCGAAATCGATCACCATAATATTCGTGAATTTTGTTCTTGTATTGTAATATATTTGAGCATTTTGTGCTTAGCCTATATTGTAATAAATTTGTGTTGTGTGACGTTTACTTGTACTGAAAATCTATATAACAATTATTCAATTAAGAAAAAGAATAAAAAATATCATAATGTACGCTGTTTTTTTAGTTCCCAAATACACTATAACACGATGTAATTACTTTATATTAAATAAAGTGATCATTAATTTAATTGAGCGGTATGGCACAGGCCACAGACTCTCAGCAGCAGTGTGCGCATCTAAGGGGACGGAACACTTGTTATGCTCACAATCTTCACTCTTCTCCTAACTACTTCCGGCGACGGTGCTTCACTCAGAACGTGACATCCGGTTTACCTTTTCCCACCTAAGTGTAAAGAGGAAAGTGGAAAGCGACAGAAAAATTGGGTTTGTTGATTTTTATTGTTGTTTTCATAAATGTACAAAACTCGATCTTCGGTCTAATAAACGAAAAGTTTTCCCTTGTTTACAGTCAAACAGGAATTTCCGTTTTAAGAAGGTCACTTACAAATATCTCGTATACCCACAAAATTTTAGCTGACGTTTACTGACTTTCGATGATGTTATTTTTTCCTATTAACAAAATTGAAAATATCTTAAGTTCACATAAAGCCATTTCAGTGAAAAAGGTCTGAACAGTTCCAACGTCGCTTGAGTAAATACATTTTTTACTTTACACGTCACTTGATGGTGTTACCACCTTTATTTTATTCGTCCTCTGTATATATTTTCTTTACGATTCCTCACGCCAACTATTCACAAGTACATTTTATTATTTATTTATCCTTAAACTTGTTTTCACACCTTAATGTCAGATGTGTGATACTCTACTTATAGTCAAATTTTTATTGATAATTATACCTATTAGATTTGAACAGCTGTTACTTTTTGACTAATTTAAATATCGCTCCATATTATTCTTATGACGAAAAAAGACTTCTTAGAGAACTTCCCGTGCCCTTCATGGTAAAAAATATTAAAAAATTGAGATCTAATAGCACAACTACGAATAGGGAATTTTTTTGATAGCTCAATCGTTAAAATTGAGAAAGCAATAAGGTAGGAGTTGCGTTAACAAAAAACGTCCTCAAGTATTGTATATAAGGATTGTTTGATACACGGTAACCAAAACATATTTACCCTGGTTTAATATTCGAAAAACTGATGCAGTGTTGCCAAAACACATCTGTTTACATGGCATGTCAGGTTAAACTCCCTAATTGTCCCATTTCCAGAATCATCTGGTTGTAACCAATTACTCAGAGAGGGGGAGGTTGGTGGCAGACAAACAACTTTACTGTCCCCAGTTACTGCCGCGGAGGGACGCGTGTCTCCACCAGTCTTCCAGTTAAATCTAAGTATTTTTAACAGTTGTTTTCTAGGATGGAAAAGGTGTTGATCGTTGTATTATGGGAGTGTTTAGTTTATTAATGTGACATTTCTGTCTCATACAACTGCTATTAATTAGATACATAACACGAGTACATTTCAAAAATATAACTGTCCAGAATGGCTTATACAATTTTTAGTAGGATAGATTTTGTTATTCATTAAAGGATTTTATAAACGCGTAAGCTTAAAAAGAGAGATCAGAAAGTGAAAATGACAGGTGCTTCTTGTAAACAGGCATTTTGCATAGATGCGAAATGTCCGAATGTTCGTAGAGATGACGAATGTTCGGCGAAGTGTGGGAGCCTCACGAATAAGAGCACGAATGTTTGTGGAGATGACGAATATTCGGCGAAGTGTGGGAGTCTCACGAATAAGAGCACGAATTTTTCTGGAGATGACGAATATTCGGTGAAGTGTGGAAGCCTCACGAATGATCGTGGTTCGCGGACATACGGTCTTTTGGCCGTATCAGAGGAGACGAATGTTGACTCGACGAATGTTTGGGAAGCTCCCACTCTATTCGCGAACTATTCATTGCTATTCATTGGCGTGCGCCTCAAGCGAGCAGTGTTTCCTGGTATTTTTAAGTAATTATTGATTATTTATATTGCTTATTGATTTAGTACAACTGTCATAATTATGTAATATTTAACTTTACTCTAATATATAGCGTTTGCTGATTAAGTGGTAATAATAAATTCCTTTGTTTAGTGATTAATAATTATTAATTATTAACTAATGAAGGACGCAGTAAATACATGATTTAAAAGTACTTAGAACTTGATGTAATAAAAAGTAGATGACTATAAATTCATGAAAAGCTAACATCATGAATTCTTATTTTACGTTCTGTAATTTCCAAGAGTACAAAATGCACAATTATTAAGGTGATCGATTTCGGTGAACCACGCTCACCTTCCTCAGACCAGAGGCGTTCACAAAATCACCATAATATTCAAAAATTCGATCACCATAATATTTGTGCATTTTGTACTTGTATTGTAATATATTTGTGCATTTTGTTCTTATATTGTAATAAATTTGTGTTGTGTGATGTTTACTTGTACTGTATATGTACCAACACGTATTATGCTAATTAAAAAACTATTTAGATATCATCATAACTGTACCGATCAAAGTACCTGTAACTGTCAAGTAGGCTAGATAATAAATTAACTTAAAGCCCCCGTATAAATGTATAAATAAATTTATATTTATATTGGTGAAATCAACTGATTTGTTATTTTATAAGAAATATTTGAACACAAGAATATTTTACATGTTTACGCAACAGAGAAAACATGTCCAATTATATTATTGTCAACACCCAGGTATTGTTTTGTGTATTACTCAGCCCTACTTTATATTCATTCTATTAGTTATTTTTCGATTAGTTAAGAATTATTAAATGCAAATAATAACTAAACTATATTTTGAAGAAAATACAGTTTCTTATTTAACCCGCCCACCCATACACGTACAGTGGTATTGAGCCACCCGCCCACCCATACACGTACAGTGGTATTGAGCCACCCGCCCACCCATACACGTACAGTGGTATTGAGCCACCCGCCCACCCATACACGTACAGTGGTATTGAGCCACCCGCCCACCCATACACGTACAGTGGTATTGAGCCACTCGCCCACCCATACACGTACAGTGATATTGACCCACTCGCTCACCCATACACGTACAGTGATATTGACCCACCCGCCCACCCATACACGTACAGTGGTATTGAGCCACCCGCCCACCCATACACGTACAGTGGTATTGACCCACTCGCCCACCCATACACGTACAGTGATATTGACCCACTCGCTCACCCATACACGTACAGTGGTATTGACCCACTAGCCCACCCATACACGTACAGTGAGTGGTATTGGGACATATATGCTAGTCTATGTCACTTCTATTTTATTATTTATTTAAATTCTTTTTGTTATACATAATGTTGTTAGGTATATATAAACGTCCATCCACCACATAATTTTTTCTTCTACTATCTTGGTATAGAAGTTAAAATGCAGGAAATATTACAACCTCAGCTGCAACAACGCAGGCATCATCATTGAAGTCATCCATCTTTTTACTTTGTTTAGAAGTTCGCCAAACGTTCGCCCGAATGTTCGCGGAAAGTGTGGGAGCACCACGAACCTGAAACATTTGACCTCAAAAACCACCTATCCGAGAAGAAAATGTTCAGGACGAACATTCAGACGAATAATGTGAGACCTGCTTAAAGATATTAAATGGCATACATCTACTTTCTCTATAACATAACTCAGTATACAGACAGCACTTCTATAACTATATATCAATAAGTAATTTTTATACATACATATCTTTTAATATTCTATAAGATGCTTAGTAAAAAATGTTGGATATATAAGTAACTGTTACTTCATTTGTTCTCTTTTACTACTAAATCTAATTAATACTATGATATAAATATGGCTGCATGAACATTAATTAAATATGCTGCTTGTATTGGAATTAAATTATATAAATAAATGACTTTAAAATATAATAATAAGTATTAATAATAAGTTTTTTTATGCCCAAGTAAATACATGTATACTCTATACTACATAATACATAATTAATGACAGATATACTTTCACAAACATACATAAATACGTAATATACACATACAATCATTATTCATTCAGCCATACACTTACTAATACCACTTAACTAGCTTATAGTATTTATGCATGGATATAATGTATAGCAGGACCTCGGGCTGATATTCAGCAGATCTGTAACTGTTCGCTTCACATGTATCAGGGCTCAGGACCTCGGGCTGATATTCAGCAGATATGTAGCTGTTCACCTCACATGTATCAGGGCGCAGGGCCTCGGGCTGATATTCAGCAGGTCTGTAGCTGTTCGCCTCACATGTATCAGGGCGCAGGACCTCGGGCTGATATTCAGCAGATCTGTAACTGTTCGCTTCACATGTATCAGGGCTCAGGACCTCGGGCTGATATTCAGCAGATCTGTAGCTGTTCGCCTCACATGTATCAGGGCGCAGGGCCTCGGGCTGATATTCAGCAGGTCTGTAGCTGTTCGCCTCACATGTATCAGGACGCAGGACCTCGGGCTGATATTCAGCAGATCTGCAGTTGTTTGCTTCACATGTATCAGGGCGCAGGGCCTCGGGCTGATATTCAGTAGGTCTATAGCTTTTCGCCTCACACGTGCAAGGACGCACGACCTCGGGCTGATATTCAGAAGGTCTGTAGCTGTTTGCCTCACATGTATCAGGACGCAGGACCTCGGGCTGATATTCAGAAGGTCTGTAGCTGTTCGCCTCACATGTATCAGGACGCAGGACCTCGGGCTGATATTCAGCAGGTCTGTAGCTGTTCGCCTTACATGTATCAGGACGCAGGACCTCGGGCTGATATTCAGAAGGTCTGTAGTTGTTTGCTTCACATGTAATTAAGTCGTTAAGTAGCCACAGGAAGTTACACTTGTAAGTACAACTGAATGAGTGTCCAGTTCCTCCGGATGAAAGTACCTTACAACCTGTTATCGTCGACTTGAGGACAAACCTTTCACACAGTTATCATTTCTTTGTAATTACAAACAAGCAGGTTCAATACCTGTTCTAATTAACATTTTTCCTAATTGCTGGACATAGTTTTTAGTTAAATTTTAAAGCTCTTGTATATGATTCAAAGTGGGTTAATTTAATTTTATTAATGCAGAAATACTCAAATGTTGCTGGCTAATTACTTTAAAAATTCTCTTTTTATTTTTTCTGGATTCACTCTGTTTTCGTTGTCCAACAATACTACCGTATTCCCTATTGGTTTAAAAATATGGTTGATTTTAATGTTACCTCTTCTGTGCTTTATACCTTCCCTTAGGCTAAAGTATGAGTGTGTTAATAAAGCTAACATAAATAAAGCTAAAATAAATACATTTCCAAAGGTAAATTCTTGAAAGTAAACTTAGTGTATAATCACTGAATTCTTTCGCAAAGCATGGATGTTTCTTGAAAAGTTATAATTAACCTAAACTTGTTTTAATCTCTAGATAAAAAATTATATGTTCCCAAAATGTGCTTTGAGTAATAAAAAGTGTTTAAACTAAATTTTTGCATTCTGTATATTGGAATCGTGTACACAAATGCAAAATAAATATTTACCACGCTTCAAAACAATATTACAGTGTTCAGTGTTATTTACAATGTTTAGACGTTTAAGACAACATATATAAAGAAGTTGTTTTTTATTAATTTAAACTGTTCTAATGGAAATGTTGTGACAAACTATAGTCCCTCTAAATATTATAGGCCCCTACTATATTTTATAATACTTCGCTTTGTTTTAACTCTTTAAAAATTACATTTTTATCAAAATTGACATTAAAAACTGCACACTCAAACATATTTTTATGTTGTATTTATTACCAAATTTCACTTATACAAGGGGACACCCATGCATTTTCGCGTGCGTAATTGTGGGATCAAGTTCTGTACTAATTCTTTGTCACCTTAAAGGTTTATACTAAAATTTAAGTTTTTTGAGATATTTAGCTTTAAAACTTTTGAACGGGCGCTATTGTTCCCATATTGCATCATTATATTTCATGAAATATTGCACAGTTTTGAACTTAATGGTAACATTTATAACATCCTTTATTTTCAACGAATTAAAGCACTTAATAGGATTTTTAATGGAGTATGAGTTATTTAGTCCATTTCATGATTAAATCCAAGTTTAATCCTTAAAACGTCCTCAACTCGCACACATATCCTCTAAAATTGCCTCTGAAATGTGATTTAATGTATTTTAAATAGGTAAAAAATTTACCATTACTTTGACCATTACATTTTAAGAGATACAGATTATATAAATATTAATTACTTTCCTAAAAACCCTGCGTTTCTAACTGTTTGATGTAACAGAACTAAAGAAAGTAATTATTGCGCTCAAATGGTGCATTCAAACAATAAAGGTATCTACAAGTCATAATAGAGCAAAAAAAGAAAAAATCCTTTGTTAATGGTCGTCCGTAAGCATTTTTTATCTACTTTGAGAAAACAACAATATATATTTTTAAAATTATTTATTTATTTCCAACGGACATCGCCAATTTGTACATGTGAATGACTTACAACAAATAACAGTATAATAAAAATATAAACAAGACACTAATATCATAGCAAATAATCATGGGGTAGACTATGTGGCCACCTAAAGTACAGGGGCACTTCGTAGGAACAAAGACACTCTAAGTCTGAACGTTGTCTCGCCCTCTTTGAAGACATCCACAGTCGTAGACACTTTACGGCTGAACGTTGTCTCGCCCTCTCTGAAGACATCCACAGTCGTAGACACTTTACGGCTGAACGTTGTCTCGCCCTCTTTGAAGACATCCACAGTCGTAGACACTTTACGGCTGAACGTTGTCTCGCCCTCTCTGAAGACATCCACAGTCGTAGACACTTTACGCCTGAACGTTGTCTCGCCCTCTCTGAAGACATCCACAGTCGTAGACACTTTACGGCTGAACGTTGTCTCGCCCTCTCTGAAGAAATCCACAGTCGTAGACGCTTTGTTGCCTACTCTCTGGAGACGTGCCATGATGCTGTTAGCATCCGGTAGTACTGCCTTATACAAATTTCAGCTGAACGAGTAGAAGAAGGAACATTCAAGGCAATTAAATTAATAATCCAAAAACTATGCGTATTAATTTGGTCTATTTTATACAGCAAGTAGTCATTTTATAATATAGTATTGCCAACATCAATATTTGCGGGAATGTCATTGGTTTTTGTGCTAATTTTCCGCTAAAATCGTATCTCAAAAGATTACCTTTCTCTGTTATGAAACATTGACTGTTTAGGATTCAATTATTTCCGAGCGAGATCACACTTTCATACATATAGTTTGCATTTAAAAAACTAAAAACATATTTTTGTTTGTTTTTTTCACATCTTTTTCATTCTAAATATTTCTATTTATTTATTATTTTTTTAAACGCTCAACAATACGAGATGAAAATACTATTTTTCAACGTGAATTTCTAAAAAGATTTACTTAAAAATATATGTATTATGTTTTACTTAAAATTCATTACTTTATTAGCCTAACTATGTTTCATAAAGATACTGCAAATAAAGAATTGATTGATCATTAACATATTGTTTTTACTTGCTTATTATACTATTTGTTCATCATGTCTAAATACAAGTGAAACATACATCTATATAGACTGTTTGGAAATAATTACAACAATTTTTCATTCATTAGCTATGGTATAATAAATATTTAAAAATCATTGCTTTTTATTTTTCTATGCTTATTGCTTGGTTTCATAACAGTTATGGTAAAAGAACACATTTTGGGGATGGTAACAATATATTTCTGTAGAACGAATGGTAGGTTTGAGGTTTAGTGTAAAAGAGGTCCTAACTTTGCTTCTGAAATAAAGCAGTTTTTATTTCATTTCATAGTTAACACGTGCTAGATAAATTACAAACAATAATGGTATTAATTAACTAAAATGTTTAACCTAACCTATTCCATTACGTTTAGAGCTTACACACATATAAACAGCATTGTGATGAAATACCTATACCGTACAGTGAATGGATTACACAGATTCAACTGAATTCCATCTATTTTATTATAATCACGTCAATGGCCAGAATTCCCGTAGACAGTAATTAGTCATCGTTTGTCGATGCACTCGTTAATGTAATTAACGAGTTGCGTAGTTTAGCTGGTAAAATTAGCTCAGCGTATTTATTAAAGCACTGAAACGGAATCGCTAATATCGAATCTGTATTTTGCCGTTATATAGACCAATTATATCAGAATCAATTTAGGCCCAGCGGTCCCGGCAGTAATCACTATTTAGATTTGCATATAATTGTCGATTTAATTTAGATCTGGTCGAAGAGTCGGTGGGAAGGGGTGGAGGGTGCTCGGGACGGATATTACCTACAATTTCCGGCCCTCTGATACTGACCAATAAGGGAACTCGTGTGGGGAAATTAGGTACTAGCCTACTTGTCTCGGATTTCAGCTATTGATTCGGCCACCGCGTTGCCCATGAGAGGAGGTGGTTGTAGCCTGTGATTTAGGGACGTAACGTTGTGTTCTGTCATCGTGCAAACAGCTTGTATCCAAACTAACGATGGGTTCAGAACAGATAGAATACTTGTTTTACAACGTTAGTTATGTAGCGTTTCGTCTTCAAGAGCCATTCTAAACTTAGTAGCCCTAGACATTCGAATAAGTAAGCGATATAATACACTGTAGTTTAATCTTAATAGTATGAAATGCATCTATAATAGCTGGAATAAGTTATAAGTGTATAAATAGTTAGGCTATTAGTTATCGAAAATTAATCATATTATAAACTAAATCAATATAAACATAATTCTGTTTAAATCTCTCCAAAATACAGAGACGGCTCGGATGTAATTTTTAAGTGAGCGTCGTCCTTTAAAGCGTCGTCCTTTAAAGCGTCGTCCTTTAAAGATCGTCCTAGTATCTTTACTTCCATGTTCTCAAGTACGTCTTTCAGATTTATTGTTTTTTTGTAATATTCAAGTAAGTGAAGGATCAATCGACAACTTTAAGTGGCGTACCAATGGGTAATTTTGGATTGGAACCACCAGTTAATGCGTCAAAAAGTACAAAAGTACCAAGTACTGTATAATAAAAGTGAACTGTACCAAAGAAAAAAATGTCTTTTTGCACAAATAATTAGACGTATTTATTTTTATTTATCCTCATTTGGAAAATTTTAAAAATTTAAAATCTATCGTAAAAAGAGTTTTGAGTTTACTATGTCTGCAATTACACGAAGTTCAAATCCCTCAACAAATGAGCTATTCATATAGGAAGAAGAATGTGAATCTTTTTGGGTCTTTAAATATGCTTATATGAAATTTATATTTGCAGTACTTATCGTACATGCACAAAGTACTGATACAAACTTGATCATACTTCATAAAGACGAATTGTGATCTCAGTAAAGCCTAAGGCTCAATTAATCTTGATGGAAGAGCACTATGCTTACAGCTCACCATATACCGTATTTTCTTCGGTGTGCGTATTTATTTTTCAACAAGTCTAATTTATTCTATTTAACGTTTCTTATTCTTACATAGCGTCCAGGGAGGATATTAGTTTCATCCTCCCTCATACCGCTGACAAGATTGGCCTTGTCAATGTGGACCTCGACAACGTGGCTTCAGTTAAGGTTTGAAATATGGTCTGGAGGACCCAATTGTCCATTTTCACGCTAGAGAATAGTTTCAACGTATCGGTTATTATTTAAAACGTTAACTCGTTTCAAGCACCCATGATTTGACAATAGTCTTCCAAAGACTACTGACACAAATTCATGGTCATCCTGTCAATAGCTCTAACTTTTAATTAATTGTAATTTCTATTATATTTTCCCATATATAATATTTCTTCTGTATATTGGTCACGTATGATTGGTATTACGTCCATTTCCAATCACCAGTGAAAGTTATAACCTTCTAAACACTAAGGAGGTGAGATGATCTGGCGTCCTCGAGCACGTGGCGTCGGTAATGGCTCAAGTTAGATGTTATCCGGCCCGGAGGACCTAATTGTCTGCGCCCACTCCTGGCCTTTATTTGTTCTGCTATATTTAGTGTTGACATGTTTTAATGACTTACGTGGGCGTTTTCTGTTGCCGACCTTTACTTGGGGTATTACAAGTACAAATTACCTGTTGATTGTTTGTTGCCAGTGTTTTTGTTTATGTATCACCAATCTGAAATGCTATCAGTTGGTATTTCTTTAGCACGCCAGTAATTAAAAGAACTTTATGAAAATATTCTTTATTATTACCGCTCGGCTTGTTGTGCTGTTGTAGCGCGCATTAGGCCTACTAATGTTGCAATCAAGTACTTGCCAGCATCTATATTTTCTTCTTATTCTTCCACATTTCATTCGATTGCTTATTTTCTAGATATTTACATTCAGCTAACATGAAAAAGTTTTATTTTTATATTTAAATTTCTGTATGAACATTTTCTTAACTTCATATTATATTTTTTCACGGTGATGCCAATATTATATTAACACTTTAAAATACAAACAATATTATTTTACTATCGACCAATACCGACTTATTTCTTTAGCCATTAAAAAAAATATTCTAACTGAGGTATAGTTGAATTTAGGTAAAATACAAACTGTACGACATAATTTAGCTTTATTGACGGTAATATGTGTTCGAACAAAACTACTGTCTTGTTTCATGATGAAGAAACTCACTTGTTGGATTTTTTAATAAGTTTTTATATCTACAAATTATGCAACCTTGTTGTCTGACATGTTCCGATTACTAAGAAGAAATTTTCCAAATAACATCCCATTTGGTTTTTTATGTTTTTCAACACAGAGTAAATATGTCAAGAATTACCTAATGTGTCATTTATTACGTTTAAATGTGTTTTTAAGGTATTTTCAAATATAAGAGCAACAACGTCATTTTGTGAAAATATACAATTCTTATATGAAAGTCCCCTAGTTGATTTGGACCGTTTGTTACGATTTCAAATTTGATTGGGTATTTTTAAAAAAATTTCTCTAGAAAATGGCTTAGTTTACTAAAATACATATTTAAAGATGTTTAAATATATATTTACTAATAAGATTAAAACTGTTCCTCGATAATCAGTGGCATTGACACTAGCAAGTGTTTATACGTTCCTTTGCTCTCGTGATTAAACTATATTTTTAATTGTGACAGATGCTCGCCACTTACCCGAGTGGCAGGGCTGAAGCGTGGGCCGTTGTCAGGGCGACACGTTGCCTAGGATACGTTTGGTTCGAGCTGTGCTGCCCATCGCACATGTCTATCAACACTCACACCGGCTGTTGTTTGCGAGAAAACAAGTCTGCGGACATTTCAAACAAATTAAATTTGAATATTTACGTTCTGGTTGACATAGGAAACGAGCTTAGTTTTTAGAATCAATTAGTCTTGTAATGTTTATAGTTTTTGTTGAGTATCTACACTGGAATTAGCACCATCGAAAAATCTAATACATTTTATAAACTTGACTTAGCGTAAAGAAATATTTAGTAAATAAGGTATTAATATAATCGATTTTGAACGTATTTTATAGGTTTTGTCACTTATAAAAGGTTGCATTTTAGAATCAATTTCGGTGGTCTGGGCCCCTTATCAAGTCACTCTTAAGGATCGCCTTCAGAAAATTCAGAACAAATTCTTGAGGTTGGTGTAGGTTTTCGAGTGGGATATCGGTATCTTGAGTCCCTCAGCGATGTTGCGGAAGCGCTGGATCTTCCTAGCCTGCAAGCCAGACGTGTTATGTACGACATTGTTTTCCTCTACAAGCTAGTCAATGGATTGGTCCACTACCCTGATTTGCTTACAAGAATCTTCTTTCACATTCCAAGCGCCACAATATCCAGAGACGTGTTTTCTAGGAGACAGTGCAGCACCAATTACGCCCAGCAGTCCACTATGGCTCGGTATTCACCAACTTGGAAATCTTGTCTCAGCACGTGTGTAGACTAGTGAGTTGAATGAGAAGAGCTTGGCCAAAGACCTACCTTATTGAGTGTTCTTTTTTTTAGTCTTAACTGTATATAGGTTTTATATATATACGTATGTTTATTATAATATACATATCTACTCTTATCTAATGTATTTATTTGTTCTTAAGATTAAGAACCATTTACAATAATATAGACAATATAGATAATTGCCTGTATTATTGTAAATGGTTTTTTACCGTAAATAAAAATCACTCTTACATACTTATACTAGCTTTTTACAATAAAGTACCTTCTGATTTAGTTATGATAATGTTATGTTGGTAGGTGGCATGAAACTGTTATACAACGTTATTTTGTGAAAATATACTAGTATATGCTGTACATGCTGCTTTGTTTGCTTATATTCGTTTTTTATTTATTTATTATTTAATTTAAATATTTTTACTTTTGAAAAAGTTTCCTAGATGAATAATTAAGTTTAACCAAATAATCCTATGTTGAACGTTTCTTTAAGAAGCTTTATTGTTTCAATTTTACAATTCCGTTGAAAATAAATAAACAGTTTTTATAACCCAGTGATTCGAAGACGTTTGGAGTAAATTTTTGTGGTCTATGAGTTACACAAACAAAATTTAAATTCAAAATACGAAAATGGTCAATATGTAGAAAAACAAATATTTAGGAGTCTGGGAAACATGTTTGTTATTATTGTTGTTGTTTCCAATTTTCGCTTAGTTTTGGATAATAATTGACAGCAGTTAAGTTCGAGTTCTTACATTCCTTCTCTAGTGGGGGCAAGGGGGTCAAAAAGAACAAATAATTGAATGAAAGCTAGGTGATCCATCAGGAACGGGTTGAAACGTGTTAAATAAAATTTAGCATATTTCATGCTTAATAAGTTATTCTTTCTAATTATTTTTAACCGTAAAACTAAGAATCAGAGAATATGTTTGGGACTCATTTGGCAGTTGAGTATTTGATCGCCCTGCCACATGAGGGTATCACCATAGGATCCTTACGTCGAAGGAAAGTGGATTCTGTGAAGGAAAGTGAGATAACGGTATTTCTAGAAGCCTGAAGTAGTACAACTTGTGTCCTTTGTAATGTACAAGACTATTGGGAGTGCCAAACATTCACTACAAGATTTCAATATGACAATTAAATGTATTCCGTTTGTCGAGTTTGTAATGAGGTAAGCAGTAATTCTACAGAAAATCTCCTCTTGGTTTAATTTTACAATGGAAGAAAAAATTACTCTTCGTTTTAATTCCCAACTGAAACTAGGCGTAAATCGTCTCTGACAGTTTGTTCGTCGACATTATTTTCTTAATTCTGTTTAAGAATACTCTAATTAAACCAGTACCGGGATGATTAAAGTTAGTTTTTCATGCATTTAATATTATAGTTATATTCACATACGATAAAATACGAGTATAAAGTGTAAGTAATTGTCAAAAGCTTTTCGCGGTTGAATTAACACTGTTCGCAAATACACTGTGGAGAGCGACAAATAAAATAACACGGAGGGAAAACGAATTATTGTTTTCTTTTCAGTGGAAACAGTGTAGCGTGTCTCGCGGCCTGTTGTTTTTGTCCGTTCCGACTGCCAGGGTCCTGGCCTGTTACAGAGTCATCATCATTTCCGTGTTCTCCACTACGAAGGGACCTTGACTGCTCCTCACCACCCTTCCAATCTCTAAACCAATTGGCGATGGTGATTTAATTTGCGCAAATGCCACGTTGCAGGTACAATTGTACAGACCCGCCCTTCCATTGTCATAAGTTTTTGCCGGCCTCCGCGCCAAGGGAGCCTCGCTTTCAACTCGCACGCTCCCTTCCTTTGTTTGTGAAAGTGTTGTCTCCGAGGATTACCTGTGAGTACAATTGTACATTTGTTTTAATTATCTTTTGTTAAACTCGTTGTTTATGTTGGCTGACACTCCGATAATTTTAAGGTTCTTTTGTCAGGAGTTCTCATGTTAGTATCTGAAAAGATTCCTTCTTCTAAGAGCAAACTCCAGTTATCCATAACTAGGAGATACCCCTGCATACTTCGCTTGCCAACCCTGTCATTCGCTGCGCTCGTGACACCTCGGCCTCCGGCCTCTGATTACGCTAACGTTAATTGGTCAACTAATTATTATTTTTTTAATTTAAATCGGCACTAGTAGCACAGTGCTGTAACCCAGCTACTTGGGGACATAGTGTTGTAGACTGTAGCAATATGTTCTATATTCGGTCCTCTTAATACCGACACTCTGATTACGCTAACGTTAATTGGTCAACTAATTATTATTTTTTTAAATTTAAATCGGCACTAGTAGCGCAGTGCTGTAACTCAGCTACTTGGGGACACAGTGTTGTAGACTGTAGCAATATGTTCTATACTCGGTCCTCTTAATACCGACACGGCGTCCGCTCGATGGTTTCTATCGGTGTAGACACTATTAGAGAAGTCTGGGGAGTTCAAGTTGAGTGGCAGTCATTGTCCAGATGTTGTATAGGGAAGAGAACTGAGTGTCAGGTTTGTCAATCAGTTGAAAATTTGACCAATACTACGTGGTTCGGATTCCACGTGAAGCTGTGTATCCTTTAGTTGCCCTGGCTATTGGACTATTAATAAATGGGCCTTTTTGAGGAACAGTCGAACAAATCACTTAGTAACCAGACTACTCAGGTTATCCACACTCATCATGGTCATGTAATCATTCATATTCGCCTTAAAATACGCAAAACATGTCGGCGTCTCATATGTAAAAATAAGAATAAATTCAATTTCTAAGAGTATTAAAATCAACAGAACACATATTTGTTTTTGTTTACTAGGTGCTTTTTTATAATTTCGTTTTATGGGATAAAATTGTTCTTTTAAAGGCTATTTCAAACGGAATATTCAAAACTCCGTTCTTAGTAAATCTCTATAGATACAAAATAAGCATCACTCAAAGATACTTAAAAGATTAAAAGTATCAAAACAAATAAATGTGTTTATTTGTGATTTAAAAAATAAGGTGGTTTTGAATCTACACTAAAAAATGCAAGGTTTACACCAACATCAACATTATAAAAATAAACAGGTGTTATGTTCATTGATTATAATACTAATGAGATAAATTCATAGTATCTTTCACCATTGGGGTGCAGCCCAGTTAATTTTTTACATTACTGATATTTTCCACCATCCGTAGCCCTCATGGTTTAAAGTTGCAAGCTCGAGAAATTTCCTGGTAGCTAATTGACTTACATAATTAAATGTATGAATGTTTATTGTTCAAATTGTAGCCTATATACATATAACTCACTGTTATATACTCATTGAAATTCTTGACGACTGTCGCCCCAAGCAGACGACCCATCAATGCTTGACGACTGTCGCCCCAAGCAGACGACCCATCAATGCTTGACGACTGTCGCCCCAAGCAGACGACCCATCAATGCTTGACGACTGTCGCCCCAAGCAGACGACCCATCAATGCTTGACGACTGTCGCCCCAAGCAGGCGACCCATCAATGCTTGACGACTGTCGCCCCCAAGCAGACGACCCATCAATGCTTGATGACTGACGCCCCAAGCGGACGACCCATCAATGCTTGACGACTGTCGCCTAAAGCAGACGAGCCATCAATTCTACACACGAAACGCCGAAATATACTAATGTTGATGGACACAAATTATGTACTGCTTCTCTCGTGTTTGATGTTCCCCACCCTCATGCGTACTAACTGAGGATACTCACCATCATGCGTATTAACTAAGGATAATCACCTTCATGCGTACTAACTGAAGATACTCAACCTTATGCGTACTACCTGAGGATACTCACCCTCATGCGTATTAACTGAGGATACTCACCCTCATACAAACGGCGTTCAGGGACGCTATCAATAGCTGCCGCTTGATGACGTGAAGTTTCTCACTCATCAAGAGGCTATATACTACTGTGAAAATGGATTGAAACTTGTAGTAGTGAATTTTAATAGTCGATCCCCGACCACGAACACCTGTAAGGCGATGACAAAATTAAGTTACACATTGACGATTCGTGTAAGCACTATGAATAACGTAGTCTGCACTATATTATTTACGGTTTAGTGTATTGATTGTTAAGTATAACATTCAATGTCGACTATTATTTATTTTTCTGTTGTATTGTTTTTTTCTATAATGCTTCATGTATGCATGTTTTCAATTTTTTACTTCCGTCCTCTCTCTAACTGTTTCATTGTTTCTATGTTCACTGTATGGCGTGTTTGTTTGTTTCAGGGGGAGGACAATGTAGAATATTTCCTCGGGCTCACCCCAACCGGAGTTATAGTTCTTAGGAATAAAAACAAAGTAGCGAATTACTATTGGTAAGTTCCGTAAGTTTATGATTAGATTATTCCTGAAATATTGTCTTTAGTTAAAAATAGTATCATAAAGTAGTATTATACTACTTTATTATAATATTTGTATATTATATACAATTATAATAATTTTATGTATTAAAAGTGATAAAATATTAGGCAGTCTCATATTGTTGTTGTAAACTTTCAAAATAGTGCAAACAAGAATAGAAGTAAAATTCTTCTAAAAAGTTGTTTTGGTGTAAATGAATTTGTGCAAAGCTGCAATATAACTACAACAAACCTACTGCACTACTTTTTTTTATTTAGTAGTTACATTAACAAAGTACTTGTAATACTAGTTTCTCTCTCAAAGTTGTTGACAAATAAAGAAAATAAAGTGATTCAATTGCGGTTATACATGTATCCATTGACGATGTTTTCATTAATTAACACTTGTGAGAATTTAAAAAAATGACCAGTTCCATTGTTTGTTTTACTACACAACAATAGTTTTTCATGTGAACATTGTACAAAACAGCTTTTATCTATTTTTACTCTATTTTCCTAAAAGTTAAGAGCTTACATCAAAATATTTCTCTTTGCGTAAAATAATGCAAAACCGTTATTGTTGGAGCCACTTCACTTTTTTGTTCAGTCGAGTGCAGATGAAACAGAAGATAGCTGTTTTAATTGAGCCCCTTTTGTTTATAAACTGCAATTTTTATTTAAAAAATACACAATTTCTAAACGTTATAAAATATTTTTATTATTTATACATAGATTAGCAGGTTTCTATAAACGGGCTGTTGTGATAATATTTAAATTATTTATCTAAATTAATTTTGATAAATAATAATGAATGACACTTCTAAAATTATGAAATTTAAAAAATTTGTCAAAACTAGCTTATTTTTATAGCGAGGATAGTTCTGAACCGTAGAGAACTCGTTTTTTACCGAAAAATCGGGAAGCTTGTTGTTGACAAATAATACAAAATTATCGTTATTTTAAAAAGTCTTTTTCATCTGTTTTGTTTTAATTTGACGGTTTTTTTACGTTGAACACAAATATATCATTTGTGTTTTAATAAAACTATTTGTTCAGCCTAAACAAATACAATCGTTATCACTTAACGAAACCTAACCTAACCTAACCTATCATTACTTATATATCTTCAACGAAATTCTTTGTTTACGTTAAAATAAATTGCAAGCCCTTCTAGTTAAGTTATGTACGAATTTTATTATTATCATCAATAGTTCTATTGACGTTATAATCTTCGTCACGTATATACTGGCTATACGTGATTCTCCGCGAAAGTAGGTTTTCTGTATATTCTCGAGAAATGATTATCGAAGACCACAACCGCTTTAAAATTAGTGTTTAGCGTAAAAATCCACGATAAAAGTATTGATAAAAAATAACGCTAAATAACGTAGATAGAATGAAAATTGAGATGTCTTAAAAACTAGGATTTCCAATTTTGTAGTACAGAACGATATTTCCGTAAAGTAAAAACAATGTTTCCCGAAAATATAAGGCTGATTTTACCCACTGGTTATAAAAAATTTTAAATTTGAGAAGAGTTTCGAAAGTGCCTGAATACCTAATTAATGTTATACACTGCAATTTTTATTCTTCAATATACTGTACTCAATTTCTAAATGTTATAAAATATTTTAATTATTTATATATGCATTAGAAACGTGTTGTAATGATTTGTGGTTATGTTTTAAGTATAATTGATGTAAATTATTTCTACAGTTAAATATTAAAAATTTATTTGTTAGAATTATTTCATTCTAAAAGAGTAAATTTTTTATTTTATTAAATAAAAGAATATGTTAGTTTCAACTTTATGTTTCTAAAATGCGTTATTTATTTATATTCAATTTCTAAACATGTGGACTTCAATGTTATTGATTGAACATGAAGTTAATGTGAATTCACATTAATTATTGTACTTGTTCTGAAATTAGGTTTAGTCGTGTAATGGAAGAATTAACGCCTACAATTTTGAGGGTTGGCAATTCAGTGCCAGCCCCTATATTGCATCTCCTATAGTGAAGGCGTCAAAGTGGAAAGTAGAGTTTTTATAAGTACAGTACTCTTATTAAACATAATAATATAACCGATTCTTTAAATTATATTATCATTTTTTTTAAATTAACTGCAAGGCTTTTAACAATCCAAAATCAATTTTTGATTCAGTCACATCCAAGAAATGTTTTCTTATATTAACAAGAACGTTTTAAAGCTGATGTAAGATTTGAAAGTCTTGCAACATGGATAAAACACATCTATCCATTGTTAAAATTCAGTTGTATTTTTTTCTGTGAAGTTATAGCTCAGAAGTTATTGGCAAAAATTAAAAACTAGAAATGTTGTTTGCTGTTTGTGTGATAAAAAATTGTAAACTCAATCATAAAAATGTTTTGTTTCACCATTAACCTGATGATAGGATAAGAATAACAAAACATTATTTCACTTTTACATATGCAGAATACATTAGTATTGTTTGTTTTTTTTCATTTTAATTACATTTACATTTTGTTAATTTTCCTACAGCCCTTAAATTTATCATATTTTGATAATAAATCATTCAAAATAAAAATACTGTATGAAAAACCAGCAAGAGTCATTTCAGATAAATTAGGTGACATAACTAATCAAATTTGTCCTTTTATGGAACAGTAAAATTGCCAGCAATAAAGATAATTGCCAGCAGTTTATTGTTAAATAGCTTTTTATTTGTGTGAACTTCTTATTTAGTGTTATTATTTTTGTACAGGCCAAGAATAAGTAAAATCTACCACAAGGGAAGATATTTTATGCTGCGGGTGTGTGACAAAAATGTAAGTGTTTAAAATATTATTAACATTTTTTTAAACTTAGTTCGTAATTAACACATAAAAGAATTACTTTTATTTACAAACACTAGACCATAAAAAACGTCATTGCACACAACCAGGTGATTAATTAAGATGTTATTTTATAAACTATATTCATTTCAAAAGTTAAATATTTAAAAAATTATTTATTAGCATTATTTAATTCCAAAAAAGTTTTTGGAATTAAAAAAAAAACTTTTTAATTTAGTTAATAATTTCAAATATAAATTTCAACTTTACGTTTCTAAAATGAATTATTTGCTTATTTTCAAATTCTATACATATATAGAATTCAATTTTATTGCTTGGACATAAGTTAAATATAAATGCACATTAAATTTATGAACAAGTGTATAAATTACTGTCGGTCCAGAAATTATGTATACCCGAGTTTGAAGGTTGTTTACTATATATATATATATATCGTATGGTTTGTTGTCAGTTACCATTTGTTAATTTTAAAGCTGCAATGTATATTTGGATAAATATCCAAAAATCATGATTGTATATTCATTGATTAAAAAATATAAAGTGATCTCCTGTCACAAAACTAGTCCAATCCTTCGAGCCTTCTAAGACCTGCCTCAATGATTCTATTTATGCTGGCCAATCCCTCCGTAAAAGAATACAAAGGACACTCTATAACTATGGGATCCATTGTTTGGATAGACTTCCCGAAATCACATGACTGATCTAGTGTCAATCCCCATTTATACTTCCAGTAATTGCATCTACCAACACCAGTTCAGAACCGATTCAAGAGTGTCAACTCCCTATGAGGGAGGTTCATCCTTCCTACAGGTAGTGACAAATTGTTAATAAGGAAATAATTACATCCATTAAAACTGTTCCACACTACGGCCCAACTTGTATTGGTCGAGAAGTTTGATCTGCTCAAACGGAAAGCAGTACATAGAGGTGGGTTTCGATATTTTAAGCGACGTTTCTGATGTGGGAGATCCTGTATTATGGGAAGGTGCAGGGCATTCAAGATGTTCTTGAATCCTTAGAGCAGTGTCTCTAGATGTCTTGTCTCTGAAGGAGCTATATTGCACAGCACCGGGAGCCAATGAAGTGGAGTTGGCATGAGAGTGCCACTAATAGCTCTCATGACCCTATTAAGTTGGATATCGACCGCTTTAGTGTGAACACTATTTAGCATTTAGCCATACAGAAGCACTATATTCAGCAGCTGAATAGACCAATGACAAAGCAGTTGTACACAGGACGTGTGCGTTGGCTCCTAGGTTGTTCCAGCAATATGATGTAATACATTTGCCCTAGTTTTTTTTTTTTAACTGCTGTTTTTTGAAGATGGCTTTTAAAGGTCAGTGATCGGTCTAATGTTACTTCCAGGTACTGTGGATGATCATTATGATGGAGTTTTACACCATTTAGGAATATGTTCAGTTTTCGATTAGCCAGTCTGTTACTTAAGTGGAAGCAGGCTACTTCAGTTTTTGATGGGTTAGGATTTAGTTTCCAGGTTCTAAAATATTCTTCGAGGGCTGCAGGGTCACTTGTAAGTGTTTCTTCAGTAGTTGTAAAGTTCTTATGTTGGTGAGCTAAAGCAATATCATCCGCATATATAAATTTTCTAGACTTTGTGATTGCGATGTCAGCGGTATGCATGTTGAATAAAATTGGAGCAAGTACAGACCCCTGTGGGGTAGTCAAAAGCGTCAAATATTTGTTTTTTAAGAAACTAAGAGGTCTATGAAAAATCCAATCACATCATTGTGTTCCTCGTGTAATTTTATGTAATGACATACGGATTTTTAAATTGTATTATTAGTTTTATCGATTTTTATCCGAATAGGAACAAAATAAGTCCTGGAATTTTAACTAGTTTTCACTTTGTATCAACTTTACACTTTAATTACTAAACAACCTGTTAATGTATCTATCGCATTTATATTTAAGTATGTGGTTGATACAAATGTTTTATATGTGTTTGATAAATATCAAGAATTTTAACTTTTCAGGAAAATGTTGTTATCAATATCCTAGAACAAATTATTGTTTGGCTTCTAGAGGTCGTAAAATTAATTACTTGGTCACGTTGAAATCCTTATGAAATGTATAGTTACAACCCTATACTTTTATATGCGTAAGTAAATGCAGTGATTTGAAAGTTATACAAGACCTGCAGGTATATAAGATACTTAGGAATTGAATGATTTTGTTCGCAGACCAAAACTATTATTATAAAAACTATTGCTTACAGTCTTGTTCCACCATATTTTAACTGTCCATCAAAAAAATATTAAAAAATTACGGGATAACTTAAGAGCGATTCAGTTAGAGGTTACAATTCACAAACTAAATAATACGTATGTAGTATAATAAATAACGTAATAGTAGTTAATTTACTTGGTTTATTTTTATTCAAACACATTTTTTATAGATTGACATTAAACATATAAAATGATATCTGTCAAATGGCCGCCACATGCAGCACTATAGACATCAGCTATTTGATGAAATTTGTACGGGCATTTTCAAAAAATTAAGAGCCATCATGTCACCAATACAAAAATCTACACCAAACAGTTACTTTTTTATGCATTTCTTTCATGTGAATAGCATAAGGATTATGAAGTTCTCAAATGGGACAGTTTTGCTTGTTTACATAGTCATTGATATGAAAATGAGCCTCATTAGAGAAGATGATTTTGTTCATAAAATTGTCACCACTCTGATTATTTTCCAACACCCAGTTAATAAATTCACGCCTCTGTCAATGATCTCCCAGTTTCAGTTCTTGAGTCAATTGGATCTTGTCCGGTTTCTGAACATCTATCACTGAACCAGTTACATCAAATTTATCAATAAGTTTTTTAATCACCTCACGAGATAGACAGTTATGGTTACCACAATCAATTTGCAGTGCTCAAATCGTGTTAGTAAAATTGTCTCCACTTCGTTTCTTGACTCGATTACCCTTCATAACAATTAAATTTCATCATACAAAGATGCCCTATTACAAAACATCAGCTTGCACAAGAGAATAGTATTACCAACTTAAATTCGTAACCTCTAACTGAATCGGCCTTTATTTTGTAAGAAGATAAGAGGGTTTCTGTGACCCAATAATAACTTTAAATTTCCTCTTGAAATGTTTTCTTGGTATAACTTTTGGTATATTCTATGTAAAATGTTTGTATCTACTACTGAATATGCCAAATGTTTGTTATAAAAAGTATTGACACAGTTGTTTTTGGTCTAGTTACATTCACTAGAATTTAATGTTTAAAGGAAAAGAAGGTCATATATATATTTATATATGTGAAAGTGATCATTTTTCATTTCAAATAATATTAAATCAAAAACTAAATGTTATTGATCAGCAATTAGGAAGTTAAGTCATTGTTATCATACTGATTGGTATTTTTGAGATCTTGTCAACTACACTAAAACATGCTCAAAGCTTTGTGTTATTTATTAGGTCAATTAAGCCCTTTTGATAATTACAAATAAAATAAATGTCTTAGAAGTATATAAATACCATTCATGGATTGAAAATTATTTAAACAAATATTTAGAGTTTTCAAAAACTAAGTTTTTAATCAAGTTAGGCTTAAATTCTGCTAATTATAAACTGTGAAACTTTCTAAAAAAATAAGGTTCAACAATGTCATTTAAAAGAATGAAAACAGAAACTACAACAAACGAATAGTATATATGTAAGATTCTTGCAAGTTGTATCATTATTAACTCTTGTATTTTCTCTCGCCACCTGTGGCACTTAAGTGTAGCATGTTGGTATGCGTACAGTAACGGTTAACCAACTACAGCTGTAATTTAATTCACTTTAATATATGCTTATCAATTGAAATTTATCAGCAAGCATGGTTAATCCTTGACTGCCCACCCAGTTAGAATATGAGAAGTTGTAAAGTCCGGATTTTATAGAAGAAATGCAAGCCCAGCGTTTTGTTTCATAACCGTACTGCAGGATATGAGAAGTGGTATCCCACAAAAGGCAACCCACTCATACATGCGCTATTCTGCTCCTAGTAGAAGAGTGTCCTTGTTCCATTTTATAACACTACTTTTTTAATTAACATATCGCTCTAATTATAATTCTTTTCAATTATAGCGGGGTATTATTTTTCTGTGTTTTTTTAAAAATAAAATATAACCAATTATTCTTCTCGTGCTAATTATTCCATGGTTTTTTCAAGTCAGTATAAAATCTTGTAGTTAAAGAGGGATTATGGACTTCAACAAACAAAACTGTACGCAACATACAAAATGTATTCATATATTTGTATTATAATTGTTTATAACAAAAAGGTGGCTTCTCAAAACGCTGAAAGTATTCATTACATGTATAGCCTCAAATTTTAAACCTAATTTCCTTTCATTACTATCTTATTTTTAAAATGATGTTTGAAATAAAACTTTAATTGTTTAGTTTGCAATTCTTTATAAAATTATTTTATTGTCATTTTTACATGACTATTTTGAGGTTTTGTTAAGAATGTCTCAACATTTTAAAGGAGTGTAATAATATACTTTTGACTACAATGATATATTCTAGGAGTGACTTCAGCAGGGTTTGCATCCGTTTGGATGCCCATAACTGGTTGAATGTCATAAACAATTAGGAAAATGTTGTTAGAATCCTATTGTTACTTGTTGAAACCAACTGTTTTATACTGTATTATTAACATAGCAAAGATATATATCAGATATAACTATAAGGTTATGGTCAACATTTTAGTAATATTAGTTCTTATAGAATTAAATACAGACAACTATTGGAGCTATCAGCTAAGGAGTTAAAATTAGCATTAGGTGAAGTATATTTTAGTAATATTAGTTCTTATAGAATTAAATACAGACAACTATTAGAGCTATCAGCTAAGGAGTTAAAATTAGCATTAGGTGAAGTATATTTTAGTAATATTAGTTCTTATAGAATTAAATACAGACAACTATTAGAGCTATCAGCTAAGGAGTTAAAATTAGTATTAGGTGAAGTATATTTTAGTAATATTAGTTCTTATAGAATTAAATACAGACAACTATTAGAGCTATCAGCTAAGGAGTTAAAATTAGCATTAGGTGAAGTATATTTTAGTAATATTAGTTCTTATAGAATTAAATACAGACAACTATTAGAGCTATCAGCTAAGGAGTTAAAATTAGTATTAGGTGAAGTATATTTTAGTAATATTAGTTCTTATAGAATTAAATACAGACAACTATTAGAGCTATCAGCTAAGGAGTTAAAATTAGTATTAGGTGAAGTATATTTTAGTAATATTAGTTCTTATAGAATTAAATACAGACAACTATTAGAGCTATCAGCTAAGGAGTTAAAATTAGCATTAGGTGAAGTATATTTTAGTAATATTAGTTCTTATAGAATTAAATACAGACAACTATTAGAGCTATCAGCTAAGGAGTTAAAATTAGCATTAGGTGAAGTATATTTTAGTAATATTAGTTCTTATAGAATTAAATACAGACAACTATTAGAGCTATCAGCTAAGGAGTTAAAATTAGTATTAGGTGAAGTATATTTTAGTAATATTAGTTCTTATAGAATTAAATACAGACAACTATTAGAGCTATCAGCTAAGGAGTTAAAATTAGCATTAGGTGAAGTATATTTTAGTAATATTAGTTCTTATAGAATTAAATACAGACAACTATTAGAGCTATCAGCTAAGGAGTTAAAATTAGTATTAGGTGAAGTATATTTTAGTAATATTAGTTCTTATAGAATTAAATACAGACAACTATTAGAGCTATCAGCTAAGGAGTTAAAATTAGTATTAGGTGAAGTATATTTTAGTAATATTAGTTCTTATAGAATTAAATACAGACAACTATTAGAGCTATCAGCTAAGGAGTTAAAATTAGCATTAGGTGAAGTATATTTTAGTAATATTAGTTCTTATAGAATTAAATACAGACAACTATTAGAGCTATCAGCTAAGGAGTTAAAATTAGTATTAGGTGAAGTATATTTTAGTAATATTAGTTCTTATAGAATTAAATACAGACAACTATTAGAGCTATCAGCTAAGGAGTTAAAATTAGCATTAGGTGAAGTATATTTTAGTAATATTAGTAATAATAGAATTAAATACAGACAACTATTGGAGCTATCAGCTAAGGAGTTAAAATTAGCATTAGGTGAAGTATATTTTACTTAATTATTTTTTAACTCGATTTCTAAACAGATTGTTCACATTTTCATAGTATCTAATCTATATGAGGGACATATCTAAATTATATGAGGGACATATCTAAATTATATGAGGGACATATCTAAATTATATGAGGGACATATCTAAATTATATGAGGGACATATCTAAATTATATGAGGGACATATCTAAATTATATGAGGGACATATCTAAATTATATGAGGGACATATCTAAATTATATGAGGGACATATCTAAATTATATGAGGGACATATCTAAATTATATGAGGGACATATCTAAATTATATGAGGGACATATCTAAATTATATGAGGGACATATCTAAATTATATGAGGGACATATCTAATCTATATGAGGGACATATCTAAATTATATGAGGGACATATCTAAATTATATGAGGGACATATCTAAATTATATGAGGGACATATCTAAATTATATGAGGGACATATCTAAATTATATGAGGGACATATCTAAATTATATGAGGGACATATCTAAATTATATGAGGGACATATCTAAATTATATGAGGGACATATCTAATTATATGAGGGACATATCTAAATTATATGAGGGACATATCTAAATTATATGAGGGACATATCTAAATTATATGAGGGACATATCTAAATTATATGAGGGACATATCTAAATTATATGAGGGACATATCTAAATTATATGAGGGACATATCTAAATTATATGAGGGACATATCTAAATTATATGAGGGACATATCTAAATTATATGAGGGACATATCTAAATTATATGAGGGACATATCTAAATTATATGAGGGACATATCTAAATTATATGAGGGACATATCTAAATTATATGAGGGACATATCTAAATTATATGAGGGACATATCTAAATTATATGAGGGACATATCTAAATTATATGAGGGACATATCTAAATTATATGAGGGACATATCTAAATTATATGAGGGACATATCTAAATTATATGAGGGACATATCTAAATTATATGAGGGACATATCTAAATTATATGAGGGACATATCTAAATTATATGAGGGACATATCTAAATTATATGAGGGACATATCTAAATTATATGAGGGACATATCTAAATTATATGAGGGACATATCTAAATTATATGAGGGACATATCTAAATTATATGAGGGACATATCTAAATTATATGAGGGACATATCTAAATTCATAGTATCTAATCTATATGAGGGACATATCTAAATTCATAGTATCTAATCTATATGAGGGACATATCTAAATTCATAGTATCTAATCTATATGAGGGACATATCTAAATTCATAGTATCTAATCTATATGAGGGACATATCTAAATTCATAGTATCTAATCTATATGAGGGACATATCTAAATTCATAGTATCTAATCTATATGAGGGACATATCTAAATTCATAGTATCTAATCTATATGAGGGACATATCTAAATTCATAGTATCTAATCTATATGAGGGACATATCTAAATTCATAGTATCTAATCTATATGAGGGACATATCTAAATTCATAGTATCTAATCTATATGAGGGACATATCTAAATTCATAGTATCTAATCTATATGAGGGACATATCTAAATTCATAGTATCTAATCTATATGAGGGACATATCTAAATTCATAGTATCTAATCTATATGAGGGACATATCTAAATTCATAGTATCTAATCTATATGAGGGACATATCTAAATTCATAGTATCTAATCTATATGAGGGACATATCTAAATTCATAGTATCTAATCTATATGAGGGACATATCTAAATTCATAGTATCTAATCTATATGAGGGACATATCTAAATTCATAGTATCTAATCTATATGAGGGACATATCTAAATTCATAGTATCTAATCTATATGAGGGACATATCTAAATTCATAGTATCTAATCTATATGAGGGACATATCTAAATTCATAGTATCTAATCTATATGAGGGACATATCTAAATTCATAGTATCTAATCTATATGAGGGACATATCTAAATTCATAGTATCTAATCTATATGAGGGACATATCTAAATTCATAGTATCTAATCTATATGAGGGACATATCTAAATTCATAGTATCTAATCTATATGAGGGACATATCTAAATTCATAGTATCTAATCTATATGAGGGACATATCTAAATTCATAGTATCTAATCTATATGAGGGACATATCTAAATTCATAGTATCTAATCTATATGAGGGACATATCTAAATTCATAGTATCTAATCTATATGAGGGACATATCTAAATTCATAGTATCTAATCTATATGAGGGACATATCTAAATTCATAGTATCTAATCTATATGAGGGACATATCTAAATTCATAGTATCTAATCTATATGAGGGACATATCTAAATTCATAGTATCTAATCTATATGAGGGACATATCTAAATTCATAGTATCTAATCTATATGAGGGACATATCTAAATTCATAGTATCTAATCTATATGAGGGACATATCTAAATTCATAGTATCTAATCTATATGAGGGACATATCTAAATTCATAGTATCTAATCTATATGAGGGACATATCTAAATTCATAGTATCTAATCTATATGAGGGACATATCTAAATTCATAGTATCTAATCTATATGAGGGACATATCTAAATTCATAGTATCTAATCTATATGAGGGACATATCTAAATTCATAGTATCTAATCTATATGAGGGACATATCTAAATTCATAGTATCTAATCTATATGAGGGACATATCTAAATTCATAGTATCTAATCTATATGAGGGACATATCTAAATTCATAGTATCTAATCTATATGAGGGACATATCTAAATTCATAGTATCTAATCTATATGAGGGACATATCTAAATTCATAGTATCTAATCTATATGAGGGACATATCTAAATTCATAGTATCTAATCTATATGAGGGACATATCTAAATTCATAGTATCTAATCTATATGAGGGACATATCTAAATTCATAGTATCTAATCTATATGAGGGACATATCTAAATTCATAGTATCTAATCTATATGAGGGACATATCTAAATTCATAGTATCTAATCTATATGAGGGACATATCTAAATTCATAGTATCTAATCTATATGAGGGACATATCTAAATTCATAGTATCTAATCTATATGAGGGACATATCTAAATTCATAGTATCTAATCTATATGAGGGACATATCTAAATTCATAGTATCTAATCTATATGAGGGACATATCTAAATTCATAGTATCTAATCTATATGAGGGACATATCTAAATTCATAGTATCTAATCTATATGAGGGACATATCTAAATTCATAGTATCTAATCTATATGAGGGACATATCTAAATTCATAGTATCTAATCTATATGAGGGACATATCTAAATTCATAGTATCTAATCTATATGAGGGACATATCTAAATTCATAGTATCTAATCTATATGAGGGACATATCTAAATTCATAGTATCTAATCTATATGAGGGACATATCTAAATTCATAGTATCTAATCTATATGAGGGACATATCTAAATTCATAGTATCTAATCTATATGAGGGACATATCTAAATTCATAGTATCTAATCTATATGAGGGACATATCTAAATTCATAGTATCTAATCTATATGAGGGACATATCTAAATTCATAGTATCTAATCTATATGAGGGACATATCTAAATTCATAGTATCTAATCTATATGAGGGACATATCTAAATTCATAGTATCTAATCTATATGAGGGACATATCTAAATTCATAGTATCTAATCTATATGAGGGACATATCTAAATTCATAGTATCTAATCTATATGAGGGACATATCTAAATTCATAGTATCTAATCTATATGAGGGACATATCTAAATTCATAGTATCTAATCTATATGAGGGACATATCTAAATTCATAGTATCTAATCTATATGAGGGACATATCTAAATTCATAGTATCTAATCTATATGAGGGACATATCTAAATTCATAGTATCTAATCTATATGAGGGACATATCTAAATTCATAGTATCTAATCTATATGAGGGACATATCTAAATTCATAGTATCTAATCTATATGAGGGACATATCTAAATTCATAGTATCTAATCTATATGAGGGACATATCTAAATTCATAGTATCTAATCTATATGAGGGACATATCTAAATTCATAGTATCTAATCTATATGAGGGACATATCTAAATTCATAGTATCTAATCTATATGAGGGACATATCTAAATTCATAGTATCTAATCTATATGAGGGACATATCTAAATTCATAGTATCTAATCTATATGAGGGACATATCTAAATTCATAGTATCTAATCTATATGAGGGACATATCTAAATTCATAGTATCTAATCTATATGAGGGACATATCTAAATTCATAGTATCTAATCTATATGAGGGACATATCTAAATTCATAGTATCTAATCTATATGAGGGACATATCTAAATTCATAGTATCTAATCTATATGAGGGACATATCTAAATTCATAGTATCTAATCTATATGAGGGACATATCTAAATTCATAGTATCTAATCTATATGAGGGACATATCTAAATTCATAGTATCTAATCTATATGAGGGACATATCTAAATTCATAGTATCTAATCTATATGAGGGACATATCTAAATTCATAGTATCTAATCTATATGAGGGACATATCTAAATTCATAGTATCTAATCTATATGAGGGACATATCTAAATTCATAGTATCTAATCTATATGAGGGACATATCTAAATTCATAGTATCTAATCTATATGAGGGACATATCTAAATTCATAGTATCTAATCTATATGAGGGACATATCTAAATTCATAGTATCTAATCTATATGAGGGACATATCTAAATTCATAGTATCTAATCTATATGAGGGACATATCTAAATTCATAGTATCTAATCTATATGAGGGACATATCTAAATTCATAGTATCTAATCTATATGAGGGACATATCTAAATTCATAGTATCTAATCTATATGAGGGACATATCTAAATTCATAGTATCTAATCTATATGAGGGACATATCTAAATTCATAGTATCTAATCTATATGAGGGACATATCTAAATTCATAGTATCTAATCTATATGAGGGACATATCTAAATTCATAGTATCTAATCTATATGAGGGACATATCTAAATTCATAGTATCTAATCTATATGAGGGACATATCTAAATTCATAGTATCTAATCTATATGAGGGACATATCTAAATTCATAGTATCTAATCTATATGAGGGACATATCTAAATTCATAGTATCTAATCTATATGAGGGACATATCTAAATTCATAGTATCTAATCTATATGAGGGACATATCTAAATTCATAGTATCTAATCTATATGAGGGACATATCTAAATTCATAGTATCTAATCTATATGAGGGACATATCTAAATTCATAGTATCTAATCTATATGAGGGACATATCTAAATTCATAGTATCTAATCTATATGAGGGACATATCTAAATTCATAGTATCTAATCTATATGAGGGACATATCTAAATTCATAGTATCTAATCTATATGAGGGACATATCTAAATTCATAGTATCTAATCTATATGAGGGACATATCTAAATTCATAGTATCTAATCTATATGAGGGACATATCTAAATTCATAGTATCTAATCTATATGAGGGACATATCTAAATTCATAGTATCTAATCTATATGAGGGACATATCTAAATTCATAGTATCTAATCTATATGAGGGACATATCTAAATTCATAGTATCTAATCTATATGAGGGACATATCTAAATTCCAAATACTTGCCACAAATGTGTTTTAAATTTTCATTTTTACTAATACATTTAAAGTTAATTTTAAATTTGGAACTAGCATAACTTAAATGGTAATGATTTTTGTTCTTTTTTAGGCAGATGACTGATCGATGCATTTATTGTTTTATAATTCAGTATTTTAATTATATTAATTAACACCTCTAGTTTTAATCTTTTGAACAATCTCTGTAACAGTTAACAAATTTAAATCAAATATCCATCTTGTAGACCTTGCAGCTTGAGACCTGTCATTTATCCCAACAACAAGCCTACACTTGTATGTCTAAGAACTCTATAATAATTGAATTATCAGCCTAACTGATTTGATTGTACTAGGCCTCAGATATGTATATTTATTTCTATGCCAGTTTCTAATGATATGAACAATGTAAAACAAAACCTTTAAAAACTTGTAACATATGCACAAGTATCAATATCATTTATTTTACTTTAGTAAAATACCAACACAGTTCCTACATGATACAAATATCTACCTGCTTCTTGTGGAGCCAGTTTGGTGGATCATAAAATTTTATCCTTCCCTGTTATGTTAGTACTGTTAAGGTAAACACTAAAGTGGAAGAATGTAATCCTTCACTGTTATGTTAGTACTGTTAAGGTAAACACTAAAGTGGAAGAATGTCATCCTTCACTGTTATGTTAGTACTGTTAAGGTAAACACTAAAGTGGAAGAATGTCATCCTTCACTGTTATGTTAGTACTGTTAAGGTAAACACTAAAGTGGAAGAATGTAATCCTTCACTGTTATGTTAGTACTGTTAAGGTAAACACTAAAGTGGAAGAATGTAATCCTTCACTGTTATGTTAGTACTGTTAAGGTAAACACTAAAGTGGAAGAATGTCATCCTTCACTGTTATGTTAGTACTGTTAAGGTAAACACTAAAGTGGAAGAATGTAATCCTTCACTGTTATGTTAGTACTGTTAAGGTAAACACTAAAGTGGAAGAATGTCATCCTTCACTGTTATGTTAGTACTGTTAAGGTAAACACTAAAGTGGAAGAATGTAATCCTTCACTGTTATGTTAGTACTGTTAAGGTAATCACTAAAGTGGAAGAATGTAATCCTTCACTGTTATGTTAGTACTGTTAAGGTAAACACTAAAGTGGAAGAATGTAATCCTTCACTGTTATGTTAGTACTGTTAAGGTAAACACTAAAGTGGAAGAATGTAATCCTTCACTGTTATGTTAGTACTGTTAAGGTAATCACTAAAGTGGAAGAATGTAATCCTTCACTGTTATGTTAGTACTGTTAAGGTAAACACTAAAGTGGAAGAATGTAATCCTTCACTGTTATGTTAGTACTGTTAAGGTAAACACTAAAGTGGAAGAATGTCATCCTTCACTGTTATGTTAGTACTGTTAAGGTAAACACTAAAGCGGAAGAATGTCATCCTTCACTGTTATGTTAGTACTGTTAAGGTAAACACTAAAGCGGAAGAATGTAATCCTTCACTGTTATGTTAGTACTGTTAAGGTAAACACTAAAGTGGAAGAATGTAATCCTTCACTGTTATGTTAGTACTGTTAAGGTAAACACTAAAGTGGAAGAATGTAATCCTTCACTGTTATGTTAGTACTGTTAAGGTAAACACTAAAGTGGAAGAATGTAATCCTTCACTGTTATGTTAGTACTGTTAAGGATAACACTAAAGTGGTAGAATGTAATCCTTCACTGTTATGTTAGTACTGTTAAGGTAAACACTAAAGTGGAAGAATGTCATCCTTCACTGTTATGTTAGTACTGTTAAGGATAACACTAAAGTGGAAGAATGTCATCCTTCACTGTTATGTTAGTACTGTTAAGGATAACACTAAAGTGGAAGAATGTCATCCTTCACTGTTATGTTAGTACGGTACTGTTAAGGATAACACTAAAGTGGAAGAATGTAATCCTTCACTGTTATGTTAGTACTGTTAAGGATAACACTAAAGTGGAAGAATGTAATCCTTCACTGTTATGTTAGTACTGTTAAGGTAAACACTAAAGTGGAAGAATGTCATCCTTCACTGTTATGTTAGTACTGTTAAGGATAACACTAAAGTGGAAGAATGTCATCCTTCACTGTTATGTTAGTACGGTACTGTTAAGGATAACACTAAATTGGAAGAATGTCATCCTTCACTGTTATATTAGTACTGTTAAGGTAAACACTAAAGTGGAAGAATGTCATCCTTCACTGTTATGTTAGTACTGTTAAGGATAACACTAAAGTGGAAGAATGTCATCCTTCACTGTTATGTTAGTACTGTTAAGGATAACACTAAAGTGGAAGAATGTCATCCTTCACTGTTATGTTAGTACTGTTAAGGATAACACTAAAGTGGAAGAATGTCATCCTTCACTGTTATGTTAGTACTGTTAAGGATAACACTAAAGTGGAAGAATGTCATCCTTCACTGTTATGTTAGTACTGTTAAGGATAACACTAAAGCGGAAGAATGTCATCCTTCACTGTTATGTTAGTACTGTTAAGGATAACACTAAAGCGGAAGAATGTCATCCTTCACTGTTATGTTAGTACTGTTAAGGATAACACCAAAGCGGAAGAATGTCATCCTTCACTGTTATGTTAGTACTGTTAAGGATAACACTAAATTGGAAGAATGTCATCCTTCACTGTTATGTTAGTACTGTTAAGGATAACACTAAAGCGGAAGAATGTCATCCTTCACTGTTATGTTAGTACTGTTAAGGATAACACTAAATTGGAAGAATGTCATCCTTCACTGTTATGTTAGTACTGTTAAGGATAACACTAAAGTGGAAGAATGTCATCCTTCACTGTTATGTTAGTACTGTTAAGGATAACACTAAAGTGGAAGAATGTCATCCTTCACTGTTATGTTAGTACTTAAGGTAAAAACTAAAGTGGAAGAATGGCTACGGAAGAAGGATGGTAAAGCCATGTTGCTTTCTTTCCACTAAGAGCAAAATACTGCAAGGATTGTGTTGGTGATTCTTAATCATCCTTTTGGAAAAACAATGAGAAAAGAAATAATAATAACCATAAAAAATTATATTGTATACAGTGTAAAGAACAGTGGAGATAAATCAGACGAAGTTATATAAATAGGTTTTGACTTAGACTCACGTGAGGAAAATTAATTTTAATAGATATCTTAATGGCCATTCATTCAGGTATGATGTTCAAAAACTACATTGTAAATAATATTGTAAGTTCAAATGTATAAAAACGTATCCTAGTGAATAAAAATTAATGACAGTTTTAATATTTAAATAAAAATGTCCACTCTTGAATATATTATATTTTACTTTAGTACAGTCTGGATTTCAAAATGGTATCCATATAGAACTAAATAATAATGAAATAAACACAATACTTGTACTAACTATAGTGAAAACATTTTTTAATTTGTTGTATTTCATTATTGTAGATCAGCAAATAAGTACCCTGTTAAGACATATCTGTTTATTGAGTGGAAAGTCTCATCAAGAATTAGGTTTTTTGGGTGGATAGGAGGAGGGGTGAAGCTGATGATGCCAGCTTTGCTAGCGAAAGGCCTAGTTAAAAATTAAAAATATATTGGTTTTATTGTAAATTATATAATTTGAACATATTATTAAGTGACCAATATCAACTCTCAACTTCACTATTCAAGTTAAACATAAATAATCAGTATTATCAAACTTTATGAATTCAGGTGGCAAACATTCAACAATATACTAATAATAGCTTTACCTTTTTAATACCCTCTTTTGATTGTCGACATAGATGGCAAATTACAATTACCTAGGTCGACAACCAAAAGAGGATATTAAAAAGGTAAAGCTATTATCAGTATATTGTATAATTGCATTACTATCCAGAAGTAGGAATCATGAATTCTCTAGCAAACATTAATAATTAATTAATTAGTGTGGAAGTTAAATATGTTAAAAGTAGAACGTTTATATTCTTATTAAAATATCTCTGCTTTTTTGCCAAATAAATCGAAAGACAAATAAAATTTAAGTCACTTAATGATACCTAATTACCAATTTGTTAACTTGCAAGCTGCCACAAACTATATTTTAGGATTAGCAACATTTTAAGAATAAGTATGAATATGTACATCAAATCAAGACAGACTTTTAAAAAATGTATCCTAAGAATATAAAAGTATTTTAGAAAGTACTTTTATCATAGTCCTAATCAATCACTATACAGTGATAATGTTTGTTAGTATAATTTTGTGGACATATAATATAATTTTTTATTTTAGTTAATTATATTACAAAATAACATTAATGGTAAGTTTCTTGTGAAAAGAAACTTACCATTAATTGTATAAGACATTAAATGGCAAATAAAACATCCTCCTGCAGACACATTTAGCCACCTTCTGTAGCACGGGCCTACACAACCACATTTACAATAACTTAGGCTATAACCACGAGGTTTCACCACTGAACCTTGCTCACACCTCATATTTTCCTCTTACCACACCCATTTTTATTTGCTTCTTGTTCCACTTCGACTGGTAAAAATATTGTCTTCCTCCCTGCGTAATCATTTCATTTAAAATCACAAACCAATATCACATTTGGCTTTCGAATTTAAAGGCTCGTAAATACGAGAGAATAATTATTTCATTTGGAAACTTCTTCATAAAACCAAAGAGTTGGAGGGTAATAATTTGAAGAAATCCACTACCCATATACTAGTTGGTGAAACGAGAAAGTAACACTTTTTTTGCCATAAATTTGAACAAAGGGTAAGAAACAAAATCCGTGGAGAAGGCTCGTATTTCTTGTAGTCAATCTCTAAAGACTATTTAAATTATGAAACAGGAAACTCTTTATGGCACAGGCTGTAAATTTGATGCTTTGGGTTAAAGAGTGAAAGGTGAGTGGGTTGGTAGGTGCAGATATAAATACAAGCATTTAATGGTCACATATTCAGAACCAAAAAATTAAACTGTACAACACAAATAGACTTATTACTGCCCCTGGGCAATGAATATAATAAAAATGCCCTTATTCATGTCTGTTGATGGTCATTCAATGTCTTCTTTTATGTCTTTAGAAAAGGATTTCTAAAATACAAAATTTATACCTCTTGTGCAAATTACAGTGATACCTGGTTTTCTTTTAATTTAACAAAAATTAAAGAAACAAATCTTATTAAAATGTTACTCTACACTGATTTTGTAAGTAAAACCATGCCAAGTTGGGGCGGAACAGAGCACCAAGTACTTAACAATAACAACGGTGATATTCATAATTTTACTTGAGTGCCCATTGAGCGTGGGGTAAAATGAGTACTACTTTTTTGTTCTTTTCACTTTAAAACTGATTCAGTTAAATTTAGTTTGTATAATCTGTCTCAGAATTTTTTTAAAATTATGTTTTGTAAATTTACGATTGTCTTGATATTTAATAATTCAGTATTTTGAGCAGTCACTGTTTTATACAATATAATTGACTGTAACTTTTTCTCTTATAATTTGAAACTCATAAACCAAGAATAAAATTAGTATTTTTAAAGTGACAAGTTTGTTTAAATGATCTATTTTTTAAGTTTACATTTATGTTTATTAGAATTGTATTACGAGAGCCGGATGCTGAGAGTTTCAAGGCATGAGGACTTTGAGCCTGGGTTTGAGATAGCGTAGGTTCAAATCCAATCTGGACTGGAAGTATACTGTATATCAATAATGTTCACTCGTACTAAACTTCTTCCCTGACACTTTTTGAATAAGGTTCCCGCACATATCAGTAGTCTGTGAGTAATGGACAGAGTAAGGCTAAGAAAGAGATCAATCCCTCCTTTTTATATTTTATTTTATTTATTTATCTAACAATTAATTTACAACATCTTAGTCTCACCAAGTTACATAAAACTTATAGGTGAGATCCATTTGTACAAAATAAAAACTACAAACTATATAAATTTACAAACATGTTATAAAAAAAAGTTAAATTTACATTAGAAATAAATAACCATAAAGCAACTGTAGTTTAGGGCAGGGACAAAAATATAATTTAATTATTGGCAGCTTGAGGATGAACGCCATTAAAATAGGTGGAAAGGATTTAAGTCGATATCTAAACAAATGATACGCACAGTTTAAAAACTGTGTTTAACCAGATTATTTATGCTGACCAATGACCACTATATGCTAACTTACTGATGTACGATTTAATGCTATTTTAACCACAAAAAAGAACTATTGTTCTGGAAGATTTGCTCTGTGTTGTATTCAAAAATGTTTTGTATTACAATTCATTAAATGTTTAATTGAATGTATAACCTACCATGCCCATGTGTAAGCAAGATAAATACAAACTGATGTTTTTTTAATATTGGTGCATGTAGTGTGACTGATTTTAGTAATATTATTTTTAGCTTCTTAGATTATAATTCTGACCAATTAACCTGAACCGTTGTTTAATTTAATGCAGTATCTCTCCTAATTTATTTTTGTCAGCCAAAACTTTCTAAATATTTATGTTAGTTTAGTTTTTATTATCGATATTTTAAATGAGATAATAAGTGGATATTATCAAAATTGTATGATATGTATTTGATATCCAGTATATAGTGTGTGTGTGTGTGTGTTTATATATACATATATTAATATATAGTGACAGATATAAACCTAAATACCTGGATTATATAACTATGCGACTAGTTCCGGTATTTAGTATAGTGCTATATTTGCTTAATATACATAATACGAGGGTCATTCAGTAAGTAATGAGACAAATTACTATTGCTCAAAAATGGTTCATTTAATCGGTATAAAACTTTGATTAATTTTCAACATAGTCCCCAGAAACACTTAAACTCTTGTTCCATCTTTGTGCTAATTTGTAATGGCCTTTAGCATACAATTCATTGGGTTGTTCTTGAAGCCACTTTTGCACCTGATTCTTTTATCTCTTCATTGGGTTGAAAATGTTTCCTGTTAGGCCCTCTTAAGGGGTCCAGATGGGAGTCTGATGGGGCGAGGTCGTGGCTTTAGGGGGAATGTGGAAGGATCTCTCACCCCAGTTTCTGAAGATTTTCTCTCATCAGCTGAACCGTTGTTGTCATGAAGCAAAATCACACCTTCAGTCAAGAGCATGCGGTGTTTCATTCAAATGGCAGGCCTTTTGACTTATCTGTTCAATAATAATATGCTTATAGTCCGAAATTAACGCATCAATCTTATATTGGCGAGAGGAAGTTCCAACATCGACCGGTCGTTCACTGCGCTGCTCATCATAAACTATTGTATGGCCACTTTGAAACTGTTCTACCCATCTGTAAACGTGTGAACAATTCAAACAATGGATTTTACTATCTTCCTCACTTCTGCAAGTAAAAATCTTATCACAGCACTTTGTTCTTCCACGGTGCAATTCTCAGATGGACTCGCCATAATTATCTGAGGACATTTGAGGTTATGTTTATAAATATGATTGAACAGTTGATCAGATATCACCGCAACATTGTCAATTTTATATCCTGAAAGTTTCATAAGGATCAAATCACCCTTTTTTGAACAATAGTAATTTGTCTCATTATTCTTGAATGGCCCTTGTATTTATATAAAAACAATGTTAATTTTAGAATTAATTATATTTATATATAAATAATTACATTTCTAAAATCATTTAGATTTGAAAAGTGTGTTTCAATCAATCATTTGTAAGGTGATTCAATCAATTGCTAGTATTCAAATTGCAAAGATTTCCCCATACCTATATAGGTTATACTCACAATAACTACATTTTATTTTCTAGAATGATGAGAATACATATGGGTTTGAGACTCCGTCCAAGCCGGCTTGTAAACACCTGTACAAGTGTTGTGTGGAGCATCATGCCTTCTTCCGGCTGGTGCAGGTCTCCCCCAACCCCCCTGATGTCATCGGGACACGTTTTAGGTATGTTCACTAGCCTGTTGGTAACTTTATAAAACACTTATCGGTAAAAATTATATATGAAAACAGTATTGCTTAATGCAGTATCCTAAATGATGACAACACTTTGTACCCTGTGCAGAGATATTAAATATTTTAATGCTATAAATAGTCTTAATTAAATTGTAAACTATATATACATAAACCTGTAAAATACTTTATTTGTTATTTATATTTTTTATCTTATGATTCTTTTTAATTTTTTTATGTTGTTATGATTTTAAATATGTAAAACTAACTGAATAATGTTCATTTTGCGTTAAATAAAAAATAGCTCATATATACTATTATTTAGATTTTTATTCGGTGACTCGCTAAAGATAACTTCCAACCTCTAAGTAACAACTGATAAAATCAAACAGCCAAGAAACAGATAGTTTAAAAATATATTATATTTATCAAACAATTCATTTTCTTTCTTTTGTTACAGTTTCAATGTGAATAGACAAATAAAATGCAACCTTATAAACTTACTTTTAGTTAGTCCAGCAGTTTATAGATGTATCATTTTCTAAATTATAACCAAAGCAATTAAAAAGTTTTCCCAAGTTAACTTAAGGTGCTTTTGAAAAAAATACAATATAATCGAATTGAGATTTTAATTGTGGTAACTCAAATTACAGTAGGCTACTTAGCGCAAAGAAATTAAAGTATCTTAACTTTTAATACAATTTAATTTAGTTTTAAATGTGTTATAACTCTATTGTGAAGTTGGTCGGATGTCTATAGATGTAGATTGTGTATTGTCTTTACTTGGATGATAGAGGTAAATTATGATCTCAGTCAGTCCTACCTTTATAAGTAGGTAATTGACCCCTCCCACTTTGCCCACGGACATGGTAACTTTCATTTTAATCAATATCTTTATTAGGGACAGCATGTGGCAACATTTGTCTGAGTCAAAGGCCACCGTTGATTACTATCTTTGCGAAACACCTTGATGAGAATTTGGCAAAAACTACTGATGCTTAAAAACTCAGTTGGTAAACAGAGTTCCGCATTTAATGTTAATTGAACACATTTCATCCAACTGATTATAATCTAATCAGCTGAAAGTAACTTTGCAGTATTTTTTGTCAATAGTGTATAAAAAAGAAAGTTATTAGTATTTGTAATCTGAGGTTTTATTATTTATTAGACAATCCATTATTTGCAGCATGAACATTGCATTCATTAAGATCATTGCACTGTTCAAAAGTATTAAATTTAAGAATGAGGACAGTTTATTATTTTAAAATATGATATAGGAATAAAGTAAACGTTCAAGTTGTATAGTTCAAAGAATAAATAGAATGTTAAATTATTTTGTTTTAATCATTTTACTGAATTGATTTTTTTATATGTAGTTAAAAATTTCAAAAAAGTTTTTATCCATCATTATTATGGTACCCAAACCAATTAATTAATTTGGTTTTACATCCTACGTGCTTACTTTTGTTGATTATAAAAGTCACTTATATATAAGAATTGAGTTATTGATGTATATTCAAGATTTTAAATCACTGATTTATAGTATAAAATTATAATTTACTGTGAAATTTTAATTTTGTTTGGAAAGTCGTAGCTGAAAGATATTTTTGAATATATTATACAAGACAAACTCCGGCTTTTAATTAGACAATAATAATAAGAAATCTCTAAAGTTATTATAATAAAATTTATGCGTTTTCTTCTCTGGTCAGGAGTGAGGAGGATTAAGTAGTCCTAACCTCGCCATATTAATAACGGCTCTTTTCATTTCATTAAATCTTCAATAATCGCACCAGTTTCATTCAGCGCATTTAAGGTTTACTTCTTACTTCTTTTTACGATTGAAATGGCAGGCTATTGTCTAATGTAAATAAACTTTCACTTTTAAAATTGTTAGAAATATTATTAGTTTAATTTAAGCCCAATTTCCATTTCTACAGATTTGTTCTATATAACATGTGCCTGTTCAAGTTACCGGAATGAAAACTATCTGTGACATGTTGAGTTTGTCTGAACTGTGTGTGAAGAGGCTGAAACAGCAAAGAGCATGTCCAGTGGGTTTTCAGTCTATCACTTTGTTTTTCACAGTGTGAACACCTGTTCAAGAATGTTGCAGAATTTGCAGGAAATGCAATCAGTAGACCAATTTCGCAACACTTGTGCCTAACACATGTAGCACTACTCGTGCTCGACACATGTCACGCTACTTCTGCCCGACACATGTCATGCTACTTGTTCCCGACACATGTCATGCTATTTGTGTCCGACACATGTAGCACTACTTGTTCCTGACGCATGTCATGCTATTTGTGTCCGACACATGTAGCACTACTTCTGCCCGACACATGTCATGCTATTTGTGTCCGACACATGTAGCACTACTTCTGCCCGACACATGTCAGGCTACTTGTTCCCGACACATGTCATGCTATTTGTGTCCGACACATGTAGCACTACTTGTTCCTGACGTATGTCATGCTATTTGTGCCCGATACATGTCATGCTACTTCTGCCTGACACATGTCAGGCTACTTGTTCCCGACACATGTCATGCTATTTGTGTCCGACACATGTAGCACTACTTGTTCCTGACGCATGTCATGCTATTTGTGCCCGATACATGTCATGCCACTTGTGCCCAACAATTGTTGTGCTACTTGTACCTGGGAAATGTAGGAATGGAAAAGAGGCTTTACTAAAACTTCATGAATTAATAGGTTTTGACGTTAAATGTTTTCAAAATTTAAATACTACTACAAGTATAATCATGTTTCCATCTTTAGGAGCCACTGATTAGATAATCTTAAACAAATATTTCCTCCAGGTACATCTGCTAAACTCCAGGTACAACATAGGAACGTACCAAATTGCTCAACTGAGTTGAAGGAAAATGAAGGTAATTTAACATTTCTTGAAGAAATTTAAGTGGGCACTGCCAAAAAAGCACTAAATGGTGCTTCTGACCTTTAAGCAAGTGATTCATGACACGCAAGTCTGACAGAAGTGACGACATTACCACTCGGGGACTGTCATTACTGAACAAGCACTATGTCATTGCTGACCCAGCAGTGACCTCCAGTCGCCCGCTCCTGTCCTGGGTCAAGAGTACCTCTGCATTAAGACCGAGTGCTATTTACATAATGCACTCTCTGCCCACCCGTTGTTTTGTGGCAAGACATGGACCTTTCTTCCGCTCCTTTTGTAATATTCACATTGTGATTTGACCTTTCTCCATGCATAACAAGTATTCTGTACTTAGTAATGGGAATGAACAAATATCATATGTATGCAAATATGAGTTATTTATAATCCTTCCATTACATTTATAATATTACAGTAGTAAACTTATCGATATTTACAATACATATCATCAAAGGATTTATGATTTTTATTTTAATTGATGTACGTTTAAGAGTTTTACTTGATTCTTTTCAGTTAAATTTATTTATTTTTTAATTTGAAACATTGAATCACAAATTATTCAGTATAATTTGTCAGTGAAACTGGATGACAAATTAAATCTTCTTATATAACAGTGTATGCATAGCACGTGAAGTTAGAGTGTAACAAATTTTTATTTCAATTGAGCAATTATTTAATAAAATTATTAATAAAGACCTGCAAAACAACAATTGTTTTTATTCTAATACAATGTTAGGTATAGTTTTCAACTATTATTATCGTATCAAATAATTCAAGGACTGAACTTTCTTTTTCTCGAAAGAAAAAACTAATTAATTGTACTTAAGGAAAATACTAGGTACTGTTTTATTACACTGTAAATTGAAATAAAATAACAAAAGAATATTTCTCTTAATGTTCATTATATTCAATGCTTTTATTAATTGTAATAAATGAAAAATAATCCTTAACTTGACAGGATATTCTATTTTGTGTATTTAGATTCAATAACATAAGCTGTTAGCTACAGAATCAACAAGTAGATCTAGGGCTAAAATATTGTAATTCTAGATTCTCAAGTCAGAACAGTCAGTCCAGTCAGTTGTTATTCTAGATTCTGTACCAGGTAGTTTTTACATATCTTGGTGCTTAGATATATGTCCTTTAACTGGTAATCCTATTTATCTATAATTATTTTTAAATTTTATACTAAGTGTCTTGTTTCATCAAATTGATTTGTGTTGAAAATTTAGCATAATTTCTGTTAAATAAAATATCACTATTTACGTCATTTGAATCTCAAACTTAAATTCGTTTCACAAAAGCCAATCTAATATTTCTCTGTCAACCCAAATAAAATGTTAAAATCATAGTTTTATCTTTATATTTAAAACTCTTGCACTATTCAAACAGTATGGTTTTTGATGAAATATATCAACAATGGGAAGAAAACTAATGTCATCATACTTAACAAGCTCTGCTCTAACATTACTTCATTATTTGCACTTTGGAAAGCAATAGGAGAACAGTGACACTAAAAATGTCAGTTAGGTTAGTGTTCTAGGCCGGCTAAGAATTAGTGTATTAGGAGAGATAGGGCATCAGCAAACTTACCTAATGTCGGCGCAGATATGTAAGTGTACCTGAATTTAGAGGTTGTTTACTAGGAAACTAAGAGGACTATAAGCAATCAAATAATATCATGTTTTTCTTGTTTAATTATACGTTGTCACATGTATATAATAAATTGTTTTCTATAAGTTTTATAAATTTCATAGTTTTAACTTCTCAAGGAAAAAAAATCTTATCAATTTGTTGAAACAACACTATCTCGACTTCTAAAGGTCGTATAATTAATTATTTAGTCATGTTGTAATCCTTATGAAATGTATAGTTACGATACATTACTTTAAAATGCGTAAGTAAGTTCAGTGGTTTTAAATTGATTTAAATCTATTTAAATTGGTCAATATCGAGTGATTTTAAATTTATTTAAATTAATTTTAAACTACTGCATTTACTTACATATATAAAAGTTTGGACTCCAAGATAAACGGTAGTATCCTCCGTTGATCCTGTCTTAGGCTAAAATAAAAGATCCTTTTTGGAGATAAGTAATTCTCAGTAAAGAGACTTCATAGGCTATAAACTTTCTTTTTATTATTCATATTTTCCTTAAAATTTTTTAAATTAGTTGGAAAACAAGCCTAGAGAACAAAAATGTTCCTGTAATCTTTGAAGGTGGTGGCAACAGTGTCTCAAGTGAGCATATCTCACCAATAAGAGCCATACGATATTTGCTTTTTTTTAATTAACTAAATAAACATGATTGTATACTCTTTTTAAACATTTGGGAAAAAACAAAATAAGGTTCATGAAGTAAAAGGATTTCTACATTTTTAATTTGTTAACTAACAAAGCAATATTTCCGAGTCTTAAAAGCATTAATAAACTCCGAAGCAGCCGTAAACAAAAGTTTTAATAAAATGAGCAGAGGCAATATAAGTTGTACTGTGCAACCCAAGTTTTGAGAGTGCTGTAAAGTCTGATGATAAGTTCACTCACGTCATAAGATCTTATTGCCTCCCTTGTCGCAGCCCAAGTAAATAAATGTCTTTATAACGCCTTTATCGCATACAATACTGATATTGAAGTAGTAAACTTGTTTTATTAACATAACGACACCCTTTGACTCGCCATATGCCCTGATATTAAAATCTTCAATCAAAAGGATTCCCCAGTATTTGCTTGTACTGGAATTCTTAGATTTTAATTAGTTAGTTTATTGAATTTTAAAAATGAAGATTAATTAAAACTGTATATTAATATATTTTCTTCTCATAATTAGATTATTAAAATAAAAGTTAGACTGCTACAAAGTGTAAGAGATTGTTTTATAAAATGTTGTGGGTATTAAGCTATTTCAAGAAAAAACATTCTTACGTTAATCAATAGCTTATGTAAACTTGTTCTCACGAGTCTGTCAAGCTTATTCTAAAATCTTCAAAAATGTTGTTATTTTATTTTTAAATTAAATTTATTTATATTAAATTCAATTCAAAAGTAATAAAAGTTTAAATTTTGAGTAGGAATTGAAAGTGAACCACTACTAAGTACAAAACAATTGTTTCCCAAAAACAGAGTATGAAGACATTTATTTTCAAACCATACTAAACTGATATTTCCTTTATGGAGTGGACTGGATGGGATGTAATGGCATGTAAAATATGTTACTACCCTCTACCGGAGTGAAAAACACCCGCATTACCATAATGGCAGTGCCAGAGTCACACTCACTCTCTCTGACAGCTATTGTGTTACCACGTTGCCGTTCTTTACCAAACTTAGATAACATGCGGTAGTCTGCTATAATATTCTTTTCCTTATCAAAAAATGGGAAAAATTAATAATTTTATGATATGTTTTTCAGCTGATTCATTATAAGTTTTCTTAAACTCTCCTAATGTGCTGATACCATTATTAATCCATCCAATACCTGTAAATTTATTTTTAATCGTGGCTTTTTTGCTAAATCAATTTTTGTATTTTTAAAAGTATATTACATATACATGTTTAATACCTTTCAAGAAAATAAATGGTTAGGAACCAGATTTCAAAATATTGATTTTTGCCATAAATCTTTTATTATAATAAGAGATAATAGTAAATAATTTCCATCTCTACAATTATAATATTATTATTAACATATTAAAAATAATTGTTCAGGTATTCATAGAACTAATCCTATTACTTGATTAATAATCTATTTATCTTAATATATAAAAATGAGTACCTGAAATTTATTGTTATTCCATCACTTGACAACAGCTTAACAGATTTTCTATATCTTTTTTCCTAATTTTTCGTAGAATGTTCTTCAGGAAAGAAAAAAGGAAAAAAAATCAAGAGTAAATTAAAAAAATTTTAGAAAACTAGCCGAGTAGTTTTAGTTTGATTTGTTTTAGTTTCTAATGTAAATGTTTCTGCAACTTATTTGCATTTATTTGTTTGTATAAACCCCTGTTTTATTTTTATTTCTTGGTAATAAATTGGTTACTGAAACAGACTTTTTCATTCAGTGAAAAAGTAATATGCTGTATGAAATATTGGTGAATAGATTAATTTTATAATAAGACATTTATACCCAAGAGGGTTATCAGATTATCTATTTTCTCTCGATTCCTAATATTCCATTAGACTTTAGAAAAGACTATGTTTATGGGCTCCACTACCCTGAAAACCAACATTCATAGTGATATAGTCCAAATGTCCCGGTGAGGCCCTAGACTGAGCTTCTTCACAAGGCCGCAGGCTGAGCAGAGGTGTACTGTGTATTGGCGAGGCCGCAGGCCGAGTTGCACAAAGGGGCAAAGGCAGAGTTCCCAAGCAGGGGTTGGCATGCAAAGGTACCATAAACAAACTAAAACATTACTGTTTATATGTTAATTCCGTAGCAAGGCACGGTATACAGCTAGTAACTTGTAGGATGTTTTGTTGTTTTATAGAAACACACTCTTTATGCCTCTAAAACATAATAAAATGACTGGGCCAGAAACCAGTGCAAGTAACTATGACTACTGGTAGGAAAAAGATAAGTGCATGCACTACGGCTAGGTCATCCAGTGCCATCCAGAGCCTATTCGGGGAGGTTGGGGCAAATTTTCCTGTAGAGGGCCCTCCCCATTCAAATTCCAGAGACAAAATGAAAATTTGTATAAATATAATTTATTACACCTTAATTTTTACAAGTATGTTAGGTTAAAGGGCATTGGGCCAGAATTAGTTTATTATGAGAGATAGGACATCAGTAAACAGTAAACTTACCTTATAAGACAAGTCCACAAGCACCATAGTAGTAGTAAAGTTTTCTGTGTCACTGGCACTTTCCTTAGTTGGTTGAGTAGAGAGATAAAGAGTAGACTTGTCTTCTAAGATAAGTTTGCTTTGTCCTATCTCTCCTAATATACTAATAATAATAACTATAGGATAAGTAATTGTTACTAATGTAAAAAATATTTCATTTAAAATTAATATAAAGATGTAATTATTATGGCTTTTATCTTGTCTTAACCTTAGGCAAAGTTGTCTATTACTTCACTTAAATACACTCAATACTCATTGACATCATTGATGTCAGATTTTTTTCTGGCAATTATGTAGAGCTCCTTTTTTTTGACATCAGTAAATTGAAGTACAGAATGTGATAAAATCTAGGTAGATGACATTCAAGACTTTTTTATGTAGCATTTAACGGATTTTTGATGAGTTAAGTGTAAGTGTTTTTCATTAATATCTAATATACCATCCTTGAAACATATATTTATAGTATATATTTACTTCTTCAAACAACAAAGTTTTTATCAAATAATCTGAGTAAACGCAACATTGTTATATACTATAGTATAAAAGATAGCTTCATTACTTGATTTTTTATTTTAAATAATTTTCTGATTTGCAAATTGTAGGACAGAATTTACATGAAAGATTCTTCCTGCATCTTTCACGTCACTGTTTTTTTCTAAGGACAAAAAATTTAAGAAATATAAGAAATTTTCCACTTTAACCTTTAATTATAGTCTGGGTCTTTGACTCCACTTCTAACTACAGAGTTAAAACCAATTGGAGGGCTGAGGGCATATTTATGTGTACTGATATAGAATGCTGTATACCATACTCATCTCCAAACCATGCTGCAGTTAAACGGATGTGGTAAGGACAGTAATGCAATAAAATCATGGTTTTCTGGACTAAATTCACTCTGTAATCTTGCACTTTTACTGTAGTTATTTAGTGCACATTCACTCTCTTCCTTCCATCCAGGCACATCATTTAAGACGTAGTACTGTTGTCAACTATGATGTCCACTTACTATGTGTAACTATGTCATCACTGGTGGTGTAGTTCTGTAACCCAGCTACTTTTGGGGAAAAAGTGTTGAGGAGATTGTAAGCGATAGGTTCTATGCTCGGTCCTCTTATTCCAACACGTCATCTGCTCTATGGTTGCTATCAATGTGGACACTCCTAGAGAAGTTCTTTGTGTCCATGTTGTGTGGTAGTAAAATTTCAGATGTTGTGTAGGGAAGAGAACCGAGTGTCAAGCTTATCAGTTTGCTGAAAATCGTACCAAAACTATGTAGTTCGGATTCCTTGTAAAGCTGTAGGCCTCTTAGTTACCCTAGCTATTGGGCTATAAATAGATAGCTCTTTCTGAGGAACAGTTCAGTTGACCTTAGTTAGAAACAATGACTACACTCATTCTTATCAAACTCATTCACTCATATCTTTACAATCGGCGTCTTACTGATGAATAATAAATAATATTAAAAAATCGTAATTTAATAGAAAAATTGTCAGTCTGTAAATTAAATATACTTTAAGAATTGTTATTAATTTTTAATGTTCAAAAAATAAATTGCTTAAACATTACTGAAATCACTTCAGGCTATGGACTTATAATGTAACAATCTGTAAAATATAAATATTATATTTCTTCTAACTCTATCCTTTTTTGGAACCCTCTAGAAGTAGAGACCCGAGTAGTGCCAGTTGCACCTCCCCCTTTGGGTGGCCCTGAGTTCAACCCTCTCAACAGCCCCATAACCCTCTAACTCCCTCTTTCCCTTTACTATCCACTCTTAAAACTCCCTGCAGTGGGTTTATTCACTTCATCATGTTTATTTGTGACATTTGTTGTTTATTGCATTTTAACAGCCAATTGTATTCCAATGCTGCATTCTTGTTTATTTTATTGCCTTAGAAAATTTATTGGCTTTTTATGATGATGAAATGCTAGAATTCTCATTATGGTAGGAGTTCAATTCTTTTTAACGGCGAATCAGACATTTTAGTGTTTGGAAAAGTTAATACAGTAATGTCTGAAAAGATTAAATATTTCAAATTTATATCATTACATATTTTACAAATGTAGAAGAACATTTTGATAAAACTAAACATTATTAAATCAGTAAAATATGAAGTGTTATCATAGAAACACAGACCTCAACCTTAATTTGGCATTTCAAGGCATGTACTGTGTATTTGCACTTTTTAACATGAATTAAATGTAAAAATACACTAAATTCAAAATCAACCTTAATTCAGGTTTGTAATTTGATGAAGATCTAGATGCAATGTTTGGATAAAACATAGAACGTTATTTTCAGCAGAAATACTATCAAAGCAAAAAACATATAGCATCATTACATGGCATAGTTCCCTGTATCCCGTAAAAATGCTTGTAAAGTGAAGATCTCTAAAACAGACAAGGATAAAATAAATTTTAGGCTTTTAGGCTATGATGATGTGTTCTTTCTATTGTAATCACATTTAAATGAACCATTCTTAAATAAAAATCTACGTGGATGAAACAAAAGTCTGCTACTATAGGAAAAATATTGTATCATGTTTTCATTTCTATGATTTTAAACATTTATAAACATATTAAAGTTGAAGTGGTCAAGTGAATATATTAATAATTGTTAATTGCTCCTGGTATTAAATACATCCCTTATTCAAAATATCCAGAAATAATTAATTAATAAATAAAATACAAAAACAGTAATTTATTAACAAGTTATTTAATAAAGCAAATCTTAAATATATACTGATGTAATAATATGAAAATAATTTATATTCTCATTTTAACAAATTTATTTCTCATTCTTCTTTTCCAGAAGAAATTATAGTGTGGTGAAATCAAGTAAAATTAAATCAGATGTTTAAGTCTCAATTGTTTTAAATTATCAACCTGTTATTTTAGTTTCTGAAAGCAACAATTATTGGGTGCAGTGAAAGTACACAGAAGTGAATATCAGATGCGCCGCACTGTTATGACATCCCGAAGCACAATACTCTAGACCTAATTGACCACTGTGTATTGTCAGTGATAACCTGATATGCGCCACCACGGCTGACACAACACCGGCGGTCGGATATCGGTTACATTTGTATGCCCACACATATTGACAATCCCAGTCTGGTTGTTTTGTGCGTTAAGAGTGCAATGAAAGAATAGTAACAAAACACTTATTTAAATTCATTTCAACTTACAAACATTGAATTTTATCCTATTAATTTAACATATTGGCTTTAAATATCAATCAATAAAAGTTCTTTATTTAAAATGTTGTCAAGAAATGTAATGGTGTCAATATTTAATTTAATTCAAATATACTTTATTTGTGCAAAGATGTTTAGACAGAATATATCTAAAAAAATCGAGATGTTCAGACATCTCAAATTAGTCTTAAACACGAAGAATTTAAACAAAATAGCTTTGGAATACTTAAATCACCATATCTCAAAAAGCAAAAATGTATAAAGTTTGAATAAATACTTTCATATTTACAATAGTAATTTAAATGATGTGATAACTGAATAGAATTCTTTAAGAAAATGTGTGGGATTATTTGTCTTTTTTATTTAATTGCTATTACATTATAATAACAAATTATAAAAATAAAAATACACCATTACACTTCTTTTAAAATTGTCTTTAAAAAGTAACTTTTGTAATTGTTTTTTTTTAAATTAGTACTTTTAGAGTTATGCTAATTTCAATATTTTAAATGGTCCCCATTTTGAATTTGTTTGGGCGAACTTGACAATACTTTTTTGTTAATAAATCTAATTATGATAAAGAGTTTGTTTAAGTTAGGTAGTGGAGTATTTTCAAATATATGATTTTAAAAATAAAAATACATACAGAGAGATAAACAGTAAGCAAAAAGAGATAGACTATCAATTACGTTTAGTTTTTTGCTGCATTTGGTCTATGGAACAATCTCCTAAAGTTTGTAGTGAGAGTTTTGAAACACCCTGTATATTGGATTATTAAGCATTTTATAATGTTTGTAAACTTGTTTCTGTTTCTAAGAAGATAACTTGCTTGTTTATTTCATATTATCACTACAACACTAATTTGAAAGTAAATAATTTGGTGGAATTACATTGTCTTTTCTAACCCATATCACGTAACAGACAACCATACTTGCTATATGGTGATTAGGTTGCTCAGCCTAAATGGAAGTTTTCCATCAAATTAACATTTTAAGTCAATATCTCCTCCGTCTCGTAATTTATTAGTAGTTGAGTCATCAACAACTCAACAAGTCTTGTTTGCCCAGTGGATTTATTGCTTCACGACTCTATATTGGCAAAGTTCTAATCTTTCTTGCTCAGGACAAGCCTTGTGGAGATTTTATTGTTATTGGCTGGTGTGTTTATTACCTCTCAATGATAATGTAGCTTATCACATTACAGTTTTACTACTGTAAGAACAGCTTATGGCTTCTGCGTAGGACATTTCCATAGAGTTGTTAAGTTAATTGCATAAACCGTAAACTATGATATCTTTCATTTCTCTTGATAAGTGAAAAAGAAATTTATTTATGATGTTTTACATATAAATGGTGATAATTAGTTTGAGTTTGTCAATAAATAAAAAACAAGTTTTTTTTTAGCACAGTGCTTAATTCTTAAAATCTTCTCTAATTAGGGTTGTCTTAACTTTTCTCCTTAAGAGTCTGCAGAGACTGTCAGCCATGTTGGTTTTAATCTCATAAGAACAATGTTATTTTCTTTCCTTATTTATTGACCAAAAGTTGTATACGAGGTGTAATTTTAAATGTTATCATATTGCACATTGGGTTTACTTTTGATATTTTAAATACATACAACTAGTTTTGAAAAATAAGTGAAAAAAAAAACTTCAAACTAAATGTATCTTATAATTTTTTCTATAAAACTAATTATGAATTCCTAAAGCAATTTCAACACGCAATTTCATTCTTGATCAAGTACAATTTGTTTGGAAAAAAATATGTTTAAAAATTACTGTTTAATTTGGATACGCTTAATTGTATGTCTGGTTCGAAAATGACATTATTCTTTTGCGATCAAAACCAACGTGGCAGACTCTTAAGAAATAGCCAACTCATCATTGCAGGGCTTTGCTGCCTGTGGTATATCAGATGTACACAAATAAGTAAAAGATATTTAATAATCAAAAAATGTAAATTATCTGTGAAGTCAAAACTTTTAAGGTAATATGTTTATAGTATGAAACAGTCTTATAAACTTGTGAAATAATATTAGTGTTGTAAGTTCTTACCCTCTTCTTAATTAGATGACATGTTATAATGGGTTCCATCCTTTAAACATTATTTAAGACAAACTGTGCTGAAATACTTTTTTTTATTAATTAAAAAAAATATCCATTCATAGAACGTGAAAAGGTTTAATAAAGAAAACTGTAAATAAAAAAGGTTAAAAAAATTAGTATGCTATCTGTTAATAATTCTCATCAGCTTATGATAATTTTTGAATCTTTGTTAATTTTAGTAAATTTTGTTTATAAATAAAACTATTGTTGTTTCATTTAATTTTTATTTAAGACTAAAAACCTAAAACACTTAAAAACATACCATTAAAATTAAATTTCATCTAAATTTATCCCGTATAGGATTTAGGGTTAAAAAATGAAAATAATTCTTGTTATTTAGTATATTCAACTCAAGTTTTGAATTGTTCCATTAAAATGTGTTTAAAATAACCTGCTAATGAGTTGTAACAAATTAGAGACACTCCTGCCGTGTGAGACAAGTTTGTTGACGTAGTTTGCCTGTGGTTTGCCATAATCTGTTGTACGGTTCAACATAGTTTGTTGTCCATATTAAGTTTTACTTTGAAATAGAATTGGTTGTTTAGCAACACAAGAAGAATCAAGAATTATGAAATTTATTCACCATTAACAAATCATTCAATTACAATAGGTTTCGTAACTAAGACTCAGTAATTTACGAGTAATGGAGCGGCCGTAGATAAGGAGTTGAGGCGTTGGTTGCCACGCAGTCGGTCTGGGTTTGATGCCCAATATGACCATTGACAGATTTTGCCCTGCCACTCCTGTGGTTCTGAAGTCACATAAAGCCATTGGTCCCCAGGTTAAGTGTTAGAGAGGGTTTCTTAGCTCTAACTTTGCCTTGTAAAATAAAACATCCTTTAACTTTAACTAAGTACAATGGAAATATACTTAAAATTGGTACTCAATTGTAGTTAATTATAGTCAATATCATTTATAGATAAGTTACAATTAACATTCAAATAAAAAACATAAATAACACTAGAACAGGCGACAGTCAAGTTAAAATTACAAATCAAACAAATAATTATATACCAGTATCTAAATCCTCACAGCCCATAAACTCTTCAATGGAGTAAAATTCTTTCCTTTTTGGCCAACCAGGTCAATATTTTTTTATTTTATTCTTTTATTGGTAAAGCTTTTAGAGTAAAGAGTAGTTTATTGTACATTTTAAACTGCCGATAGATGTGATTCTTATAAAATGTATCAAGTCTAACATTAAGTGCTATTTCAATTTCAATTTCAATTTCAAAATTCCTTTATTCATATAATATACAGTTGTACATAGAATAGTGTCACTAATCCTATAACAATACATATAAAATAGTATTATAATTATTTATTAACTTGGCTATCCCAAAATTCTTCAAAGGAATAAGGTGCAAGTTTTATCAAGTAAGTTTTCAATTGTTTTTTAAAAATTTTCATATTTTTTTCTGTTAAGAAATTTTGTGGGAGACGATGAAGAAAAGTTTTCCCAATAAACAGAGTTTTCTTTTTATAAAACTCTAAATTGTGCTTTTCAATACTTTGAGAATGATTGCGAGTGTTATATGTATGCTTATTTTCATCAAATACGGGGTCTGCAAACTGTTTGACATAAGTTACTGTTTCAAAAATATACAAAGCATAAACTGTCAGTATTCCCAGATCACCAATTAGATTCTCTCTAAATCTAGTCGTATGGTGTGAACTGTGAGTCTCAAATTTGGCTAGGTTTTCTTTTACATAGACTACATTATGAAAAATATAAATACAGACTGAGATTAAAATTTGGAACTTAGCAAAACTACCTCTACAAGAAGATTAAGAATAAGAACTCTTTATTCCATTGATCTTTACAATAAAGAAATAGGACATGTCAAATAACAATGCATTAAGACACACTTTCAACTTAATTCCTACAACTAAAAACAACTATATTTAATTACAGTACATTTAAGTTTGTATGTTAAAAATTTACATCAAAATTACAATTCAGAAATTCATTTATATGATAAAAGGGTGCCGTATTAGCCAATTATAAATATTATTTTTAAAGAGTTTAAAACTCACAGTTCTTGCACTATTAGGCAGCTTATTAAAGAAACGAATACAGTTGAGTTTGAGAGATGTGCCAGTTTTGGCCAATCTATGAGGAAGTATGTTAAGCTTAACTCCACCTCTAGTATTATACTGGTGAACATCGTTTCTAATTGGAAAGTTTTGTAAATTTGATTTGGTATATAAAAGTACCTGAAAAACAGACAAATTTATAACTGTAGGAATTTGGAGTTCAATAAAAAGATGTTTACAGTGAGTAAGTAATCCAACTCCTGCAATATTACAGACTGCCTTTTTCTGTAATAATAGAATATCGTTTACAAGAGGAGAATGGCCCCAAGCTAAGGAGATTGATTAGATAACCCAGCAATTATTCTAATAGCCTTTTTTGCCAAACAAAGACCCTCTTAGCAGAACTTGAGTTCCTCAGAGACGGATTCCATAACACAGATGACACTGGAATAGACCATGATAAGTCAATAAAACCGTGTCTAAATTTACACAAAACTTGAACTTTCTCAGCAAAAATACCCTTGATAGCTTTTTACAAATATTGTCTACATGTATACTCCATTTTAGCTTACTATCAAGAAAACCCCCAAAAGCTTTACAGGTTTCTTTACATCTAAATAAATAATAAGGAAAACAGTTATCCTTTTCTTCATACATTCACAATCATTGACCTATATCTTCACGATATTATGTGACTTTCAGATAAACGAACATACAGGAGGGCTTAGGTGAGACTATTCAATACAAGTTGTCTTATTTACAGTAAAAGGCTTTAGAAATATTTGATTTATACAAAATAAGTGAATAATTAATTATCTTATTGTTATGACTTAAACAATGTTTACAAATTTTATTCCAAGGAAATTAATTTTTTCTTCTAAGTAAATCAAGTAGCCCAATTTTGTGTGCAAATTTAGTTAAAATAGATAAAAAACAAAACAGAAATTTATAGTTTTAGGAATATTAAAAAGTACGGTTTGTCAAGAGTCTCCCAAAAACCAAATGATAACAGTGATATTTATAATGAGTATGAATTAATATTTTTCATTTATATTAATAGTTCAAAAATAAGTTTAAATAATTACAATCCTTGTACTGTATATAATACGTGAAGCATTTTTTTGTAAACACAACTCCTCCCTTATTTCTTTACCAATTTAAAGGGTTGAGGTATCACAGAAATTGCCTCTGTTTGTAGTTCTGCAATAAGGTCTTAATTCTTCAATATTTTTACCCTGAAGGGTGTGGGAAGCCCTCAAAATAAGTTTTTTTTCTATAAGAATAACATGAGAAAATATTTAAATGAAATGAACCAAACAGCTGTTCAGATGTAAATAATGATTTCCAAAACATTTTAACAGCTGTTGGAATGTAAACAATGGTGTTTGAAATAGTGAGGAGGTTAGATCTGTCATAATTATAAACCAAGGAAGGTTGTAAGCATGGTTTTGTTCACATTCGATTATAGGGAGGCCTTCGCTATACAGGACTTGAAGGTTTTAATTGTAATCTAATGCAGTTATTTTAGTTATTTGAACAAATGAAATTAACACAACAATTGAAACAGGCCATATGCCTACTAATTATAAGGTAGCAACGTAAGTAATGTGAGTGAGATACTGTAAATAAATTTAAAATTGTGATTTTACGTTATACAGTTAACCTACTATTATTTGTAGTGAAAATTCACAGCCCGAGGCCGGAGGCCAAGGTGTAACGAGCGCAGTTTTGGGGTTGGCTTGCGAAGCGTGCAGAGTTGACCCCTAGTTATACATAATTATGGTACATAATATTTTATAGTAAAATATGCATTGCAAAATCCAGATTGTGATATTATTTGTTTGTAATATTGAAAAAATTACTATTATTAATTTTGCTGTTCCATGCTATCTTTATTAATATAAGATCTCACATGAAACAAAGTAATCCACATACGGGAGTCAAAGTAATCCATATAGGGTACAAATTTACTTCTTAAGTAATTAAATTATTACGAATATGTGAAGTTGAGATAGAGTTGATATTGGTCACTTAATATGTTCAAATTATTAAATTTTCAATAAAACCAATACATTTAAATTTTAACAAGGCCTATTGCCAGCAAAGCTGGCATCATCAGGCAACACAACTTTATTTGTAAACAAACAAGACAATAATTAGTTCTGAAAAAAGATGTAAATAATTTAAAGAATATAAGTATAAATATATTGTAAATAATGTGTAGTATATGTATTTAAAATATATATATATATATATATATTAGAGTGTATAATTTTTAATAAAATAAGTTGATAATAAACGAGATTTTTGAATAGGCCCATTTTCATTGTTTATTAAAGATGAATTACTTTTGTTTATAAAATATGTTTCCCAGGCATTTAAGTATTTAGAAGATGAAACCGATTTGATTATTTTTGAATTTTCTTTGCTGATATTATGATTTGTTGTCAAACAATGTCTAGCAACTGTTGACTTTTCTTCTCTGTTAAATTTAATGTGTGAAAAATGTTCTTTGAATCTTATTTTTAAATTTCTTTTGGTCTGTCCTATGTATTTTTCTTCGCAGTTATCACAGTTAATTTCATAGATTTCTGATAGATTTTAATTTTTAATTTTGTCTGTATGGTTATTCAGTTTGTTTTTTAATTTGTTTGTAGTTTTGAATGTAGGTTTGATATTTGAATTTGTCTTGAATGAGTGTTGAATAATTCTTGATAATTTTGTGTTAAATGTAAAATTTGCCCAATCATTTTCTTTTCTTTCTTTTATTTCTTTTAATGTAGTTCTTGATCTTTTAATTTGTTTCTTAACAGACTTTTTCAAAATATTATCAATTAGTATAGGATCATATCCATTGTAAACAGCAATATTTTTGATATAGGAAAGTTCTTTTTCAAAATTGTCCTCATTTAAAGGCGTGTTTAATAATCTATAAATCATGTTGTTGAATGCTGCTCTTTTTTGAGTTGGCGGATGATATGAATTCATGAATTGTATTGGTTTTATTGAAAATTTAATAATTTGAACATATTACGAATATAATGGAAAATAATAGTATGCAGCACACTTCAGTATATAGTACTATAATACTGGTACGCTGGCAACAATAGAGTTCTCACAGCGGTACTCAGCGAGTACATTACAATTGCTCGCTAGCGTTCCCTGTCATGAATATATTACAGATATATCCTGCAATATGATATTACAGATCAGATAACCTTTGTCAATATATTACCTGCTGTAGCTAACAACTGCTTAGTAATGTGAGTTTTACCTGCTGTAGCTAACAACTGCTTAGTAATGTGACTTTTACCTGCTGTAGCTAACAACTGCTTAGTAATGTGACTTTTACCTGCTGTAGCTAACAACTGCTTAGTAATGTGACTTTTACCTGCTGTAGCTAACAACTGCTTAGTAATGTGACTTTTACCTGCTGTAGCTAACAACTGCTTAGTAATGTGACTTTTACCTGCTGTAGCTAACAACTGCTTAGTAATGTGACTTTTAATGGGCTTTTGCTTTCACTTAATGATACAGTTAAAGTTTGGTTAACTTTTGTATCAAATTAGGAAGCTTATTTTGTATTCCAGAACTTGTTAAGAACTTTGCAAAGACTTAATTGATTTTGATTAAGTTTCCTAGTTGATTAAGAGTAATTTGGCAACCTCGTCACTTGTATTTCAGGTTGACCTACTATTGACATAACTCTTCTTCAAAATATTGGATAAAATGTTATTTTGCTCTTTTAAAGGATACTGGTTTTCCAATATTGTTGATGTTTTTTTAATACATAAATATATGAAAAAATAGTACTTGATTGCTTAAGTTTATAATAAATCTAATAGACTTTTAAAGAAATAACCGGTCTAAAACAAATTTTAGTACGGAATCTAAAATGTTATTTTAGATATTCTAAATCTAATTATTGGATGTATATTCATAAAGATTAATGCTGATCAATTATTAATGAACAACATTAAAATGTATTATTTAAAAAAAAGTATTGTCAACTGGTTACTTATCAGGTTATCAAACTGTATCTTAAATGTATTTTATAACTATACTAATTTATATTAGTATATAATATTTTACTACAATCAGTACAACTTTATCATACCTGCCCACCTATACAATTACAGTGGTATTGACCCAACCGCTCCCACCCATACACATTGAGTGGTATTGACCCTCCCGTCCAGCCATGCACGCACAGTGGTATTATTGTGGTAATTATATATATGCACAAATATATAAAATGCGCATTGAAATATATTTACATATTTATAACATAAATATATTTCAATTACACATAATGCGGCTGTTTAAATTATAAATTAAAATCAGGTCCCTGCAGAGCTTTGCTATCCAACATGTATTATCCACCTTTTATTTTAACCCCTTAGTTTGTGAATTGTAATTATTTATAAAAAATTGATATCACACTAAACTAAATTTTTTAAGCAACATAAAATTCAATTGTTTTTGTTTTTCCAGCAGCGGGAGGGCAGAGAAGATCTCACAGCGGGAAGCACAAATGCGACTTCGTAGTCCACCCCAGTTCACACGCACTCCTAGTAGACGCTACCAGCGGAGAATTGTTGAGGGAGCCCAAGACAGTGAGTCCATTGGCTGTGTGAATTTTCACTGAAATATATTAACTGAACCCTTAAAACTAATCAAAGATCATATAAAAAAATTAGATAAATAATAACAAAAATAATTCTGAATACTTCTCTATTAACTTTCTAACAGATAAAATGTTAAGTATTCAATAATTATTCGTTTTAATAATTGACTCTAAATTATTTTCTACATTCTAAAAGACTTTTGTTATCCCTCAATTACTTAAAAGCGCTATTTTTAATACTATGCAATTTATAAATAACTAATTTTATCCTGATATAATAATATGCTCAACACTGTGTTAGTTGTATATCTAAACATTTTAAATTGTTTACATACTTTTATGTTATTTGCTAATGTTTAATTATAAATATTTTTCGTGCTAATAATATTTAGCATAACTAACAAACATTCTTAGCATTAAAATACTAATTTAAATTTTAAAAAACTGCTGTTAACAACAGTTAATGTCTTTATTCTTCTTAATATTTTGTTTTACTTTGCTATGTATTAATGACTTTTGTGTTGACAGCGCCAAAGCTAGAAGAAACGATGAACAATGAAAACATACCGCCCCAAGAGATGAAGACTGTTTCCATTCCTCAGCCCGTCAACTCGTAAGTATACACAATCCATATCTTTCCACTCATAGATAAAACTTTCTTTCCCACCAACTTTCAACCAAAGTGTCTTCGAGATTAAAATATTCTTGTTTCATCAGCGTTAGAAAACAGAAGGAAACTAATCCGTAAACTTTATTGTCTCCTTGCCGAGAGACATTTAATTTACTTATTCACTCTGAAAGCTCGTGATTGTGTCGTTTTAATTTTAGACCTTCTTTAATGTGTAATTTACTAATATTTTAAAACATGCCTTATCATGAAAAATACAAACACTATACATGCATGAATGGTTTCTAGATGGTCATAAAAAGCAAGTGAAGTATTTCATAGGTTAAACATGTAGTATGATTTCCAATATTTACTGAAAACAAATTAATTTAGAGAAATAAAAGTTACAACAATATGAAAAAAATTTCTGTAAGTGCCTTGACTAACGAACTTAAGTAGCGTAACTATATCAGCATAACTATTTAGCTTATTGCCTCTGAAGTTTGGTGTTCCGCAGAGTTCCTGGGCCTGTGCTCTTTATTGTTATAATATAGAATTTGTAATGTGTGATAAAAGCTCCATGTTTAAACCACGGTCAAATCTTTCCTAAATACAGTTTGAGTCGCTTGTCTTCGTTTTATGAACTCCAGAACTGTGTTTTAATGCATACATGATTTGCACGTTTTACATAAATTCAAAGTAAATTTATATTGAATTCAAGGTTAAATGTGCAAAATAGTGCAATGTATAATTAATTTCATTCAATGAATGAAATTATTCATATATCATGTGTTTAATAATGTCCGAATTTCTCTTTTATAATGAAAAAATCCTTCCCTTACTCAATTTTAACATTAAACAAAATGAAAAAAAAATCTTAATAGATTTATATTAATACCTCCCCACACTATAATTTCACAATATATATACAATTACACAATTAATTAAATATATTTACTTCAAGAAATCATAATTGTTTATTTTGAAAATAATCATGTTCTATGCATATTTTACAGTATATAATTCTAAAGTACAGAAAATATGCAATTTCAATGCAGTGTGAAATCATTTAGCGAACTAAAGTTGGCAGGACGACTTGTGGCGGGAGATCGCAGTTCCTCAGTCACTGTCAGTCTATTGTTATTAGTGCTTCACAGACTCATCGCAAGTGCCGCTTTCATTCACTATATCTCTAATAATTATTGTTTTGTAAATAAGTTTATGTGTATGTATATATATATAGTTAGTATCCGTGTACAGTTTCATCTCTTTTTATTTTTAGTTTTTTCCACTTCATTGATATTGCTTGCCTGAACTCTCATAACACATTTGTAATAAAAAATAAGAAAATAGGATTTTTAGAATTCAGACTCAATCTAAACTGCCAATTACTAGAAAGCCATCATGTAGAAAGAGAAACGAGATCAATCGCAGCCGCGCCGACAGCAGTTAACATGGCAGTGAAGCTCAAGGACAAACATCCACTGCACCTCACCGGCAGACACTTCCCAAACTAGTCATAATTTAATTTAAATTGGAAATTACTTAATCACTTATTTGAACCAAATTATATGTTCATTTATCATAACAATCCTCAAAATTGATCCAAATTTTTTTTATTTTTATATATTCACCTCAAGAAATTATATGTACTGGCCATCAAGTGTAAACATGTGCTGTAAAAGTGATTGTTGCTATGACAGTGGCACTTCCTCTTCCTTCTTCATCAAAACTTGCAGTTGAAGCATCTCAATTTTTGAGCAGCCAAAATTATTTAAATTTAATTTAATCTTCAGTGAATTGAACAAAGTGTAATTATAAAAACGTTAAAAGTATCAGTACTAACGTAAACATCATTAATATTTAACATCAATAAAGAAGATTTATTTAAACTTGGTGAGATCTGGCCATAGTACAATTCATCATCCTGGACCTAATTACTTTGCCTATTATTAATTGTCATCATAATACATACAATCATATAAACATAAATAATATTCCAAAACGTTACCTCCGACTCATATTATATCCATCCTTCTTTCATATATTCAATAATTCAAATATTTCTACAAATTTTATTGTTTTATAAATTAAATCACCAATTGTCTATATTTTATTTCACTCAAAATCAATTAGCCTACTTGAACTATCAATTAAGTCAAGCTAGCACGATACCCTACTCAGAGATTTTTTTACCTACAAATTTAATAAATTGTCTCATAGCCAAATTTGGACAAGCCGAATGTACACATATAAAAACTTGTAACTTAAAATTAAATTCGTACATATTAATTATTATTATAAAATTTGTGAGACAGCCATTTTGAACACTTCAATAATTCCTTTCATTAAATTAAACAGCTGTTTTTGTATTTATTCATAGCCTTAAGTAGAAAGTAATATTTATTTTAAATACAGTATCATATCAACACAATAATATTTTAATATAATCAAATTTATAAATTATAAAAAAACAAATTCCAAAGGATACCTCTTCAAACTAACAGGTCTATAAAAAATAGGTTTAAAAAGACTTCCTACAATACAGTTTAAATTTTTACATTTAACTATTGAATATGAAACCTAAGATCAACGTGCCAATCTGCAAGTATGAGTACAACATTCATAGTACCTCCGGTATAGGTTTATACAACGATTGTAATTTTATAGAACAAGTTTTCTTTATTGAACTGCAGTAAAATATTGAATATATTTACATTATAACATGTTTCGCTTAATCATGATAACATCCAACTAGCAGCAGTGAAAGTGAGGTTAGTATGGATATTATAAGTCATGGATTTTTATAACCTATAAAAAATCATTTCAATTTCATACTAATCACAGTGTGAGTAGCCTCTACCGAGGCTCGCTACCTGCCACGGGTCGCTGTGACTCTCCTCGCAGCACTCGGAGTGCACCATGGAGTGCACCAAACCCCCGAGGTCTCTATACAGGGTCCAGCCCTCGCTCCCTGCGATCAGCTGGTCACACAAGATCGTTGGCTGCACGCCGCTCCTCCTCTGTTGAGAGTCACAGTTCCAATGATTCTAGGTCTTGCAAAAAGTAAGTTGAACAATTAAATTAATTTGGTAAAATCCTAATATAATATCCAATACAGATATGTTTCTATTGATTTATTAAAGCTGTAAATGAAAATTGTTATTCCTACCAGTTTGAGTAATAATATTTTTACTCAGTTCTTTTTTGTAATTGTGTTTGCAACCATGTCGTAAATTGTTTAAAAACTTAAATGCATCCTAATATTTAGGTTGTTAATACAACAACAAATTGAACAGTTACTTCAATCATTCCGAACACTTTTCGAGTTATATTATTTCCTCATTCAATTGAATAGTGTCGTTACAATCACTTTCAGTCTTTTAAAAAAATCTCTATTCTATGGAGAAAATGTATTTATTTTCAAACTATGGTATGGTTAAACTAAATAAATTTTGAAAAAATTTTGATTTCGGACAGACACAGACATCATCGTAGCCGGCGGAGTTCAGACAATGAGAGTGAATTATCACGCTGTAGCGGTGGTGGCAAGTCACGTAGACATAGACATCGTAGTCGACGCCCATCAGGCAGTGAACAAGAGAGCGGGCGTCACTCTTCCAAGAGCTCTAAACACAGGTATAATTTTTTTATGAATAAAAACAGTTCAGTTATGTATTAATATGTACACCAAATAAAAAGTCAGCATATTAAATTATTCAACAAAAAGGGCTTCAAGAATAATATAATAGATAATCAGTTGGAAAACTGAAAAGGAACATGAAGAAGAAACTACAAAATGATTTCCAAACAATTTTATTAACTGCTTGTATGCATTGATTCCAAGTGTGGGATAGGCTTCAGATGATAATATGAGGACAACAAAGAACCCATAAACGTACAGTGGTATTGGCCCACCCACCAATACATGTGTTAATAAAGAGTGAGAAATATTCTTATTAACATGTTCGTAGATCAAAGTAATGGTGTCATATATAATAAATAAGTTAAAAACTAGTTTTTTCAGAGATAAAAAATTAAAATTGAGCTGTAGATTAAAGTCAATTAAAATAAATAAGAATTTCAATTTTTTTAGTCATATTGTTTTCTTCATGAGTTTCAAACTCTTCATAAAGTCTTTATATTTATTTAACTTAACAAAACGGTATCATTATTTTCCTTTTTTAAATATATTTCTTTGCAATGATTTCATGTTTATAATAATCTTGAATATATAATTTTGTATTTCTTCTGAAGGTGGTATTCACATGTTGTGAAAAAATAAAACAATGATATTAAATTTTGAACTATTGACAGGGTATTCTGAATATTATTAGGTCGAATTTCATTTTGCCTTAGTTTTTTTTTAAAATGTATGGACAAAGTACATTGGTGTTACTGCACAGCCAGACTTCCACCCACAAACGCTTTGTAAGCAATTGATCAGGAATCTTCTTAACTCTTGCTGTCAATACATGAATATTTACAATATTTGTTCTTTTTATTTGAATCTGTATTTAGTGAAATAGTACAGCAAATGTAGTTATGACGTTAAAAATGTAGTAAGCTATTAATAACTGATACCGTATATCATAAAACTGATTAATTCCAATTGTTTAAACACTAGAAGCATTAGAAATTTAAAAATAAATATAAAATAACAGTTACATAGTTGTAGTTTCCATAAATCAAGAGAAGGCATCCAGAAAGGTAAAACCAAGAGAAGAAAGAAAAATAAATCTTCCTACATGTTCATAGTTATAGGAACATTTTATTAACCTTCGCTTAGTCGCGTGCCTGAGAGTATGACGTTAGTCGCGCTGCGGTCGAAAACACCGCACACGCATAAATGTCATTCCAGAATAACTTCTATTAATTATTATTATTATTATTTTTTTTTTTTTTTTTTGGGTGGGTTTATATTGTTATTAAGTTTATTTAATGCAACTTAAACTTGATTGCAATGAATGTAAATTAACAAAATAATATAAATGTTAATGTAATATATATTTCATTAACATTTGACACTCAATTTGACACAAAAGTCAAATTGTTACAATTGTGTCAAAAGTTACAAAACAAAGTCAAATTATCCGATTAGACCAAATGATCTAGGTTGATAGGTCTTCTTCATCTTCAACGACTTCATCTCTTCCACCCACGCATTCTTGACATGTGAAGACAGTGTGCTCTCGGCATATTGAAACATGGCAAAAAGAGCACGAAGTTTTGGTTTTTCTGTTTTTTTTTCGATCACAGAAGTGACATCGGCCAGTGTTTGGGACCTTGGGGTTCCTCTTCTCCTCCTGTGTTCCAACAAGTTCATTTAGTCTAACCTTGATGCCTTTAGGAATGTTATCTAGTGTCAGTCTGTATTTTAGGTGATCCTGGCATAGTTCAGTTGCTAGGCATTTCAAAAATCCACGGCGAGTCATGTCCAACTTATTTTTCAGAATGACAAGACTGTTGATGCCAGCAATATTCAGTACACTGTAGAATAGCGTCAGTGTCCATCTTCGACTAGTCCTTGTCACTGAATAGGATTCTTTCAGCTTGTCCACCACATCGACGCCACCCTTTGTAAGATTATAAAATGTTAACATTTCGGGTTTATTTTGTTCACCAGAGGACTCATCAATTATATTATCACTGTGTAATGTGGACAAAAGCAGAACCACTTTGTTTTTCCGTGGGACATATGACAGTAGCGTAGAAACATTTCCAAAACCAAAAACACTGGAGTTTATGGGTCTTCCCTTCGCTTCAACAAACATTGGTGGTATTTCCGATTTATTCTTTCGGATAGTCCCTACCATCGTTAGTCTGTGATTAGCCAAAAGGCTTTGCGCTAATGGTATTGAGGTATACCAATTATCCATGGTGATGTGACTGATATCGGTTGGATCAGTCTCTCAACAATGTCCTGCGGTTTGTTGCTGACGTTATAAATTCCATCTGGCTGTTTGCCAGCATATATTTCAATATTGTGAGTGTAGAAGGTCCTGGCATCACAAACAGCAAATAACTTGATCCCATATTTTGCTGGTTTATTGGGTATGTACTGTCGGAATGAGCATCTCCCTCTAAATGATTCCAACATCTCGTCAATTGTGACGTATTCACTGGGACTGTAGTACTTCTTACAGTGGCTGACAAACTCTTCAAATACTTCTCTAATCCCTGCAAGTTTGTCAATTGTTTGCCTATCTGCTCTCGTTGTACGATCATCAAATCGCAAAGCTGTTAATAAAAATCTAAATCTCCATTCACTAATTGTTGTTCGAAATATTTCAACACCGGTGCCATCGCGACTCCACAAATCAGTTAGGTTTACATGTGAGGATTTCAAACATCCTGACAGATATAAAAGGCCTAATACAGCCTTCATTTCAGTAATATTTGTGTCTACTGCATCACGTTCCCGGCTGTAATTCTTTCTTTTCTCTGCAATCCACAGATTAGTATAACAGACTATTCGATCCAACAAATCATCAGTGATAAAAAGTTTCCATGCCTCAATGGGAGAGTCTACATTTTTTGCCTCATGTAAAGGACCTGGAAGATGAGTTAAAATATTGTATCTTCTTGTACAGCCAGTTGAAATAGTCTTATACATGTTCCACTTGGTAATATTATCTTTTCCCGTATACTGCAGACATGCTGAATGAACTGGTACTTGCCTTTCTGGGGGCTGGAGACTGTCTGTATCACTAGCAGATTCTTCTGTTTCCGATTGATGATCACTTTCTTCTACTTGATCAATTTCATTTTCATCATTATCTTCCAATTCATATGCAATTTCATCATTAGTATTATCTATTTCATCAAAAAGCCGTTTCTTAGCATTTTCTTGACAACTTTGTAACTTGGCATTAACATTTTCCTCTTTTTCAACACTATCTAAAAGTCTATTTATTCTTCTTTCTTCAAATACATCCATTTTTTATATAAATACAACACACTAAATTCCGTAAGAAACACTAACAGCACTAGTCACGCGTGGTGTTAAAGACCGTACTTTACAATCAAGAACAGTCGCCCAATGGTTTAAAAGACCGCGCCTGTATTCGTCTTATCTGGAACACCAGTGATAAACGACTGAGGCTAGGACATGTGGTGGGGCTTGATGTAGGAATAGTGAGGAAGGATATGATAAGGTATCAGCTCTCTTTGTCCCCGCACCCTATCACTACACACAAAAGGCTTCTTTTGCGGTCTATAACACCGCTGTGCGACTAACGAAAGGTTAAATAACAATAGTTATTTTACAGATTTAGGTTTTTCAGGTGCCATGTCAAACTATTTTTGTGAACAATCAGCCCAACACAATCAATGCTTAATTGAGTTGTATTCCTCCATGTGTATCATATTTTTGTTGTTAGGTATGAACTAGTAGAATCAGAAAGCCAGTGGAAAGAAGTTCAGCGGCGACAAGCAGAGGGAGGTTCTGGTATTCAACAGGCAACGGTTGTGAGCAACAAGGAATCACAGCCGAGGCCAAGGTCAGGGTACATGAACAGCGGCATGGAAACTGAGAGTGAACACTCTTACCACCATCGGCGTAAACATCGCAAGCACAGGTAACTTTCTATAAGCAAGTACAAGCATTGCAAACACAGGTAACTTTCTATTAACAAGTACAAGCATCGTAAACATAGGGAACTCTCTATGAACAATCACAAGCATACTGAATATGCATATCTTTCTATGAACAAGTACAAGCATTACAAACACAGGGAACTCTATAAACAAGCACAAGCATCCTAAATACGCATAACTCTCTATTAACAAGTACAAGCATCACAAACACAGGTAACTTTCTATGATCAAGTACAAGCTTCGCAAACACAGGTAACTCTCTATTAACAAGAACAAGCAAGAACTGTTTGTAGAGCAATACAATTTGATGTACAGGAAGTAATAAATCTAGGCTGAGCAAGCAAATTGTCAAAAAATAAATAAAATAGGTACAATTAGATTGTAGTTCTAGTTTGGGGAATCTTCTTGTATAGCCGATTTAATACTTTTACAGATCTCGCTCACGCTCTCCCTCAGAGAGCAAGTCGAGACTGCCTGAAGAACTAAAGCAACACTTGGAGTTCCAGCTTGTTGAGACTGATGGCATGTCAGAGTCACAGTTGCGGGAGATACCATATAAAGTGGTGGAGACAAGTACAGCAAAAGCTGTACGGGTAAGGCTCTCCCCCACCAACAAGAGGAGGAACCATTCGGCAAGGAGGGCGAAAAGGTTTGTTCTTACTAGTCATTTAATTTAGTCTTTTATAAAACTGAAAGTGATTCTCTTTATTTACTGTAGCACCATTAGGCATATTAATTTGTTTGGATTTTAAAATGTAAAACATTTTACAGCTAATATTGTTTATTATTAATAATATATATTTTAAGACTAAGATATGTTTAGAAAAGTAATTCTTATTTTATTTTAACCTCTTAAATCACTACTGGTATATTAACCAGGAGCTGCTAAAGTTTTGTTTAACACGTTCAGTGCTGTAAGTATTTTCCCAAATATTTTCCCAGGTGCTAAACTATTATTTTGTTCATTTCTCTTTAAATCACAGTCAATTATAGTTAATTCATACATTATATTTTAATGTAGGCCAGTGGTAATCTAAAATCTATATGCGCCTGCAGCAAACTGGATGAAATTTGGTTTAGAGTGCTGCGGGTGCCTATAGGTGTCTACGCGTTTTTTGTTAGTTTTTAGGTACATTATGTACAAAAACATTATTTACACAATATTTACAAACATATTGGCAATATATTTCCAATGTTTATTGAATAAAACGATAAAAATTGACACAATTTTATTTCTAAGATACCAGATTTTCAACTGAAAATTTTACTATTGGTGACTTTCACAAAACTAAAAATGAAATGCACTATTATGCATCCCAACTCACTAACAACAGCTTAGAATCACAACGTAACCTCAATAAATAACCATCAGCTGGTTATTAACCTCCAAATGATCAAGTGCATTAAGCTCCTGTAGGCGCCCGTCACACTGAACGTGTTAATAAATGGTATTTATACTACAATTGGAGTTCTCACATCGGGTGATTTTAAAATATTTCCTGAAGTGTAAAAATAAACGTTGATTTTTCAGGTTATTAATTCAGAGCATTTGCATGATTCAATATACATTTCTTTGTCATACTGCCCTGAAAGAGTGTTTTAAACTAGTGTAAATTCATATTTTTGTAAACTTTTAGCTTTCTAATAGAGTTTGGTTTGTAACGAATTTGGAGTATGTTGCACTCCTGGAGTATGTTGGTGTAAGTGGAAAAGTTCTTGATTTAGTATTATAGTTACAATTATCCGAATGGTCTAGGGAACCCGGATAAAGTTTCCCCTCAAAATAATGAAGGTTTTTCATCCTTTTTACTGTGACATCACCTTCTTCATCAGGATGCAGTCGACCCAGACTATTTCTGGCCTCATAATGATGGTTTTACCCTTCACCACTCCTGTGGTTCAGAAGCCATGCTAAACCGCTAGTCTAACAATCCTATAAAACCAATATGAACTTGTCTGCAAACAAAAAAAATTGTGCATAAATGGGTATCCCTACCCAGCAAAAGCCATACATTATTTTTTATTGCAATTTGACTGATAAAATGTGGGGCTTGATCTTAAGTAAAAGTGAAAGACAAGGAATCTTTATTCTAACAAAAGGAATCTTTTGTTGATGAATTTTAAAGGACTCTCAAAAATGTAAATTTAATGCTACACTTTCTGAATCATGTTAATAGAAGATCACAAAGTCAACAGTGGTATGTATGTCTTTTATAAGAATTACATGGTCAATCCAACACATGGAATTTATATGGAAGAACTTTCACTTGCATGGACAACAAAAAAAGCATGACTTCGTGACCCTGCTTTTTGTTAAAAACAGGTTTACCTCATTCTGATTCTAAATCAAATTGAGGTGTAGAGTTTAAATTCATTTCTTGTTGAAATTCTAATATGCATTGTTTCTGGTTTCCAGCTGTTCCCTGAAGGAGGAGCCTCCCAGTAATGGAGACAGCCCCCCGCCCCCTTATTCCGAGTCTCCCTCGACCACTGCCCTCGCCGACTTGGCCAACAAGAACTCCCAGGCGCAACCTCCACTGGCCACACAACTCCCCAGGTATGACGACACTACTCAGCCGTCCGGCTTCTTTATTTGACCAGACGACTCTGCATGAGTTCCTAGGCTCATGCGTGCATTAGTTGCTTTGCCCGAACTCTTTCATTTGTGAAACATTCAAACAAATTTTTCTTACTCTTTTTGAAACCGAAGAGTACCTGATTTTTTATATGTAAAAAATTAATATTTCAGATGTTAGAAGAACCGATATATTTTAAGGTTTATGCTCTTTAGTTACATATTTTTATTAAATTATTTTATAATATGTATTTTATTCACTTATAAATTATTGAAAAGTGATAACTAATAAATAACTGTAAGCACTAATTCTTCATTTTTAATTTTAGTGCCAGTAAATAGACTTTTTAATTATTCTATTTACATTGTTATCAGAAAATATGTCTTAAATGAATCCTATTAGCTATAAAATCAGATTTGATGTTTGACATATTTTAGTCATGTAAATTATAATTTTAATTTTACCTAATCATTGATTTACAATTTATATAAAGTGCTTGTTCACAGTTTGAATAAGATTTGAATTAAAACAGCATTACAAATTTAAAAGTGGCTGTGTTAATCTAGATCTGTATTTCTTTTTAGATAACGTTATATTTAAAAATAATATAGTGTGAATAAAATTTAGATAAGGAAGTAACCAAAACATGGTTATAAACTAATCAAAAATTTATAAAAATAAATAACTATTTTATTGTTTTTGTGTTTGTGTTGTGTTTCTGTTGCATGCTTCAGCAAGTCTTTCCTCTACGATGCATGTATTGTGTTATCAAAGTGTTAAGTTAGTGTAACAGTAACGTATGTGTATATTGCATGTAAAGTGCTTAATTTATTGTATTAAATGTTTGTATTTGCATGAGTATGTTTTGAAATTACCTTGTGTTTTGTAAATCACTTCTCTCTCTTTATTGTATTTTGTAAGTATTTGTTACCCTCTAATAATTGAGTCGCTACTATTATAAGCTTAGATGAACAGGCAAATCTGTACATTAATTGATGACTAGGAAAATTAGGTATAAGGCTTTACAGTAAAACCCCGATTATCAGAATCCAGATTATTGGAAACTCGGGTTATCAGAAACGGCGTAACAAAAACAAAATTTAATTTAAATGATTTATAAAAAGATAATTGTATAAACATTAGTATTACACACATTATTTCTTACGTTTATTTTGTTTTAAAACAATAATATAAATTAAATAATACAATATACATATGCTATATTGTGAAATAATAATCACAAAGTAATAAATAACAATCGTTACTTCAATAACATTGTTTTGTAAACAATTGAGATGACAAATGCAGAGCGAATGTGAGTCATAGGCCACTCCCCCACCCCTACCTGTTATTTAAGAAGCTTTTAAAACCTTTGTATAGTAACGTTACCCTGTAGTATGTAATGTAGTTTTAAAATAAATAACACCTTACAATAATAATATCATTTGATATACATTATTTACCGCCTAGACTGTCAAACTAACGTAACCTTGGATTGTTGAACTTTTTTGTAATTGGAAACAGATCCAGCCCAAATAATCCAATAGTTCTGATAATGGAGGTTCTACTGTACTTATAAAATGGGTAAATTTTATTATAAAAGACTATTGATGGCGCAGGCATAAAAATGATAAAATACTCTCAATACAGAACTGAGCAAGTAAAATTTATAACAATACAAAGTAGTTTTGATAATACCCAATTTAGTTGTTGAGTTATTAAGATGCATTAGGCCCAATAAAAGGAAGCATTAGAAAATTTCTTTCTGATTTGTTGCGTAAACATGTAAAAACAATTTATCTTGTGTAAATAGGAATTATGATAGTCAAGATGATTTAACAAGATTGTTCTAAAAGCATATGTTCTGAGGATTTCAGTGAAAGTTTCTAGATGGTCATTAGTATATTAGAGAGATAGGACATCAGCAAACTTACCTTAAAAGACAAGTTCACTAACATCAGAGTAGTAGTCACAAACACAAAATAGACACAATCTCACAAATTTTCAACACCACAGGCATTTTCTTCAGGTGAGTAGAGAGAGAGAGACACTGAAATGGCTTCCACTATTGCTGGGTAGGTGGCTGTGGTGGGGGGTGTACATCTATAGAGCAACACTCAGGTATAGATGCAGTATTTCAGTTAGTATATATATATATATATATATGAAGTTTGCTGATGGGGAAGAGGTTGAAGGGAAGTGGTCTATCTTATGTTCAAGTTAGGTGGGTCACGGGATTTTGTTATCCATTGGTGTGCTAATTCCATCCTTCGGAGTTGGGAACTATTGGCATGGGAAGGAAGGGATCAGATTACCTTAGTGGTGTAACACTGATCAAAATTTTGATTATGGAGAAGAGTATGGGCAGAGACAGGTTTTTCAGGATTTTGGACTTTGCAATCATGTCTATGGCCATTCATGCGTTTTCGAAGGGTTTCACTGGTAAGGCCAATATATTGGGCAGGCTCCGTTTCTTCGATGATATTTTCATGATCTGGACTGACTTCGAAACCCATCTTGAAACCTTTCTTCAAAGCCTACAAAACTTTTCATCCCTGAATTTCACCTGGCAATCCTCTTCTGAACGTGTAGTCTTCCTTGATGTTGAAATTGGATTGGAGGCGGTGTCCTTCAAACTGATATTCACATCAAACCTACCAATAAACAACAATACCTTCACTATACCAGCTGTCACCCCAACAACACTAAACGCTCCCTACCCTATAGTCTAGCCACCCGTGCCAAACGTATCATTTCCTCTCCCAGAAACCTAAATCAATACAACAACCAACTTGTCAGTGCTTTCCAAAAGAGAGGTTACCCTACCAACCTTATTAAAAACCAAATCCGTTTAGCCCAGTCCCAAAACCAACCCCAAACCAGAATCAGTTCCCAATGCTTACCCCTTATCACTAATTACCACCATGGCCTACAGAAACTCAATCAAATCCTGAAAGATGGCTTCAACATCTTAAAAGCTTCCCCCTACACCAAAGATCTCCTTGAAAAACCTCCTACTGTGACTTTCAGACAAAACAAAAACCTCCGCCAAATCCTGGTCCATCCTAAGTTACCTGATCCCAACATCCTGACCTGTCCTAAAGTCCAGCAACCACCCGGTTCTAATCCTTGTAACAAGAAATCTTGCAAAACCTGCCCTATTCATCTCCCAGCCACATCTTTTACCAGCTCCACTACCTCCTTAACCTACAAGATACCTGGAAACCACTCCTGTGATTCCACCAATCTAATTTATCAACTCCAGTGCCAGCACTGTCCTGCCCAATACATTGGCCTTACCAGTGAAACCCTTCGAAAACGCATGAATGGCCATAGACATGATTGCAAAGTCCAAAATCCTGAAAAACCTGTCTCTGCCCATACTCTTCTCCATAATCAAAATTTTAATCAGTGTTACACCACTAAGGTAATCTGATCCCTTCCTTCCCATGCCAATAGTTCCCAACTCCGAAGGATGGAATTAGCACACCAATGGATAACAAAATCCCGTGACCCACCTAACCTGCACATAAGATAGACCACTTCCCTTCAACCTCTTCCCCATCAGCAAACTTCATATATATGTATACTAACTGAAATACTGCATCTATACCTGAGTGTTGCTCTATGGATGTACACTACCCACCACAGCCACCTACCCAGCAATAGTGGAAGCCATTTCAGTGTCTCTCTCTCTCTCTCTCTACTCACCTGAAGAAAATGCCTGTGGTGTTGAAAATTTGTGAGATTGTGTCTATTTTGTGTTTATGACTACTACTCTGATGTTAGTGAACTTGTCTTTTAAGGTAAGTTTGCTGATGTCCTATCTCTAATATACTAATTCCTGGCCTAGTGCCCTTCAACCTAACTTAGATGGTCATTACAAATTTGACTCTTCTAATAAAACAAATTGCTCCTGAATAAGTCAGTAGAACTGTCTAAAAGGTCATCTGTGTTTTGATCAAGGATAACATAGTAACAGACAAATTAATTGGTATATAATGAATAAATTGGTTGATAGTGTAGTTGGTTAAAGTCCATTTTCATAAGCTAAAGGTTCTCAGTTTTATCTCAATCAGAGTCATAACACATTTTGAAAGGGATCAGATGATAATCGCCAGCTTTTCATTTGTTGTTTTGCTATCAAGTAATGACACTTTCTAAGGAATAGTCTGCCTAATTTGTAACAATCACTACATTCACTCAAATACACTTATCACACTCATTCAAAATCCATATTCGCCCATTTGTTATCAATAAATTTAAGAAAAATAAAATACTTAACTGATAGTGAGAATGTCGCTCTACAACCAGAAGAAAATCGACATGTTGATTCTTTGGTAAAATCCCCAACTGAGCTGACAGTCGTTACTTTAACATGTTAAATAATGTTCATGCACAGTCCTGTGGCATATGTTAACTGGCAAGAGAAGATTTTTTGCAAAAAAAGTGTTTGCTAATAAAGCATAATTGTATGTTGATTTACTTACATCTGGGTATTATTATTTGACTTAATAAATCATAATTACGAGTATTAGCATAAAAATAAATCGTAAAATATAAAATAAAACCAAAATACCAATCAGTTTACTTTTTAATCAAATTTTAACTGATTAACCTGAAATTAAAAAAAAAAAGAACAAAATACTATAAACAACAGTCTGGAAAGTTTAATTGCTCTCCAATAGTTAAAGTTCTAATTTTAAGTCAGTTCTAACTCTTTAAGGATAAAAATAGCAAACTACTATCTGAAATCATTCTGAAACAAAATATAATTTGAAGAATTTAGCTTAACACATTCGCCGGTGGCACAAGGAGTCACGTTACACGGGGTGCCGAGCTACCTTGCCCAGGTCGGCACCATGGCCACTAATCCTCAGTTATGTTTTCATCATTTGTACTTTTACTTTCAAAATTGTGAAAGGAATATTCAAATATTCCAGAAGTAAAATATTACTTATACAATTTTTTTAAATGTTTAATTTGTTGGATTATTTTTTGTACATGTTTAATTAATGTACTAGTTGTTTTGTTTTAAAATGTTGTTGTGTCCTCTACATTATTCTTCTCTACTTTAAATTTGTAAGCAACTTATTACTTAGTGCTCCAGTCCATTTAGAAGGCTTCAAGTTCCATTCCAAACCATCAATCATCGGCAATCCCTTTCCAAAGGTAAGCTGTGTATATTAGTTAAGGAGATAAAACCTTTATAATTGCAATAATAAACTAAAAATTATAAATATTAAAAATGGCCAAATTGTATATTAATATATAACTTGGTATTGATTAATAACATTGTAATCTTATCAAACATTGAAAACCCCCATATATATATTTATTGAAGTATTGAAAGTAGTTAATTTACATTATAATGAAAAAATCATTTTGTATTAAATTTTTAACTTTGGCAAGTAGGTAATAATCCCTAACTAATGTTACACTTAGATTGTTGTTTTTGTTTTCTTTTAATAACTATATTGTGCTCCGATGACGAAGGTCTTGTCTACATTGTTCTTTTATAAGATGCCTTGAGACGATAAAATAATTTGAATTTAATAGGAAAAAGATTTTATCAATATAAGAGATATTTTATCAGTAGAATAGATATTTTATCTATAGAAGAGATATTGTATCAATAGATATAGGTTCCATGCTCGGTTCTCTTAATACCGATACGCCGTCCGCTCAATGGTTGTCATCAATAAAGACACTACTAGAGAAGTCTGGAGTGTCCGTGTTGAATGGTAGTCAAGGTTCAGGTGTTGTGTAGAGAAGAGAACGTAGTGTCAAACTTGTCAGTTAGCTGAAAATCAGACCAACACTACGTGGTTCGGATTCCACGTACAGCTGTAGGTCCCATAGTTGCCCTGGCTATTGGGCTATTAATAAATAGTCCTTTCTGAGCTAAGTCGAACTCAGATAGTAACAATGACTACACTCGTTCATCTACACTCATCACACTCATTCATGCCTCATATTCGCCCATATCTCTACGATCGGCGTCTTAGAGATGAATAATGAATAGATATTTTATCAATAGAAGAGATCTTTTATCAATAAACTTAGCCTTTACAGATAAGTATTGAAATACTTTATAAAGCTGTTTTGTACGAATTTATATTCAACTATTATGGTACAAAGATTATTCTGAGGAACTTTTAAAAGTGAAGATTTGCCGTTATTTCCAGATAATGTTCGATAATCACCATCAACCCACTATGCTGCAATATCCCAGTGAGTTTTTTTTTTCAACATGATAAGATATGCCTACTGTCATTCATGTTAATTATCACTGATATGACTTGAGGCACATGATAATCACTTATGTCAACCAAATCTTTATCAACAACGCCACTATAATCTCACTGGCATTTAAAACTCCAATTAATAAGAAAACAAAACTGAATGTGAACAAACATGACCCTTTACATTGGGAAACATCACAGTGAAAAGCCAGACACAACATCAAGATGCATTCACAACATCCTGAAAATGATGTTCGATTTGGAAGTTGAGCATTCTGAACCCTTTGACAGGCTTCCGTCCTGCGTTTTCACGTTAAAACATCTTAAAATAGACCACTTCTCATTGAACTCTAAATGTTCATTACTGCTAACTGTTGTTTCCTTTCTAACTAACTTAAATATGATAAACAGATTATGCTCGTAGAATCCCATGAGAGTTAAAATAACTAATATGCAGTCAACTTGCCAAAAATTAACTCATTACCTCAAAAACTCGCACCCTCCTAGTGATTTCTTTTGTGCTGAGTGGAGTTGAAACAGTACAAGTGTAGTCAAATGGGATTAAGAGAGACACTTGATGTTGAGGTGTAGGTAAGAGGAGTCAAGACTAGGAAATTAAGTGGATGAAACCAAATCCAATTGATTCCGCTGTACTCACTTCATTTTACACAGCTGAATGATGACGATCCAAAAACTTAAAAGTAAGAAAAAGCTTTGAAATGACTATTGCAAAGAGTCTGAGGAAAGCTTTATATTTGATGGAAGTTATTTCTGATTATAGAAATTCTAGTGTTCTTTTTAAAATAGTGTCTCCAAACTGGTTAAAAAAAGTTCGCTTTCATCTCCCTCTTCCAAAATATCTAGAAGGAAGTTACAATTTCTCTATTTAAGAATGAAATAGTTTCAAGTTAAATATTTCATTTTTCGAATACACACATAGTACAGAAAGGATAATCAAACAGTACTGATCCAGCCTTACCAAAGTTAATGTAAATGGCCCCTAGAAAAAGACAGTCAAAGTCACATTTATCACAAATAAATGTTTTTAAGCTTTAAGTAAAAATTCCAACATATTCAAGATTATATTACATAAAATAATCAAACTAAATTTTGTTTTTAAAAACAATTATTTAATCTAATATCCAGTTTAGAAGAGCTGATGTTATGTATATTTTACCGCTGTGCACAATTAATTATTTTTAATTTTAAAAGTCTATTCTACCACAATTTTATTCAATTTGTTTTTATATAACATCTGAATCAAATAAATAAATCAATTAACGTAGCTCCAAAAGAATACCATGGGAAATTCTGTCCTGAGGTCGAAGAAGAAAATTCTTTCTTAGTGAGCCTCTAGGGGCCAAGATAAACCTATATAAAATATTTCAAGTCAATTGGACGTATAGTTTTAGAAAAATAGCGATGAGTGGTAAATGGCTCTTTTATATATATATATATATATATATATATATATATATATATATATATATATATATATAGATTGGCACCTTTTTCTTACCTACATTAACCCAAGGAATGCCTTAAATTGAGGCAATCGGTTCGTTCGGTGAGCACGCTCGGTTACAGCCGCATACAGTCAAAATAAAATGTCAAAGCCGTTTGAAATACATATCATTTGAAAGACTTTGAACCAGTGTTTGTTTATGTATCTTGAATTTTCTCTGTGAATTTCGTCCCACCACCAATATTTTTAATGCATTTCCTTCTGATAAAAATTATATAAATTTAATCCTTCTAGTGCTATTAATAATTATAGAATGCTATTTTAAATTTATAGCGATTTTAAAAAAAATCTTACAAATCACTAAAAATATATCGTCATTTTTTAGGGTATTAGCATTGACATTCCTTAGGTTAATATAATCACTAAACAAACCGCAGGACAGTGTTTATAAGGTTTCAAATTTAGGTACATGAATCACATATCATTTCACTTGTCCTTCAAAACTGTGCACAAATTCCATAGTTAAGGCTCTCTTGCATGTAGTTTATTGCAGATCCCTTGTTTATTATTATTACTATTTTATCAAAAAATATATCAATCAAGTAATTAAACTTTTTTGATCAGTCAAAAAATAGACATAAATATATATTCAAACAGTTGTACTTTGATTTGAAATTGTTGTCTATTTAAGGTCAGTCATTTTTAGTTAAGTCTATTCACGGTTTAAATTTCCTTCTCCTAAGATTCTCAGGAACCATGAAAGTATAGCCATGATGTTGCTATCACCTTCACTTTGCTTTTTTATTTGTTCCTCTGTCCCTTGCTCATATCTGAAACAATATATATTTGGGTTTTGCATTCCTGTGAAAGTTGAAACTGATAGTCGGTTGCACGTCATTGGTTGACCAAACATACCCTCTATTATATTAACACTTTAGCTGCCGTATCAGTCCAGTACGCCCCACGGCTCTTTGTCTCAGCTAGATGCCGTCGGGCCACTACGCCCGACATTGTTGTTCAGTAACCTTTTGGTTATTTTATTGTTACTCCACTGGTCCTGCTTTCTTAAAGAAACTGATCACACTATTGTACTGCAAGCATCATACTTTTTACAGAGCGAATTTCTAAGTTTTTGGTTGTATACAAAGTTGTTCATAAAACTTTAAATTTTGGCATGTTCAACGGGCAAGTTGTCGGGAGTATAGGCTCGACAGACTTATTTAGTGAATGTTGGTATTAAAATAACGTAATACATATTGAATACTGGATTACTTTCATCATGCAGTCAGTGTAGCCATACCATGAAAACAAATTTACTTCAAAATGTGTCAGGCAGATATGCCCGACAGAGTTTTTTATGTGCCGTATAAGCTACTAAAAAAACTGTGTCAGGCCAATAGTCCCGACATATTTATATACATATAATGCCTATGTATGTACTATTTCTATACTCAGAAATGGTGGCATAGTAAATATAATGCATAATTGTTTTAAATATTTGCATAACAGTTTTTGGCAATTTAGAGCAAAAATACTCATTTTAAAGATGGCAGCTAACGTGTTAAACTCATAGTTAAAAATTAGTTTTTATTTATTTTTTTTTTTTTTTAATCATAGCCGATAGTTTTTTATTTATGTTGTAAGGACCTTCCACACCCAGTTCACTGATTACTTTTACTTTTCAAACAACTGCCATGTCATATTATTATTACTATAAAACTATTAGCTGTTTTGTTCACTCTACGAAGAGGAACTAGACTACAACGTGTGGTGCTGTGAGGTGGCAGCATGAAAGTTAGCATAAGTAAAAGGTTCTGATGACAATGATTTATAATCTTGAAAAGAATTAGGTGACTTGCGCCTGATTTATTTTACAAATTGTACAGATTTCTAAATAAAATTTAATGTCCAGCAGTCCTCATAACAACATATGAGTTTCTATTTAGAGTATTAGAGTAGAAATTAAACAACTTATATAATCTGGAGAAAATTGAATACTAATAAAGAAATTTGTTTTAAGAACAATATTTACATCTTAAATTTGATCAAGGTCACGTACAGATGGCAAATGTAAATTCAAATCTCTTGCAGTCTGCATTTTTCAAAACTTAAGTCTAATCAAGAACACAACTCAAGATACAATTAGCTATTTTGGCATGACTATTGACAAAGATCTTAACCCTGCGGCACTGGAACCCTGGTTTGTGACATGAGTACTGGCGCCAAGTCTCACAGACCCAAAGTGTTTAGACATAAATGTTTAATATATGTCTAAACACATTAATGCCAATTTTTACCCTATAACTTTGCTTACTTATAAAGATATTTTGATAAGAAAATAAAACTATTTTTTGTCTTTATATTTTAATACAATAATTTTTAAAATATTTACAAAATATGTTAGGTTTTTAAAAAAAATATAAAATACAAACAATCGTTTACAAATACAAAATGAGATAAGGAATATAATTGAGAATAATTTATATTTTAAGTAAAAAAACTCATAAATTTACTCTCACTGAACAAGGTAATTTACTCTCAAACATTGAATTTAATTTTCCTTTAAAATTGGGCAATTGGGGCATGTAAAAGATGCATACCCCAGACAGTAAATAAATTTAAAACTGTGTTTTACAGTAGTATTTTGTCTTATTTCAACTTTTCTACAAATAAATTGATAGAATCTTTCTCCTCTTGGTCAGACTTGTCAAACTCTTCTTCGGAAATATTGTCAAACTCTACATCGTCCAGAAGCCTCCATATTCTTTCTCTTTCTGTTTCACTTACAATTATAACTTGAACAATAAATATAATGCACAAATATAACACATTTTTGGCTTGTAAATTGCATACACATTCACCTAAACATAATACATTTAAAAACACAAATGTGAAAAAAATGTAATGTGAGCACTGGTGCCAAGTCTGACAGACCCGAAAAGGGCATAAATAAAAACCACAAGGGATGCGGGAATGATGTCACTAGCATGAGAAGGAATGCAGCTACAATGAATCTTGTGTCTTTAGGCCACTTCAGTCAACCACACCAACCATTACAACAGCATTCGGGTCCGTGAGACTTGGCGCCAGTTCCGCAGCGTTAAAAATAGTAACGAATGATACTGACAGAAAATGAATCCCAAACCGTTCTGCCCAACCAATGTTAAAGAAAAAATAAAGCTTCCCCTTGGTTGCTAATAAACTTATAATTGAATTTATTTATATTTAATAGTATGGATTCTCAGGATATAATAAAATAAACTTCATTAGTGATTTCAATAATAAGCTTTTATTTTTACAAGCTAACTACTTGTTTTAATTATTCTAAAAACATAATAAGCTAAGCAACATGACAATAAAATTAAATAATGATACTATACAGTATTTTGTAAATAGGATTGTAGGGTTTTAGTAAATATTTTTAGATGAAATTAGTTTTACTGGATATTTATTCTCTACCCTGTGCTGGTAATCATAATGTCTGAAATACCGTAGCAACCATTTTTTTAAAAACTAAAATGATTGTTATATTCTTTTAGACAAAAATAAGAAGAAAGAAGAAAAATATTTTTTTCTTTTTTTTTAAACTTTACTCACCAGTTTGTGTGAACTTTATTCAATGAGTGTAATACCAACTGTTGGCTCAGTGGGGTTCGAACCTTGGACCTACCCTCTGCAGTCCGAAGCCTTAGCCACTAAGCCAGCACACCGGATTACCTTTAGGTAAATAGGTGATGCCTAGTTATTGAGATAATATGCATCTCCGACATATGTTTATTAACCCTAGATTGGAGGTATAGTAATGTGTTTTTTAAAACATTGACTGCGGTGGCACATGGAGTCCCCTAACACACAGTGCGGGGCTGCCTTGCCCGGCTCGGCACCCTGACCGCACACTTAGATATTTCAACGTATTGACAAATACAACCAATTCATGTGCAATTCATTAAATATTTTTAGTTTTATGTTATGTATTTACTTTATTTAATCCCTTCAACCCACTACTTCATTCAATTTGAATCAATTTATTCATCATCATCAGAAGCTGTAATAAACAAACCTGAATTTCCCGTTATGTCTTCAAACTGTAAACCTACTGTCATCTTATTTAGTGATACTCATATTCTGTTTAAAAAGAACCCCTCGCGAGGGTAGCCATGTTACAACCAATGATGTTCAGTCCCTGCCAGCGTTTTCAATTCCTTGCTAAGTGCTGCATATATATGTTAGATCTGCTATTGTGCTGTGAAATAAATTTAATCTATTGATTTTAATTTATCGTTATAATGAAAATAGAAAATGAAGTACAGTATTTAATTAATCATAATGTAACAATATCTATTCATAGATTTCACATAAAATAAAAACAGCTGATACAAACAAAGTTATATTGCATTCCAAACTATTTGGATAGTATTATTTATTCTCAATATCGTTTGTGAGACAAATATACAGGGTAGTTATAAGTCCCTTCCCTCCACTTCTTTTCTAGAATTTACATAGAATAATACATAGAAGTTTTTTTCAGTTATGCCATTGAGGTTATAGTTAGATGCTATAACTTTTAAAGTATTATGGAATAATGGGAGTAACCTGAGATCCAATATATAGGAGTCAAGTTCTGAATTCTTTATGAGAAGGCAGTCATGCGACATGTCTATTAACATTGCCTTTTCGCCCTGAATACAATGATATATTTAAAATCAAAGGGGTTGTACTGTTTCTAAGAAATCAGGTAGGTTAAAGATGTAGAAGTTTGCTTAAAATGTGTTATCAGAAGACAGTCATCCATCATGTCTATTAACATTGTCCTTTCACCCTGAAAACAATGGTGTATTTAAAATTCAAAAGGGTTTTATCATTTACAATATTTTGTTTTTTTCTTTGAAAATCTTTCAGTGTATTTAAAAAAAATAATATTTAGTGAAAATTCCTTGAAATATTTCTCATATTGGAAACGGTACAACTCTTATGAATTTAAATACACCATTGTTTTCAGGGTGAGAAGACAATGTTAATAGACATATCGCATGTCTGTCTTCTCATAAAGAATTCAGAAGTTGACTCTGAATAATAAGCAAAAACATACTACAGTAGAATCTCGATTATCCGCCATAAATGGGCTGGCGGAAGGGCGGATAAGCGTAAATGGCGGATAATGGGGAATGTTGAATAAAACCTAAATTACGTACACAGTAAACAGCTTACAGTATATTTTTATTTACTTACACGATTAAATGTAATACATAATTCATTAGTCACTTTAAAACTGAAAAAAATTATTTTAAACACATAAATTTAAACTGGTTGAGTTTATGGTGAGTGGAAAAAGCTGGTGATTTTGGTCTGCCTTCTTGACGTTTCCCGCTTTTTCGCCGCTAAGTCTCGCCATCTCTGGAGCATCATAATGTCAACAGCCCTGGCTTCTTCTTGCTGCTCGACGTATTTAATGGCCGCTTCAAAGATTTTCACCCCTTCTTCATGTGCAATTTTTTGGGGCTCAACAGTCTGGTTCTTCGACATCTTGATCGTCACCGCTATTGACAAGTGTGACGATTTCTGCATCAGTTATTTCGTAACCTTCATCTGCTGTAAGCCACTCTCCTACTTCAACCGAAGTTGCGTCTTCACACCCAGGAATTCGTTGCAATGTGGGTAAATATCTTCATGAATTTCATCATGCATGGTTCCGGCATCTTCATCCTCGCCCAACAGCTTTTTCCATGATCTGGCAATAGTATCTGCTCCGACATTTTTCCAGGCACTTGCAATCCAATAAGCCACATCTTTTAGATTTATACGTTTCAGCTTTGGAATCATGTCCTGGCCATCTTCTATTTCTTGTATCAGGGTGGAGAGAAGCCGTTTTCTATAGTTCCTCTTCAGTGTTTCCAAAACACCTTGATCCATAGGTTGGCAAATTGCAGTTACGTTGGGGGGTAGGAACATGGCCTTTATATCCTGGTCTTTTAGATCATCTACATCGGGATGACTTGGTGCATTATCTATAAGTAGAACTGCTTTTCTGGGTAGGTTATTCTCTTTCAAAAACTTTTTTGTAGATGGTACAAACTCTTTTAAAAACCATTCTTTAAAAATATCCCCGCTCATCCAAGCACTTTTTTGGTTAAAATATTTTACTGGCAGTGCATGTTTCGCAATTCCCTTGAAAGCCCTTGGATTTTTCACCTTTCCAATCATTGTCAGTTCCATTTTATGGTTTGCTGTAGCATTACTACAGGCCAAAATTGTTACTCTCTCTTTGCTGCGTTTGTAACCCGGAGCTGCTGCTTCGGTCCGAGCTGCGAGGCTCTTACTTGGTATCATTTTATAATTAAGGCCCGTTTCGTCACAGTTAAATATTTGGTCTCCTGTTAACTGCTCAGCTTCAATAAGTGTTTGAAATTCTTTCTTGAACCTTTCTATTTCTTCAAAGTTGGATGACAATTTTTCACCACAAATATTTAACTGCCGGATTCCATATAGTTTTTTCCAGCGGTCTAACCAACCAATGCTTGCTGTGAATTCTGTGTCGCCTTCATTAAATTCCTTTTGGAAATGCAATACCTTTTCTTTTAATATAGGTCCTGAAATAGGCACTCCTTTGTCCCTAAATTGGGTAAACCAAATGAATAAGGCCTCACTAGTTTTTTCATAGTCACTTTTCTTCATCGTTTTTCTGTCTATTAAGTCAATTTCAGTCACTCGTGAGGCACACCATTGTTCTAATTCTGATCTCTTTTTTTTCCAATCCCCAACAGGGCGACGACCAACGCCATAGTCATCGGCTACCTTCTGCAACATCTCTCCTTTGTCCAGCCTTTTTAAAGCGTTGAGCTTGTCTTGCATTGATAACACAATCTTTTTTCTTTTGTTCCTCTCCATAATCCACTTCACCAAACAGCACTACAAACACTTATCACAAAAATAACTTTAAATATATAAATAACTTCACCGAACACACGAGTAGCGGTACCTTTCAACGCGGGAGCGATCCAGCAACTGACAAAAATATGTAGAGAGATATAAGGGCACGGCGCGGGAAGTGGTAGGTGGGGGCGGGGAAGGCGACTAACTGCTTTGGGCGGAGCGGTACAGTCGGTGACATATCAGTAATAGAGCATGTACACTCGCTGATGACCACAAAATGTCCTCTGACTATTTTTGTTAAATTATATTAATTAAATAAAATGCCAAAGGTGCGGCGGATAACACGGAATGGCGGATAACCAAGTGACGAATAATCGAGACTACTGTATAACTGTTTTTGCAAGTTTTAGCAGAATTTAGCAAAATGATGTTGAATTTTTTTTTTTTTACAAGGTCTTCTTTTACTAATTATAAATTCAACTGGAAATCAATAGTCAGTAAAACATATAGTATTACAAAAGGTTTCTCTTAAAATTTAATTACATTTTAGTTAACATTAAATACATGTAAATATGCAAACCAGGTACATATTTTCAAATACATAGCCAAACAATAGTATGATTTTAACGTAAGAACCATTTTAAAATCCCACCGTTCTAGTGCTGCAATCAGCATTTGGCGTATGTATGCTGTGAACCACTATCTGTTGGCAAGCCAAGCTGCTGTTACATTTCACAGCGTTTAACCCCCTAGTGCATGCTTTGCAGACTTGAGTCCGCATTTCCGCATAATTAATATTATATAAAAACCAATTATTTCTAAAGGCTGTGGTACCTAGTACCTTATCCCATTTCCTTAATAAATACACTAATTAGTTAAGAATAAAAATGTTCACTCTTTAATGGTGTCCATTTACTTTACTTTACTCGTACATTCTATCACAAGTGCTTTGAGTGTGCAGGATTGCGTCGCAGAAAAGCGCACCAATTCCAACGCATGATTGCGTTTCCTGATCAAGTTGCAAGTTTTTCGAACACATGTTCTTTCGTGTGCTAATCCCCTTTTCACTTTTGTTAGAAAGGAAAGAATGTGCTTCTAAATGCTATTCGCACGTGATTAACCGCAAGAAAGTAGAATGTGTTGGAGTATGTGCAAAACACACAGTTTTACTGCAGCTTATGGCCGCTGTGTTAACGTGTGTTTTAGTTTTAATGTTAATGACATTATTTATATTAAGATTAACAAGATTCTTTTCTTTTTTGAAAAAAAAATTTCTCCAGCCCCAACCTAGTGGGGTAGAAACTAATTAATAAAATACAATACAAAAATAATATTGTTAATAGTAATTTGCGTCATTATTGAAAATTTAATCGTTGGAGGCGTTTTTGAAAAAATTCTGATGCAATGCGAAGTGCACATACACATGCATGCATACGACCAGACAAAAACTATTTTTCTTTTGTCAAAAAAACCACTTTGGGTTCAGGGTCGCCTAAAATCGTACAAAAAAATTTTTGAACAATCAAAATAATTTCTCGATACCAATACTATGGGAGAAAGTAAAAATGGCCCTTTGTATACACAAAAAAACAGGCCGCACAATCGTGTGGGAAAACACTAGTGACTCTTCTAACTCATGCCTGACGCACTTCCGCTCCCACTCCCATGTTTTTACACGTTTGTATTCTATGTCAGCATTTAAGGAACCCAGTGTGAACATAACTTTCAGTACTTCAAACATTTTGTCACAATTTCATAAATCACATTTGAGGAAACTTCTTGACATTAAGGAAACTCACTAGGTATCCATGCAGTTGTAAAGAGTCTGTACTCTACTCTCTGACTTATTCATCAACTTTTTCCACCAAATCATGTCATGAGTGAAGGTTGAGCACTTCGTTCATCATCAGGCATATTTGTGTGACCATCTTTGAAAGCTCCCATCCATTTACGTACCATCATTCTATTTTCTCCATAAATTTTACAGTAAATATCAGCTGCTTTCACTCCTCTTGCGTTAAAAAAATCATCACAGCGTGTACATCACAGTCGGCGGAATTTTCAATCAGCAGAAGCATTTATACACTCATAAGCGACCTTAAATCCTGTCAAATGGATCCATAATGGCGGCTGTTGCTTGTTAAGAGATAATGGTGTATACGCTGTACAGCGTGCATGCACCAAACGCAGCGCAACAATGGCAGGATTCCAAAACGGTACTTACTTTAAAACATGCTTCGTATAAAGAAAATGTAGTGTCAGTGTTTTTAGCTGTCTTTTCTACAGAAATAATATAAATTGACAATATTTAATTAATTATTACGGTATTCAATAATCTCCTCAACCTCTTCCAGGTCAAATTTCCTCGATGTAGGCTGGGAATTGAGCTCGCTCTCAAAAAAAGTCTATTACAAATAGTTTCAGAAAAGAAAAAAAAATACAAGCTAGAAGCAAGTTAACTTAATTAATTAACTTAAGTTAATATCTCATCACATATTAATGGCATCAAATGTGCCATAGAACACATGAGATCCTCGAAATGGATTAATTATAATATACCTTAATGTCCAAAAGTGTGCCACTGTTCTGGAAGAGGCTAACTAATTATTATACAGTACTTAGCTTTCAAATACGAAAAAGTCCTTATGACATCATGTAACCATTTTAAAGAATGCTTTATAACCCCTCTGAGTCAGTCGTTTGATTTATGAAGCTCAAGAGAAGCGTACTGAAATGCTAAACATTTCAAGATAAAATGATCAGTTTTTCTTACACAACTGAAAACAAAAAAATATACAATATGGACCGATGACAAATATTGTTCGTCAGATGTTTTCCCTGTGGTTTCATTTCGTATTACTTTCAATGTTACCATCAACATGAATTAGTTTATTATTCATCAGCATTATTGCATTTTTCCTTCTCAGGTTCTTTAAGAACATGGGACTCTTCGTCCCATTGGTTGCCTTTTCAAAAGGAGCACATTACAACAGCAGTACATTACAATGCATAAATATTACCTTTGAAACATAACCTAACTACGCCAATGGGGATTACATTGCATTTAATTTATTAGTGATTCACATTTTGTTATTCAGATAAAGCTAAAAAAAACTTGAATGTTTTTAAATTTCCAACCCTTTGATTGTTAAATGCCATCAAAAACATTGAAATGAAATGAAACGTCCCCTCAAATAATGAAACTGTCATATGAAATACAACTCACTGTAACATTAAAATTTTATAAGTTTTGAACCTATGTACACAAATATTGTTAAAAAAAGACCCCACAAAATGCTCATAGGCAAAAATAAGAAAAATCTAAGAGAACATACAAATGTTTCACAGTCGAACAAAAAACAAAATTCTGTCCAATCACTCAAAAACATCATACCTCTATGGGCTATCAAAAATAAATAAACAGGAAATTTCTTTGAGTTCCATAGTAAGCTCTTGAAATTTCCTGACAAAAACCTTTTCAATTACTTCCTGTCCAAACTAAAATCTCTTCTGGCAACATGAACACTAATGTAATAAGAACCAATCAGTATTAAAAATTAAAAATAATAACTGTTATGTTTGAGGTGTAGTTTTTTTAACACTCAAAGCATTAGAAATCTCAAGCAAATTTACAATTAATTACAAACAAATAAATTTTAAACTGTAAATTTTAATACCATTCAATTTTAACTACTAAGTATTAAAGATTTTATTTTTAGAAATAATTTGTCATAAGCTAAGATTTTGTTAACTGCTGCATTTGAGCATGTGTAAAAAAAATGGTTATATTTCTTCTAGATCCTGTTTTTACTTCTTTTTGCTTGCAATGAGCACAGAAACCTGCATGACTTTATTGTAGAGTATTTCTTATTTCACTTATGTGCAATGAAGCATTTCAAAATCACCACCACTTTATGTTTTCCTCTCAGGATAAACTCGCGCCAAATGTCTAGCAGTGCTACCAATCGCTCACTATGCTCAGCTCTCTATGGGAATCCGTCCATGCTCCTCGGCACCCCTCACCTCCCACCCTCGGGAGCTGGGCATAATGGTAACTCTAGTCCTCATCGCAGAGATTCTGTTGATAACTCGGCCTGGTGAGTTGAAACTTCGGATAAAAAGTTTTTTAAAGTATTTACTTATTTTTCATTAGATATCATTACTTATTGGTGAATATGGTTTTGAATGAATGTGAGGGCGTGGATGAGCAAATATAGTCTTTATTCCTATCTATGGTCAATTTATCTTTAAACTTGTCATCAGTTTCTTAATATCTAAATATACATGAATCAATGTGAAGAGTTATTGGAAAGCATTTGTTCAGGAATGCAATGAAGAACAATATTTTTCTTGTATAAATTTAAGGTTCAAGTTTTTATTTCATTTTTTTTTTTTTTTTCAGTAAAAGTTTATAATACATTCTTTTACAGATTTCAATTCCATGGTAAACTGAAGTTCCTCATTTTCACTATTCTTTTTACTATTAATTAGTGGATTTTTAATCAAATTCTCACCTCAGTAAAAACATTTACTGGCAACTTAGTTGTGCATGGTAATTCAAAAGTATTCATATTTTTTATTCTGCTTTCAGGTACCTTTAGAAATGTACAGTAGATTTTTGGCTGTGTTTTAGAAGTCAGTAAATTAGATTTACTAGTTCAAGCTCAGTTTGAAGAATTTATAATATTGTGTAATTAATTGTAAACTGAGGCTAAAGCATAGGATTTATTTACGTATTCAGTTAAAGTTCATGCTACAATTATTGTAGTCCATAAGACGCTACTGTAAAGGAGGTTATTTGGAAATTTTCAAAATATCAACGATTTTTATTGACATTCTACACACCCATTGAGGAGAAAATTAGCTAAACAAATATCGATTTAACAGAATTATATTTGTTGTGATTCAAAGTTAAATAACTAACCAGTGATTAACTGAATTAGTTATTTCAAATGTAACTTTCCACAAGCAATCAAAAACAGTATACAAAATGCCTTCCTAATAGTATTGCTTATTAATAATAAAATCAGACACACTTTACAAATTAATTAATTGTGCTGGTAAAGTGGTACTCCAATTATCCGAACTCCAACTATCCGAATTGTCGATTATCCAAATTGCTTTCAGAATGTCTTAACCTTTTGCACACCATCCCTTTGCCACACGGTGCCCCGCCAGATCCATTTAATTTTTTTCAATTGTGCATATGTTTCTTATATATAGTTACAATGACCTATTATCTAAGCAGGTACTTAGTGTTATATACCAAATTATTCAGTATAATCTGGTGAACGTTTTATGTAATTTATGTACCTTTTACTCAGATACAAAACATTTTACAAAAATTTCTGATATTTTGATTAAGTTTTAGCATAAATTATTTTTATTTTTAATTTGGCATGAACATCATTAAAATAAGCATTCTAGACAGAAAAACGCTAATTTTGTTTGGTTTGTAAAACATATTATAATTTTCATATGCTACATTATAAAACATTACAAAGTGTTTTCACCTGACCAAATTATCATTTTGTAGAATACTTAAGTTTCATTTTATGTGTTACACAATTTGTTAACTGCTGCAGTTCTGTTTTGTAGTTACACTTGATTATATGCAAACAGTATTGATACTGGTATCAGTATTTTGTTTAATTACAGATGCATATATAAAACCGTAAACATTCGTCAAACATAGCTTCAATGTTTGTGTCATCTAAACTATACATGAAAATAGTACACAAATTTAACACTATATACACTTGGATATATTCTAAAAATTAATAATAGTAACTAACAAAACAATATAAAAACAATGTAAATATTGTTTACAAGCACAACCTAACACGCAACAATGAACGTTCAATTTGAAGACGACAGCTGGAGCTGACTAAAGCTGATCGGTTTTAAAACAAAAAAAAAAAAGAACTACAAAGTTCAAACTAAACACTGACTCAAAATACTAGTTAATATTACCATGCAACTATAGAAACTTTAAACAATATCTGGAACGAACTGGAAATGAAATAAAAGATCGATAACCAATGTCGGACTGAGTCCGGCTATGGAGTGGAACGGGAAAATAGCGATGTCGAACTCAGTTCACCTATGGAGCACAAAAAGTTCAGAGAAATCATACAATCTTCAGTTTTTTAATTTTGTTCTGAAAAAAAATAAAAATTAAAAGCAACAAGCAACAAAGAGTAGTATTTTTAATCCTTAAAAAGATAAATCATTCATGTATGTATCACAATAAATAACACATAATATGCCTCAATAAAAAATGTACACTGTAACACCGTCATAAAAGAACAAATCTAAATTCTGCCAGGAAACATAATACGATAGGGATACTTTACTGTCTACACACGTTATTGTCCTTCCCTCTGTCAAGCGGATGCACGACCTGGCTGACTAAAAACAGATGAAGACAATCAAATACAACGCATATTTAAATAAGATTTTTGGCAAGCAATAACATTCATTTACAGGATGGTATTTAAATACACACTATAGTATACTAAAGTATGTAATTAAGTTTTAATTAATTATGTAATAAATTCCCTCTCTCATTAAAAACTTTGTTTTTTATTCCATTTCAACATACAAGCATTTAATTACATACAGTAGTTAAATAGAATGGACCGGTTTTAGACGAAAATCCGATTATCCGAATATTGGATTATCTGAATAGGGTCTGGTCCCAACTGATTCGGATAATTGGAGTTTTAAAATGCTAATATGGTGTAAAATTCAACGACAAAGAGGTAGATAATACAGTGAAAATCCATAGTAAATTTCAAACTTGTAATTCAATTTGTTTCATATTCCTCCACTTTAACTAATTGAGAACCAAATTGAGAAACAGGTTTAAATTTTATTTAAATTCGTTAAATCAATAAAAACTATAGGCTGAAATCTCATCAAAAGAAAGTGCATAAATAATTAATGTATTGGACAGTTATGATGAAAATGACACTAGCATAGTTAACATAACGTTTTTTTCTTGTATAAAAGCAAATGTTTATACAAGATATAAAAAAAAGTAAATTATTGTTTTTATTAATATTGAATAAGAAGAATTTATTAATATGGATATTATTAAAAGCACCATTGAAATAGTTTGAAAAAGTTGTTTTTTAGGTGAAAATGACGAAACACACCAAAAATAAAAATTTTACTCTAACAGTTTAACATTAAAATTTTATAAACTATTGTAGGTTGGCCAAGGAGTACATTCAAAGCCCAGCAAAGGCTCAGAGTAGTTCAGTCATTGGAATTTCAGAAAGAAGAAAAAGTGATCTACCGCCTCGACCCTTCCCGTTCAACTCAATGCGATCTCAGAACTCGTACAGGTATCTGAAAAAATTCAACACAGTTAATTATTATTAAATATGCAATATATATTTGTCCATAGATTAAAAGAATAATTTTACTAATTTATTTTTCTTTCAAACATCTTAAGTTGGTACTGTAGGGCTTAAATATGAATATGCCTCAGAATTAAGTTCCATCAGTTTTTATTTCTCCCAATATGTTGTTCCACATCATCAATGGACATAGTTGTACAACTTGCTTTCTCAGATATTATAACTCCTTCACTCCTTATGGCCTCGTCCAGTTTGGCTGATGGATGGCCTCGTCAATGATATGGGTATAAATCATTTGCCAGCTATGCAGAATCCCATGAAAGATACTGGCAGGAGTCAGATTGTATGTTTACTTCCACTTTTGTGAAACCATTTTTTACTCAAAAGTATTGTATACAAATCTAATGTTGATTACAATGCTATTTTTGTAGTGACTTTTATTTTAACTATGAATTTATTGATATTTTTATTACTACATATGTTTTTTAGTCATACTGTGATACTGTGTAGTAAATATGTTTTTCAAATCGTCACAAGATGTGAACTTAACTGTAAAAATAAGCTAGTTATTCAGGCCTTATCCATCTATCCGAGGAGTATCCGAAATTATAAGAATAGGTACAATTAATAGGACATTTGCCTACTTGGAACACCTGGATGCTGGTGTGGCAGCTCATTGTTAAGGCTTTGGATTCTGGAGTTCATGATCCAAGGTTCAAATCCCAACTGATGATTGGTATACACTTTTAAAGAGAAACTTCACAAACTGGCCTGTTGTAGCCTACCTGAACTGACATGTGAAATTCTTTTTTTTTTTTTTTTTTTTAATCACATGTTTGAATGGGAGCTGTTTTTTTAATACTGTATAAATATTCTCAAAATTAGACTTAGGTTTTTAAATTTTATAAAATTAACTTATTTACAATTTATACATTGCTGTAGGTTTTTTTCTAATTGCAAAAAAATTCTGTAAGTAATGTTGTGAGAAATAGTTGTTAAAAATAGGAATGAACGTTTCCAACAATCATAGTATATTTTTTTATCTTATTTTCATCAATTTTGTAGAAAATGGAATAAAAAGGCTAAAAAATTACCAAAAGTACAATATTTTTATGGATATCATTTGGATATAGATGATAAAGCGAGATCTGGATAGACTACGTTTCTTAATATGATGTAAAGATAGATTTAAGTTTTAAGCTTTGCAGCTTCAAGGGAAGTTGGAGAATTAGTTAGGACTTAGACCCCTTGCTTATATTTATAAATTGGTCAAATTTATTAAAATTGTAAGTTTGGTATACTATACATTTACAAAAGCTTAGATGTATTTTATTATATTACCATTGATTTTATAAACATACATAGATTTCCCATCCAATGTTAATTTTGTGCCTCAAAATATAAGCTGTTTTTGTAGTCCATTTTTGAGCGCTTATGTAGTCCTACGTAAATGTATTGCAGTTTAAACCAGCTGTGGTAATAGGCCTCACTAACTAACCAAATTATGTGCACATATATTCCTATTACATGAGAAATCTATTTGTAAGAAATATACAATCAAGGCTATTACTAAGTTAAAAATATTATTTATGTATTTGATCTGACACTTTAAAATTAAGAATTTATGCTATTTTTCTTAGATAAATTATCATTAACATAATCTGTTACTGTTGCACAGTTCCAACCATGGCAAGCAATGGACAAGTCCCGAAGTGCGTGGTACAGTAGGGCTACCTTGGCCTGCAATAGTTGATGGCTTCTACAACCAAACCCCGCTCAACCCCCACACCACCAGTTTTACACCCTCCATGAACCCACATTCTTCATTCACCAACCTGCAGGACAACCTTAGCCGCTATCCAAGTCCTCAAGAACCTCTGCACCATACTAACCTTAACTCGAGCCATGAGTTTCTGCAGCATGTGCACGCAGCCACGAGTTACATCAACTACGGCACACCAATTCATAGGTAACCAAAATGCAACCCTTTAAGGAGTATTCAACTCTTTTAGATATTACTAATCTACAAAATTAACTACAAAAATTGAAAATATACAAAGTTACATTTTTTAGTAGGATTAAAATAATTTCATTTTTGCACCCAAATATAAAATAAAGACGAAAACATTTTAAGAGAGTGAGTTTTTTATGCAAAAATACTGCATGCTACAAAATTATAACGTAAACTAGTATAAAATGCTTTTATAATATTATTTATAAAATCTACAGTATTGGTATGGAAAATTTGAAAACCAAGATTCATGAAATCATATCATTCAACCAATCTTGCATGGCAAACATAGCCTTTGTGCAACCAACTTCTGTATCAGCTGATAATGTATTTAATAAAATGTTCACTTATCCAAAAATTAGTATCTTTTATAACATTGATAAATGGAATTTTTTCTCAAAGCATACAAACATAACTAAAAACCATTGAAAAGATACTGTAGTTCTCTATAAAAAAGAAACTATCATTCTTCTATGAAATTATTATTTTATTTGATTTTTTGTTATAGATAGATAACTTTGTCTTAATGTTAAATTTATTTCTTCGTAGAAATTATGAATTTATAGACTGGAAATAAAAATACTAAACCAGACATAAAGCCACAGATAACTAACTCTACCCAGATGGCTCACAGTATACGGGAAAAGCATGCACAATGTGTAAGGAGTATGTAGGCAACATGCACTACACGACAGTGAATTTAGGATGCGACGTTGCAGGATTGAACAAGTGTTAAACCTCAATTATTATTATCAGCTGATATTTATTATTGTAATATTTGTTATTAACGTGGTTAATTGATTGAGTTCAATTTGGCAACACCATCCAGTTGACAGCCGCTCGACATGCTTTAAAGCGGACAGTTGACACAATACGAAAACATTGTTAACACTCTTTAACATGGGAATGAACTATCTGGGTAGAGTTAGTTATCTGTGATAAAGCCCTCATAAATTAAAAATGTATCTGTTTTCCTCATACAGGTACCGGGAGCCACAGCTCAATGGAAATCTAAACATTAGCGAAAGTGGGCGTCGCTATGACCATGGAAGTGTTCACTCGAGTGTCAGCTCTGAGCTCGGGAGAGAACACTCAAGCAGCAGCTCAAGCTCGCTGCGGAATCGTAGCAACCAGTCAATAGATCAATCCAGCAGCAAGGCTAACCTCTATGACTTGTCAAAGAGCCATAGAGCATCGATTGAAAAAAGAATGGAAGACACTGTTAGCTCACCAAATCATAACCAAAGCGAAGAGAAAACAAAGATGCTGGTAACTCCGGAGGATGAGAGCTGGCAAGACAGTAGCTGTGGACCTCTCTATTACCAGCAGCCAACAGAAAGTCTTCAGAATACGGTACATGATTGTAATTTATAGGGTAGAAAATTAATTAACAGAAAAAATAAACTGAGAAAACTATGAACAGTGTTCTTGAAAACCCATCCTCATTTGGTAAATGTTATAGGATTAAAAAAAAAGCAATTTCATCAAAATCAATCGAGCCTTTCAAATTGGCAAGTTTGACAAAAGTTGCATGGTAATACATAACAATTCAGAAGCATGCATACTAATAGCTACGCAATTTGTTCATTTATTATGGTTTCAAGCTTTATATGAAATGAAAAATATTATTTAACATTTGGAAGTTTAAGTAGAAGTATGATCCTCGAAGACTTGTTTATGAATAATAATAAATAAGTGGTGGGAAAAGGTCATTTATACATGGTAATTTATTTTATTTAGAATTTCAGATGTTTAAGGTTCAGATGTTGTGGAGGTTGAGAAATGAGGCTGATAAATTAGAGCCTAGCTTGTCAGTTACCTGAAAATCAGACCATTACTACGTGGCTTGGATCTTACGTAAGGCATAGATCTCTTATTTGCCCTGGCTATTGGGCTATTAATAATAGCTATTTCTGAGAAACAGTCGACTTAAGTTAGTGACAGTGACTACACATCATCTACACTCATCACACTTATTCACTCCTCATATTCACCCAAATCTCTACAATCGGCGTCTTACAAATGAAAAATGAATAAACTTCAAGCCCGACCAAATTAAAAAATTTACAAAGTACAACACATTTTTCAAAACACTAAAGCAATATCTCATAAATAGACCCTAGTACTCAATAAAAGAATTTATTGAAGAACACACATATACACACCTACATACGGCTAGTTCAAATGGTGCTACATGGAGAGTGCGCTCGCAAGATTCTATTAGTGCAGAAGAAGTGACGAATCCCCAATCCAAGGATTGTGGCGAAGAAAGATGAGGTAATAAAGGAAAGACATCTAGTTGTTACGACAAAATTTAGTGACTTCCTCAGATAGACCGCATTTCTGGTTTCTACTGTGAGACCCGGGAGTCAAGTGGCAAAAAGTTAAGTAATACTTCAAGTTCTGCTATAGGTGTGCTTGAAAACACCATTATAATTAGGCATGCTACACTTTGAGGTCTCACAAGCTTGTTGCTCAATGTGCTCTAAGAAGGCTTACTCCACCACACAAGGGCCCCATAGGAGACTTGTGTGGTGGAGTCTTCTTTACTTCCATGTGAGTGAAGGACAGTCTCATTCAGCGATCGAGCCCTATATGGCTTTATCCCCTATGTTGTACCAACAGTACATTTGTCCGCTAGAAGCGCCCACTTCACTCTGTTGGCAAGAGCAGAAAGATAGTGATTCCAAGTCTTTTATCTGTTTACTACAACTGTTGTGTTAGTGGACTTATCTTCTAAGGTTTATTTGCTAATGTCCTATCTCTCCTAATATACTAATCCCTGGCCCTGGTCTAGTGCCCTTCAACCTAACTTACAACTATGTTAATAAGCAAGCTAACGTGCAAACTTTCATATTTTGACAGAAATCTCATTCATTTTAGCTGAACCACTCAAGAGCTATTGCGACTGTTCTGCATAGTAGAACATTGTATGATATTGGATGTCATGGACTTCAAAATTTACCTTCTGCAAATACGCTCTGGTTGACATTAAATCTGGGGAACACTGGAGGCTGAAGAAAACTACCACCTACCACCCAAAAGAATTGCCTGGTACACGGACGGTTCTGCCTTACAGCGTATAGCTGGGTATGAGAACTATGGTCCTTATACTAGGACTCATCTTTCAGGTAGTGAAAGGAGGTGCTGTACAACCTATCAAGGTGAGGTCCTCACTATCCTTGTTTGCTTCCAACTAGAAGTTGGAAATCAATCAGCCCTTTAGTCGTGCCATTTTACCTCGACTTATTTTGGAGTTTTTAAACTCTGTGTGCCCTATTCACCCTAGTTACCTCAGAGACAATGAAGAGGAATGAAGGAAAAAGTCCTAGCTATGAAAAGAGCAATGACTCCATTTGTAGAGCCAGAACCTGCATGTGGCATTGGATTTACTACTGCCAAAAGTGATATTCTAACCTTAGCAAGAAATCAGCTTAAAAAAATGCCCAAGCGTATGTAAAATCATTGTGAGGGGACTCAACTACATCACTCACTAGCATGAACTGTAATGATATTATGCATATGGCATCATATCATTAAGTCACTGGACATATATAAGTGGCCTATATAACTGGACATGACAACTTCAGGAAACAATAGGAATTCATAAAGATGACAACAGTTGCCAGGGACTCTTAAGAGTTTGCCAAACACGTCATACTGACAGAAAGTAAATCTATGGAAATTAGAAGAAAGAGATTTTCTTGAGTTGAACTTCCACTTGAGCTACTTTAGGACAAAAAAAATCTGGCATTGGTTCAACCCTTGGAATTGGTATTCCATTGTAGTAGACAATAGGGAAGCACAGTAAATACAAGGTTGACATGCAATTAAGGGGCTTAGAGCTCTACCTTTCTTGAACTGGACTACCTACATGTACAATTCTTTCCCTTTAACTTACGGGTCTTACACTAACATTTACAATACTATTATTGACCATCCTATCTATTCCATATGTACATTCACACAGATTGTTTTGCATACATATCTTTTTCCAACAATGTTACGGTATTCCATTTTACAATAAATTAAGTTTCCATTGTACATTAATATGTTACTTTGAATACTTTTTTGAACCAGTAGTAAAGTTTTTAAGAACAACAAATTGGTTACATAAAGAAGAGTTAATTATAGATCTTTACTTTAAGACATGTACCTGATTTACATATTAGAACATGAAATTATTGTAAATTATCAAGAAATTTGTTTTAACATTGCAAGTCTGGGATATGCATATAACCTGTATAAAACATCACCATAAGGACTCAAGGATGCTAATTTTTTGCAATGTTGTTTCAGAATACTCAGAATGGCATCAGGAAAGAAGTGAATAACAACCCGAGAATACTGCATGAAATGAGCACAGAACTGTAACGCCTTTCCTTTACCACCGTTAAAGTGCCAAAGCTACTATAACTAATTATTGTTAATATACATATAAGTGGTCACGATCAAAGTTTTAATATATTTAATAAACATCTTTACACCATACATATATTTATAATATTGTTTGTTTCAGTATTATTTATTGCTTAGGTGTTATTGTTTTAGTTAATTGTTCCATTGTTAAGAACATGTCATATCCATTACATTGTATATAAGAAGTCTTTAAATTTTGTACGACTGATTAATATTGTTATATTTTAATTTACTTTTATGGTGCTAATCTATAGTTTTACTTTAATTTGATGATTAAAGAAATATTGAATAAAAATCCATCAAGTTCTGGTTAAATAAAAATGCATCATCTCAACTCATATGAACACAATTAAAAATTAATAGTATATAATGCCATTTATTGGTGGATTTCAGATCTTCTACAATAAAAAGATTACAAACACATTAAAATCTGTATTATTCCGATATTGTTAATAAATAATCAGGAGTATTGTTATATTCTAATATATTGTGTCAGAATCTGACCATCCTTGGTTTACTTTCCTGTAATATTTTGTTGTTCAGCATGTGAAAGTATTATTAATTGCTAAGCATCAAAGATAATATAGTTTTTTTATTATTTTAAGTTTTATTGATCCAATGATCTAATGGTTTTTAAAGTGTCAGTTTTTATAATAGCATAAAAGGTATTTTGTCTGACATAACCAACTACATTTTTTTCATCATTTAAGATGGGTTATTAGAACATTTTTTTGAAGTATCAAAATGGGAATGTATTAGTATATACTTAAAACAGTATCAATGATTTATAAAATTGATGCTAGAGCAATTAAAAATAATTATATATATCGAAATCAGAGAGTTAAATCATGATCCTATTTTTTCATGAGGAAATAAATCCATTTGCAATTCTATATTGTGTTCTTAACCAGTTATAATTATTTTTAGAAAATCTTTAACACTGAAGAGATGCAACGTGCTTATCATCAAATAATTATTTATTCATTTCAATTATTCACTCTTAACATTACAATAAAACCGATATGTATTTATAATTTTGCTGTACCAATGATATTTGTATTCGATCAATGAACGCTGTATATGGATATATGATGTGATCATTCAAATGATATTGTTCACTATAGACTGATTTTTTACTGTTTACAAACTGCTGTGTGTATGTACAGACTATAGGTGTCATTCAATTTTGTATGTAATGTATTGAAGTAAACAATTTTGTATAGTTTTGTTTGTATTATTACTACTTAATTCCCTGACCCTTTGTAAGATATTATTGTAATAACTAATATTAGATATAAATAAAGTATATTATATGTATAGATATTTGTATGTTCCAAAAGAAAGCTCTGTGTTACTGAAAAAGCAGATGTGAAATGAAATGAATGAAAATGAAAAGTGGCTTTATTAGGCGGAGTTAGAACTATTAACTATCAGACATACCTTAAATCTGGTAAGTTATTTGAAAGTTCACATACACAAAAAGAGTAAAAACAAAATAAATAAATAATAAAACACTTAGGGATATATTTCAAGGCCACTGGTGTCGTCTTCAGTACATCACAGAAGAGGGGTCATTAAACAAGAAATTTATTTGCCTTATGTGAAAACTAACCTTGTTTATTAGGGAGTTTTCCTCTGTGCAGTGGTATTTATCACACTAAATACAACAGCAAAATAAAATTGTAACTTACATTCCGATAATATGTTCCATAAAGTCCATAGTACTCCACTATTTTTCTTCTATGTAATTCAAATAGCAAATGACAGCGCAAACAATATACTCAGACGAGTTGTTTTTTACTCACCAGTGTTTTTAGTTGTTTGGGAGGTTGGTGATAAAGGCCCAGATGTTGTTTTCAGTTTCACATCGGTACACATTCAAGTATGTATGCACGCTCACCTCACACTCCTGTCAAACAAAAGTTGAAGAGAGTCAAGACATCAAGTAATGAAACGTAAGTGATGACACTAATATTACTTGATAATTACACACAAACATTTACTCTTGAGGCATATGGATTGTATTTTCATCAAGATACGAGACACTGACTATGGTCTGCAAATAAATAAAAGGCATTATTACTAAAATCAGGCTGGAGTTCTTGTTAGTTACTCCGCCACTAATAGAAACTCCATACTATTTTTGGTAGCCTTTGTTGTGTTTGGCTGAGTTTAAGTCAACAAAATATCAAGAATAAAACATTTTTAAATGTTTATCTTTTTCTTGACAATTCTTGAAAATGATCATCTTCAACTACTAGCAGCTGTTCAGTGTGCATGAAAGGAATTGCGCCAGTCGCGTCCAAAGCCCCTTTGTTTTTTACGAGGCCAGCGTGAACTGAGCAATTTTGAAAGGTGAACAATGTTACTCTTTGTTTATACATATTGTGTGACCATTTTGGCACTCTTCGTTATTAATTATCATTTATTATTTATGTGCAATATAGTGTAAGTGCGTGTTTTGCAGTTATATCCAATAAAGATGGATATACTGTTTTGAACCTTTTATGATACTGTTTATGAGTTTTTACTGTAAAAACTGAGTGTTCTCCTATATACTAGTGTTGTGACAGCCATAGAACTATTTTTTGTGTGTATCGGAACTGGATACTCAAGTGCATATGGAAGGAATTTCTACACTGCTTTTCAAATGGCTGAAAAGAACCTATGAAACACGTTTCCATCTATTTTTATCATTTCTTAAAAAAGGTAATTTTTTTTTAAATGTTTAACACTTGGCAAGGTATATTACCTGAATTTTAGAAGTGAACGTGTTATTAGAGTGAAGGAGAACTATTTTATTTACTACAATACATTCTTAAGATCATAGAGATATGGACGAATATAAGGGACAAATGCATGTGATAAGCAAGAATTATAGTCATTGTTACTAACTAATGTCGACTGTTGTTCCTTAGAAAGAGCCATTTATTAATAGCCAGGGCTGCTAAGGGTAAGGGCAACGGATGGTGTGAATGAGGGACCGAACTTTGTGATATTCAGTACCCTATTATTTACGCAGTTCTAGTGTCTACTGGAATAATGTGTTTAGAATTTAGAAAGTTTATTTTGAACATAATGCTCAAATGTATATTTTTCCACTCAAGTAATTATAGACATGATGAGGGATAGTGAATGTTACATCCAATCTGTTAATTATAAGATGAGTATAATAACAATGACATCTTTTATAAGTTACATGGTCAATTATAAGAGACTCATGATCAACATTTGTTCAATTTGTAATACAAGTTCGTGCCACTTACAAATTGAAAAATGATCAAAAATTAAACTAACTCAGGGTTCTAGAATGCAGAAAAGATTTACTGTACTAGTGGCTGACTTCTAATTAGATCTGTAGATCTATAGGAAAGTACACATGTATGCTAGAACTTGATTTTATTGGAATGGTTCCAATAATTTCATGTTCAGTAGTGCTTTTGAACTCCTTGTATTCCTAAGATTGAACTCCTTGCACTGCAAGATTTATTAACATTCCCTCTTAGGTAAGAGGCCAACAAATTATCAGAACAATATTCTGATAATCACAAACATAAAATGCAAAGAAATATTTTTATAAGTTTTCGCAACAGCATCATAACAAAGGTTTTTTTGGAACATGAAATGAATCTTGGAAAGTGTGATACACTTTAACTCGTTCCTCACCTATCTCCCCTATGATCGACTTGGTTCCTATTATTCTGCAGTAGAACATAAGAATACTGGCAAGATTGGCTGAGGAGATACTGCAGAACAAGTGAATCCTGGCAAGATTAGCTGAAAAGATACTGCAGAACAAGTGAATACTGGCAAGATTGGCTGAGGAGATACTGCATAACAAGTGAATACTGGCAAGATTGGATGAGGAGATACTACAGAACAAGTGAATACTGGCAAGATTAGCTCAAGAGATACTGCAGAACAAGTGAATCCTGGCAAGATTAGCTGAAGAGATACTGCAGAACAAGTGAAGACTGGCTGAGGAGATACTGCACAACAAGTGAATCCTGGCAAGATTAGCTGAAGAGATACTGCAGAACAGGTGAATACTGGCAAGATTGGCTGAGGAGATACTGCAGAACAAGTGAATACTGGCAAGATTGGATGAGGAGATACTGTAGAACAAGTGAATACTGGCAAGATTAGCTGAAGAGATACTGCAGAACAAGTGAAGACTGGCTGAGGAGATACTGCAGAACAAGTGAATAATGGCAAGATTAGCTGAGGAGATACTGCAGAACAAGTGAATACTGGCAAGATTAGCTGAGGAGATACTGCATAACAAGTAAATACTGGTAAGACTGTCTGATGACACACTGCAGAACAAGTGAATCCTGGCAAGATTAGCTGAAGAGATACTGCAGAACAAGCGAATACTGGCAAGATTTGCTGGTGAGACACTGCAGCACAAGTGAATGTACAGCCAATAAATTTGTTTGAGTGTGAAGACAACTTTGGTCATTGTATGAATCCAGCTCCGAAAATCTCAACTTGGTTTCAGATTAGGAGCTGTAGATAACTTGAGTTGAACTTTTATGTGATTTGAGGAATGTAACTTCACTGGAGTGTGTAGAATGATAGGAGTGTCAGTTATCATAAATCACATAAGTGCTGTTGATTTGGATCAGTTTACAATTACTTTTGTTTTGTAATTTATTGTTTAATTTTGTTGATAAATCACAAAAAATACACAGAGTAAGTGATGTGTATCATAAAAGCAAGTAACTGCTGAGAGATTAGTATTTTTATTTAATTCCTTCTCAAATAACGTACACATAGTGTATAAATAGCATGGAAAGTTGTTTAGTACTGATGGAATATTGCTTCATGACTCCATGTTGCTCAACTTAAAAAATAACAATTGTTTGATTACTGGCAATGTATAAACACATTTGATATGCGAACTGTTGTTGTGAATTTGTAGCATATTGGTGAATATCACTTTACAAATAAATATTTATTCTAAGCAGTACATGTAGATTTTTTGGTAATGAATATATTTTACAGTATCACCCAGTGACACACCCACCGACCACTGACATAGCTGCCAATATCTCTTATAGTGATGCATCAACTCTAAATCTTATTTTCAAGGTGTATATACATTTTTCATTTAAAAATACAAATGTATTGTACATTTATATTTAATTTACGAACAAATGGGCAAATCATGCACAAACTTTGAAGGGCAGATCTATGATTAAGAACAGAACAAATCTGATTGGCATCCTAGATAAGCAAACAAAGTGTCTCCCAATTAATATATATTAAATACATTAAACTGTTTTAAATTCTTTAAAATGTCAATTTTATAATATTATTGAATTTCAATTAGTTGAATTGCTTATCTTTGAGCACTTGACTTATTTCAAAAGAGATAATAAATCACGGTACTATTATCAGTAGTAGGAGGGTTAAAGTGAAATCAATGCTACATAATTTTGAATACCTATTTGTTTAGCGACATAGTACATCACATAAATGGTATACAATAATATTAAAACCATTCAGGCAAAATATGATCCTTCGGGCCGGATTTGAACCAGCGACCTATGGATGTCAGCAACTTTCTCCTCCTACAGTCCACCGCTCTACCAACTGAGCTACCGAAGGCTGAATATCACTGACTTATGTGTCCAATAAGACTTTCTTCTGATGATAACTCATCCAAACAAACAAAATTTAGTATCTAATTTTATTTTATTTTTTATTTTTTTATTGTACTAATAATAAAAAGTATGATGTATAACTCATCTATGGATTTTTAGTTTTGCTGATAAATCACAAAAAATACACAGTACCGTAAATGTTAAGAGTCAAAATTATACAATTAATTTATGCATTAATAAAATACTGCTTATAGGATTTTTTTTCATTTTTAAGTTGTGTAATTTGTATTTATGTGTTTTTTCCTTCTTACAGCATTTGTATTTTATGTTATTGTTGAATAGTTGTTATGTAGATGGCTTGTTTTGTGATGAGCAGTATATTTTTAATGAGCAAGGTCTACTTAGTATTGGAACAAAAGCAGTTAAAGTGATATCTGAATTGTTTTAGTGATTGTTTCTCTGCGTCTGTACAGTTTATTATTTTGTTGTTATAAATATTGTTATAATATTAATGCTTTGTTGTAATTGGCCTTTTTACAGTGTAATAAAACATAGTTAAAATTGATTAATGAATTATGATTTCTGCAATAAAGGTAATTAGTGAGGGATTATATTTGTATAATAGGCTATTTATTTAATAGCATACTGTAATTAATTAAAATATTTTCAATTTCATTACAGTATTTTTTGCACTTCAGTAATTACACCTCAGCACATAACATAAAATTACAATTTAATGCATGGTTATATTTCCGATTTTACAAAGATTTTCAGAATGCATGATATTTAACTAAATGGTCTACAATTAATTTGGTCTACAATTTCAAATTAAATTAAGTAATGTCACTAATTATCAATTAGAAATTGCAAATAAGTGAAACATTGCACAAGTTTAATCAGGGGCGGTCTGGCCAGGTCGGCGATCGCCGAGGGCCTTCTAGGAGTAAATAAAGTGAACAAAATAAATGACTTCTGAAATTTGGAATATATTTGTTTGTAACAAGCATATTATTGGTTTCTTAACGAGCAGCCTAATATGGACTCTGGCAAACAATTCTTAAAATTAAATTCCGTAAATTAGGCCTAATATTGAACTAATTACATATATCAACATTCATTGCGTGGCGATGGCATGCATATATACCAATATATAAACAATCTAAAGTGGAATATTAACGAATGGGTGTAGGAAAAAAAGTCTTATTTACTCAGTGTGAAATACGAAAGCGTAATATTTTGACATAAACAACGAAGCCTAAACAAAACAATAATGAGATAAAGCATTATTAATGTAGTAACAAAGAAGTGTGTGTAAGGAAGCAGTGAAGCAGAGAATGTAGTAAAGACAAGACAACAATCAATCAATCATCAACTTATTTTGGAAATCTAACGAACATTTCGGGATTAACAGTAATTTTTTCAGCGTGAGACATCTTGGTGTACTTGTCTCGGGCATGGTTTCTGGGGTTAAGAAACAAAGGGGAAAAGCTCGCATTTGAACCCTCTAAACTTTACTACCAATCACTACCAAATGGTGAGAAAATTTTTAGAAAATGGCTATCCTATTCAATCCAGCTGAACAAAGTGTTTTGCTCAAGCTGCATGGCTTTTGGCAGCAAAGATTATAGAGATTCGTCATTTATTACTGGGCATGACGTTTCCCCTAAGCACATATACAAATCTGTCGAGATTCATGAACAATCTCGTTACCATGATGCTGCGGCAAAAGCGGCTTTCTGCAGCAAGATTGGTTCTGACGTATTAACACTTCTAACAAAAAATCAAACAAAAAAAAGAGAAAAAGAAATTTATACTAGAAGATTAGTTGTTAAACGATTAATTGACATAGTTCTATTTATCGGCCGTCAAGGAATTTCCTATAGAGGGAAGACCGCTGAAGGTGCCCACTCTTTGGATTCCATGGAAAACCACGGAAACTTTCTAGAATTAGTAAATTTGGTTGCAAATTATGACGTTATATTGCAAAATCATGTAAAGAAATCAATAGAGGACAGCAAATCACACAGACGTACAACTATATGAAAGAGAGAATGCGCTGGCAAAACAACAAAGGGCCAGTTTGGTCGTGGATCTCTACTAACATTTTTATCTAAAGCCTTTATTATTAAACTGATTGACACTATTGCTTCCATCGGCCGAGGAATTATTTTAAAGGACCTTCAAGACAGCATAACATTTAGCTTGATGGTGGACAGCACACAAGATATTGCCATGATGGAGCAATTAGCAATTTCCGTGCAATATATTACTCAGGGCAAGATATATGAAAGGCTTCTGCAGTTGAGCATGGAAGACGATTCTACCGGACTGGCTCTCTATGAACGCATAAAATTGGAACTAAGCAAGTGCGGTATTTCAACAACAAACATTATTGCCTGCTCATTCGACGGAGCCAATAATATGAAAGGACCTTACAATGGTCTTCAAGCTCATTTAAAACAAGACAACAAAGACCTTATCTATACACATTGTATGGGCCATGTTTTGAATTTAGTTGTTGCCGATGCAACAGTCAACCAACTGCAAGCAGAAAACTTATTTGGTCTTGTAGAGAAATCCGCCGTATTCTTAAGTTCGAGCTACAAGAGAATGGCAATTTGGGAGAGGGAAACAAAGAAGAAATGTACTGCACACAATAAATTACAGAGACTTCAAAAAATTGGAGCTACGAGGTGGTGGAGTAAACATAAGGCTCTTTCTTCAATGATTGACGAGGAAGTTTTAAGAAGTGAACAGGAAACAAAGACTGAGAAGTTAGTTAATATGTTAACGGTGTTCAATGACATATCATGTGGAAGTTTCGATTGTAAAACAAAGTTCATGGCAAGAAATCTCATTATTCAATGGTGTAAGTTCGAGAATATCCTCATGTCTTTAGTTCTCTTAGAATTATTTTTGGTCACGTCCCCAGTTTCAAAGTATTTACAAGGCAAAACTATAAACTATTCAATTGCTTGGAACTTAATTCAAACCTTACAGCAGCAAATTATTTCTAAAAGGACTGATGACCACTTTGAAACCCTGTATTCTAAATCAAAAAAATATGCAAGGGAAGTTAACAATAGTTTAGATGCAATTGAGGTGGAATTAGAGTCAGATTTTCAAGAGAAAAGATGTCCAAAAAGAAAAATTATGCCTGGAGAAAAAGCAACAGATCAAACTAGAGAAATCTTGACTGTCCAAAAGTATAAACTCATGTATTTACAAATTGTAGATCGTGCCAGAACAAGTATAGAGAAAAGATTTGTACCCAATCAGAGCATATTACAAGATTGTTCATGGCTGGATCCAAAACGATTTAATGAAATCAAAAGAATTGAAAACTTCCCTAAAAATGTGCTTCAAGAGTCAGCAAAAATTTGTAAAATTGATAGATGTAAGTTATTAATTGAGCTCAAACAGTTTGCAGACCAATACAACAGTTTTGTAAACGTCGAAGGTCCAGGTAAAAGTGATAAGGGATGTAGGCCTACAGTTGAGAAAGGTCTCGGTGAAGAGTTAGACCTAGAGTTGGAAGAAGCCTGGTCAGAGGAAGAATCTAACAAATTTGATTGTGATGAATCGGACAAATGCTTTCTTTGTTTGGGATGCGCACTCTCCGTTATTTTTGATCTGTCTCAGTCTGGTTTATTCCTCAATTTATACGTTGTTTAAAAGTTTTTGTTGACAATACCATGTACACAGGTAACGTGCGAGAGAACATTTTCAAAGCTGAAAATCATAAAAAACCAATTAAGGTCAACTTTAAATGAAGACCTCATATCTAATCTCCTTTTTATGAATATAGAGAGAGCTTTGTTTCAATATTTAGACAAAGATACAATTATCAATGAAGTTGCTAAGACCAGCACAGAGCTGACCAGGAATCTCACAATTTGATTTTAATTTTGTAGTACTATATCGATTTTCAGTTTATAACAGTACTATTAAACTAAAATTAATAGTACAGTACTATTAAAAGTAAGAATTACACTTTTTTCAATAAACGTTTTTAGACTATATATGTATTTTATCTTTCTCCTAGCCACCTTTATAAGTATTTTTTCAAGTAGGTGGATTATTTATTGTACCGATTATTTATGGACAAAATAGTGCAAAAATTATTATTATGGGCAAAAAACTGTGTTGGCTTATTAACTAATTAGTATTGTTTGAGTCACACAAGGGGCCCCATATTTAGTTTTGGCCGAGGGCCCCAAATAGAGCCAGACCGCCCCTGAGTTTAATATAATATAGTTCAAGGGATGTACACAAATATCATAGTGATCTGATTTTGTAAATTATGTTCATCATTCTCCCTCTGGGGGACTGCCGTTAGGACTTGTTCCTATATGAAATTCTTTGGTTGGAAAGTGGTAAACGTGGCATAACAAAAAGAATCACAATAAAATAGATAACTTCTTGTAGATGTTACACAATAATATAGATAACTTCTTGTAGATGTTACAGAATAATATAGATAACTTCTTGTAGATGTTACACAATAATATAGATAACTTCTTGTAGATGTTACACAATAATACAGATAACCTCTTGTAGATGTTACACAATAATATAGATAACTTCTTGTAGATGTTACACAATAATATAGATAACTTCTTGTAGATGTTACACAATAATATAGATAACTTCTTGTAGATGTTACACAATAATATAGATAACTTCTTGTAGATGTTACACAATAATATAGATAACTTCTTGTAGATGTTACACAATAATATAGATAACTTCTTGTAGATGTTACACAATAATATACAGTGGGTGGTTATATAGTTGCTTCCCCCACAAAGTAATGTCATTCATTATGTAGATAGGCGTCCAAGAATTATGAAATATTGGGAGTAACTTAAGGTCCAAGATATAAGAGTCAACTTCCGAATTCTGTGAGAAGAAGACAGTCATACGGCAAGTCTATTAACATTGCGTTTTCACCCTGAAAACAATTATGTATATAAAATTCCAAAGGGCTGTACCGTTTCCAAGATATCAGTAGCTTAAAATTTATAATGAGAAGACGATCATGCAACATGTATTAACATTGCCTTTTCACCCTGAAAACAATGATGTATTTAAAATTCAAAAGTATTGAATCTTTTCCAATGTGAGAAATATTTCAAGGAATTTTCACCAAATATTAATAAAAAATAACAGAGAAATATTATTAAAGAAAAAAACTAAATATTGGAAACGGTACAACCCTTTTGAATTTTATATACACCATTGTTTTCAGGGTGAAAAGGCAATGTTAAAAGACATATCACATTACTGTCTTCTCATTACAAATTTTAAGTCGACTTCTACATCTTTAACGTACTGATATCTCTGAAATGGTACAACCCTTTAGAATTTTCAATATACCATTGTTTTCAGGGTGAAAAGGCTATGTTAATAGACTTGTCGTATGACAGTCTTCTTCTCATAGAATTCAGAAGTTGACTCTTATATCTTGGACCTCAAATTACTCCCAATATACCATAATACTTAAAAAGTTAGGACATCTACCTATATAATGAATGGCATAACTGAAAACAACTTTAAGTGTAAAGTGTAGAAAAAAAGGTGGGGGATAAGGAACTTTATAGCCACCCTGTATATAAGTGTACACCATATTGTAACCACCCTGTATATAAGCGTACACCATATTGTAACCACCCTGTATATAAGCGTACACCATATTGTAACCACCCTGTATATAAGCGTACACCATATTGTAACCACCCTGTATATAAGCGTACACCATATTGTAACCACCCTGTATATAAGCGTACACCATATTGTAACCACCCTGTATATAAGTGTACACCATATTGTAACCACCCTGTATATAAGCATACACCATATTGTAACCACCCTGTATATAAGCGTACACCATACTGTGTGATGTGGTGTTTCACATGTTTATTACATTAGCAACAAACTCTAATTTCAATAATTAGCAAAAGAGTTGTCTAATTAAAAAAAAAAAGGGCTGCTCAGATAGGCAACATAGTTTACTGAGCTCTGACAATTCAAGCAGCATACTAAAGAATCTTTTTTTAATACTTACCACACCAAAGTAAGTGGGAAACCAAAATGACGGCTCAACGGACAAATTTTTGTTGGATGCAACATGACTAATAATGACTGGGACATTTGCCTGAAACATAGATTTTATGGGTCATTTGTATTGTACATGGTGGTAGATTAGGTAGAAATGTTTAAAAGATATAACATTTTCCTACAAGAATTATCATAACACTTAAATTAACAGTATTTTTTCCAGATGTTTTTCCAACTAATGACATTTTCAGAGACTGGGAGTAGCTCTGAAAGTTGTGTTTGATATAAATAATTTGACATGAAGATAGTGGGTAGTTGAGGATAGAAATGTCTCAGACTAAAGTGTAGGGGGGGGGATATGAGAAACTAATGAAGTAATAAATCAAACATATAATATACTTAATTAATATAATCAGCTCATTTACAATATTGGGCCTACATTGTAAAATTACATACTTATTGTCCAGTATGAACAGAATACTACTAAATTGTAAGTTTTCTATCGTTCTATTGCTTTTTTTTATTTGTCTAGTTTTATATCAAATCTATGCCACAAATATACAAAATTAGTTTTTCAATAACCCTTAAAGTTAATTTTTAATACAAATATTTGGATTCGAGGTATGATTTGTTATCAATCCATTGTGAACATAGAGAATTCTATCCTACACTGGGTTACTACAAACCCATTTAATTTCTTTTAAAAGTGGTAGTTTATTCACCAACTACCCAAATCTTAATGGTCATAATGTGGCAGATAAAATCATTTCCATTGAATGATTGATAAATATCCCATTCCACAGTGGAAAACTAATGGTAATAATAATGAAGTTTCTTTGGATAAAAATAACCATGAGAAACTGAAATCAATCACATAGTAAAATAATTCAAACAAAAATAAATGTCAATAATCTTTGATCTCAAAATAAATTAATGATAGTAAAGTACTTTTAATAAATCGTTGATCAATCCAAATAATCGTGAAAATAATTGGATGGAGCCTGTGATTCCAAAATCATTTTCTTTAAATCAACAATAATTGTCAGAAGAATCTTGGGTCACTGAAGCTTCTGAGCGATAAATGCATTGTTACCTTGGTGAATCTATAATTTGCTTAAAAGAACAGCCATGTTCTAGGTTAATTACGTTATCGATTGAACAGGACGCTTACTCATCGAGAGACTATCAGATGGAGAGCGGTCTTTGACCGGAGGCAGTGCTGGTTGGCAACTTGGTTTATGTCTTACCTTGGCAATTTTAATTACACAAAACCTGAAGCGGA